>JAPDOI010001486.1:0-174569 GCA_029168955.1 Aplectana chamaeleonis
TCTGCGTTTGTCAAATGATCTCCAGCGAGTACGAGAAAATTCTGGAAAGACACCCACCTTATATTTCTCATGTTTTTGCGCTTCAAAGTTGCAATTTCAAGCACGACAAGGTGAGCGTTCACGTTAACATGCCTGAGGTGAACTCCTCTGTTCGACCGAAAATTATGTTTCCAGAATGGCTCGTCTACATTCCTGATCTCAACCCAATGAAGAATCTTTGAGGGATTTTGGTCTGTTGGGTCTGATCCAACTTGGCCTCCGATAGTTCTCAGTTTCTGCCCTCCAACGGGCCATAGCCTAGGAATGGAGCAAACTTGACTCGCAAAAGCTAATAAGCTAATCGGAATACCAAATAGAGTACGCGGTGGTGTGAAGGAGCGAGGAGGGCCTATCGACCATTAGATTTGTGATTTCACATTTAGATTAACCGAGAAATTGGATCTAACCAAGGGACGAAGTTATTCTCATCTTCGATTTTCTTAGACAGTGTCTTTTCCATTAGTCGCATGCTCTTTTATTCTGTTAATAAAGTTTTCGTGCGTTATCCATTCTATATCGCTTGAGGTGGAGTGACCTTAACTATTGAATTTGAAAATGATGACATATGGTAGACTGACTGATCTTATGATAAAATAGTAAGCGTCTGAACCTATATTTGAATTGCAGTGTAGAGCTTTTCCCATGTTTTGTGGCTACCCTCTCCTTGATGATTAGAAGTGTGTCCGAATGAGGCTGTACGCCCAAGCGGTCGACGTGGGTGTCGCGCGGTTATTCCAATGCATTTATTTGGACCAGCCTTCTAACGGTTGTGAACAGCTAACTTCGATATTATCCAACTTTCGTCCATTAATCCTGATAATCAAAGTGAAGGTTCGAAAAATGCGGATGTGATGGCTACTAAACACGCATGCCGACCGCGTGGGCGGACAGTGTCATTCGAGCAGACTTTATACCACCGGTGTGGTTACTGCTCTTGTTAATATGCGTTTTCGAACTTCTCAATTTGTGCGTACAATCGTGTGGGAAAGTGATTGCCTAGATGCGGACAACGCAAGCGGATGTGTAGCGGCTCGCAAAGTTGAATTTCTTGGACAAAAACAAACGGCCCCTTATCCTAGGAAATATCTCGACTAAGGCCGCGACGCATCCACTCACAACGTCCACAACTGGGTGATCATCTACGGTCACGATTCTATTTGAGAAGTGAGGAAATGCCAAAAGCAGGCAATATATATTTTCTGACTAAAAAAGTGTATGTGTTATGCGTTTTGTTCGTCCGCTATTCCGACTCGCAGTCGGCACGAGTCGCACTGATACTTTTTGTTCCTTGCTGTGTGTTGGCGCAAGCTCGGTGCGCATGCATAGTATGTTACGCCATTGGTATACTTTTGCGACACGCGGTCGCGTTGCTCTGTACAGCGGCCGGCTACCGCCCTTTAAATCTGTCGCGTTCGCAGTGCAACGACAGGCATCGGCACATTTGCAGTATGTCAGCCCTCCGCGACACGTCGCTACGATGTACACGCCACAACTGTTCCTGCGATGGCCAGTGCCGTTACTCCGATGCTATTCCCGCCACGATTTGTGCTAAATGTCATGACTGCCGCCCATGACAGCGACAAAGTGGGCCACTGGCCTTAAAGGCAGTGTTCACGATGAAAAAAAGTTTTCGAAATTCCACTGGGATTGGGTAGTGGAGGGACACTCTGTAACGTTAACGTCGAAATAACGCATGAAAACCAGCCAGGAAGAGCCCCAGAACAGCCCGAAGTTGCTACCTTGAGCGCAAGGCAAATCCCAGAAGCGCGATGCCCACCCACCGACGTTAACAAATGAAAGCTTGAAATCGTGAGATGAGCGATGGTTTCCGATTATTGGCTCCATTCTTCCTTTCATTCTCGACTACTCTCTTTACTCAGGTCAGCTCGCGTACGTCGGCGGCAGGAGACGGCAGTTACAAGCCTCGGAAAACTCGTCCACCATGCTTTTCCAGCTCAATTTTTGAGGGACCATAACTGCGTTCCCAGAAGGTCGTGTACGTTTTCAGAGACATCGTCGGAATCAGCATGGGACCGTTTTCAAGATAGGCTAAAAAACAGAAGAACGGTTTTCATCGTGGACACTGCCTTTAAGGGGTCCGCAGAGTTCAAGTCGCGGCGTTGCTCGCAGCGGCGGACAGCACTGGGTGATGTAATATCGATTAGATTCGGCGACGACGGCGACCGACGCGGCGTGAAGGGCGACGAGTGGGCACCGCAGAGTGTTTTGATGCAGCGACGGCCCTCATCGCTGCCAGCGAGCGGCAACCGACACCGCGACAATAATGTTTCGAAACATCTTTTGTCGCCGCGTCAAGGCTGACGCTCGGCGACCACTCGCCGGTCTCACTTTCTGCAACTCTGCAGACCCCTTTGTGCAATACGTGCAGCGAGCTTGCGCCTGTCGTCAGTAGGAAACGCTAAGCATCAGTGCGATCCGTGCCCACTATAGGTGCATGGCGCCTATCGTCCCAGGGATGGCATGAATGCGTGAGGAGGCGAGGGTCATGGACAGGGCTGTGCGGCACTGTTCCGTTTCCGTATTTCCAGTGGTTTTTTGAGCTGTTCCGTTCCGCTTCCGTTTCCGAGTTTTTGGGCCCGGAAACGGAATAAAAGAGTGCCACACGATTCATGGTAGTGGGTCTAGGCAAGGGTTGTGGAAGGTCATGAGACGCAGAAAGTTACATCACACCTCTTGTGCTCAAGAACGTGCTCCTCTGAGCTTGGCTGAAGAATGTCGAGCCCATGAAATGATGTCATGAAGTAAGTGTGGCAGCAACCTAAACGCTTTTTGGGGATTCTTGTTGAAAATATGTAGCCCTTCGTGGAGATTTCCCTCTTGATTCCACTTTGTCGTTAGCTTACCGCTACAACAGCAAGAAAAATATAGTTTTTTGAACGTGCAGCCCGTTTTCCAGAGAGAAGTCTCGACAGCGACAGTTGGATGTGACCGCAGTAAGGCCTACGCTAAGAGAATCCCCCGCGATCGTTCACGGATGGAATCTACTCGGTTTCTGGTAGGGGCCGAGAGGATACTAACATGCTCGCATAATCGCTGAGCAGCTAGGGCACTTCATGGAGGTTTCTAGGCCAAAGCCGTTCCCTAGCTGCTGAAAAAGTGGGCGTAACGGGGCGGAACCACCGCAGCATATGCTGCTGCCAGTTTTGCGTTTGAAACCCCAGTTCACGGGACATATGCTGCTCCCAGCCTTTGTATCCACGCCACATCTCACGACTTATGCTGCTCCCAGCGCGTGTCCGAGTGCGACAAGGTGCGCTCACTGTCGGCAGTGTTCGAGACGCGCACCATCACTGAAAATTCGCCGTGAGCGCACCATAAAAATTTTTCCAGCCTGACACGCCCTGAGGACATGCCACTGTGGTAATCCGCTTTGGGGTCCCCAGAGGGGGGGGGGTCACCCCACTGCCACGGTCCGCAGTGGGTGCACCCCACCGTGGACCGTGGGGAGGTGACCCCACAGTTGGGTCCCAACCCCCCCCCAAGCCGTGGGGAGCCTCCTCCCCTCGGCGACAAAAATTATCCTCCGGTATCCGGTGGATCTTCTGGTGAGTGACTCGAGGCCACCTTCCAGGTCCGACTCCGAAGAGCCGACTGAAACACACTGTGAAATGAGAAGCCTTTTTATACCAGCATGTCAGGATTAGACCACTTAGAAACAGGGGTGGGCGGAGCCATTCAATGGCCAGCGGCCGCTGACTCTAGGACATTTTTCTCCGTAGGGCGCCGGAGCTCCGCGACATATGCTGCACTTCCAGCATCATGGGACGATATCCTGCGACGATGGGGTTTGTAACGCTGGGTCCATCAGCCAATCACAAACTGGTGGGCGGTCGTCAGCAGATATCTCCATGATGCTGCTCAGAAAATGAGAGGCCGTTTCAGTGCCCTAGCTGCTCAGCGAATATCTGAGTGGCGCTGTCGCGGAACGATCGCGTGATTCTGCCAGTCTCAAACCGAGAGCGTACCGCGTTCGTTCATCGATGCTCTCGCCATGCTCTACCGCTGAACCGCGAGTAATCGAGCCCGGGGCTGTCGCGGAACGATCGCGAGATTCTACCAGTTTCAACCTGAGAGCGAATCCCGTCTATACATCTACGTATTTGGGGTGTTAAATCGCGGAACAGAGATGAACTGAGTCGGGAACTATCGCGGGAGGATCGTGAGAATCGGCCAGCCTCCACCCCTGATCGTACCGCACCCATGCCCTTTCGGTTTTTCAACCGAACGGGTGTTGCATATCAGATCAAAACGAAGCTATAACGTAATGCCCGTGCCGTAATTCGAGTTGCTTTACAAACCTGCACAGCATGAGAGCGCCGAACCGAGGGGAAACAATCACGGGACCATCGCGGATAGCGCGTTCACCACGGTACTAGCGCGGTAAACTTGGTAAAGATCGCGGAACCACCACGGTACGAGCACGAGAAACTTAACGGGTTGGTCGATTCGGTAACCATCGCGGAACGGACGCGGATCGCGGAACTAGAGGGAGAAGAACACGGTACCATCGCGGGTCGCGGGAGCATCACGGTGCAAGCGCGAAAGATTCTCTCAGAGTAGTGCATACTACCCGCGACGGGCGACGCGGCATCGTGTTTAGGATAGATATCGACAGAAAGCCGTTATGGTTCAAATGCACTATCGCTGTCGCGCGTCGCGGCTAGTATGAACTAGGCCTAAGCGGCGCGGCTCGTTTGAGACAGAGCGTAAGAGAATTTCTCCATTTCACCGAGGAGTTTTATTATTCCCATTTTTTGAATTCAATCGTATGATATCCAATCCAATTTGACAATTAAGGTTCGAAAGAAAAAATATAAATTCGTAGCTGATAATTTGGCCATTGATTTCTAATCAGCCTTGAAGAACACCTGGTGCCTCCTGGACTACTTTCTGGGGAAACAGGCTGAACGCCGGAGGCTGGATTCTCCAACGATTATACCCCGGGTATAAGGACGCCGCAGGGTGTGATCATATGCACTTTCCTAGAGAATGCGGAAGATTATATAGTTAGGTCCGTGGCCAGCGTCCTCAAGAAAAAAAACTTTAAATTCAAACCGCGGCTGGCGCGGCGGTTTAATTCTCAGAGATTGAGATTTAAACCGCCACGCCAGCCGCGATTTGAATTTACACGTTTTTTCTTGAGGAAACAGGCCGCGGATCTAACAATACACTGATTCGTCCTTATACCCGGGGTATTATGATTAACGAATCCGGCCTCAGGGGTAAGCGGCAAAAAAAAGACATTTTGGCATGAAGAAAACCGCAGTGGGAAAACGAAAATTACCGCACATCCTTGCTGTACACCGTTTTGTAGGGCGACTACATATATTTATTTATTTATTTGTTTACATAAGCCTGTGTACCAGACCTATGTGCAACGAACAACATAAACGAAATCAGCAAAAAAAGCATACACCAGGAACAAGGAAAACTACCAGTTTTCGAACAGGTAGTGTAATGAATTCAAAGCAGATGCAGGTGTAGCCCATAATGTTGTAGAGACAAGGAAATTGCTCGGCGACGGATCAGCGCTCGCCACGCTCGTTCTCGAAGTGTTCAGTTACAAGTTTTCCAAACGCCTTATGGCTCACAGGGATGGATTTCAGCCTCCGAAGCCGTTCGAATGCCGGGGTCGCCCTATTTAGGAAGAAAAAGCGCCTGCAGTTTAGGTTTGAATTTTTGCGCACAATTCTTGAAGCTCCTCTTATATTTGATGTTCTCACCTTGACAATACACCCAGGCCGGAGACCAAAGTCCGGTTGATACAGGATTTTATGAAGCAGGAATAAGTCGTTCAAATCTCTCCTTACCAGAAGAGATGGCAGTTTGAGCTCACTATTCCTGGTTTCTGCAGATGGCATTTGTTGATAATGGCAAAAACCGAGCTTCCTGATCATTAACTTTCTTGTAAACCCGTTTTGCACCTTTTCAAGTTTGACTATGCTTTTCTTTTTGTGCGGACAATACACTGGTGTCCCATACTCAAGAATAGGTCTCACGTAGGTTTTAAAGGCTCTAAGTAGTACCCCGCTACTTCTTCCCAGTCCCCTGAATATATTATTGACAGCCACGGTGGCTCTGGTAGATAGTGATTCGCAGTGCTTGTCAAAACTGAGGTTTCGTGTGAGGATGAATCCCAGGTCAGTGATCTGCTCGACATTGTCAATCTCAGTCCCTTCGACATTGTAAGTATGACAGTTATTTGAGGAACCTAGATGCAGACACTTCGTTTTCTCCTTCGATAGCGACAGGTGCCATTCATGAGACCAAACCGTCATTGCATCTATTGCATTTTGAATTGCCTTATATAATGACTAATTTTCGAGATTGCCGCCTTTTCGGATCTCCAGACGCGCGAATTCAAGATCGCGAAATGCCTCGCAGTTTCTTGATTTTGAATAACTATTGATTAATTGACTGAAATCGTCGGTTATTGAATGAGAGCTAAACAGTAACGGCGAAATGTGAGAATGAGAATACCTAAAACATTTTCTGTCTTTGCGTTTCCGTTTCCGGCGTTATTTAGCCATTTTCCTCCGTTCCCGTTTCCAAAAATCTGGAAAAAGTTTTCCGCACATCCCTGGTCATGGAGCGCAACGCCGCGCGCACGCGTCACCACTTCAATTCAAATTTTGGAGCAGCGTTGCGCGTCTTTACCCCGGCCACCGAATTAATGCATATCACTCCTGAATTTCCGTAATTCCTGCTGCCAATTTCCAATTGTTCTTGCCATCCGTATTCGATTTGCAGAAAATGCGGAACTAAATCGGAAATGTGTGGTTGGTCCAGGATCTGGGGTGAGCGGATTCCCCATGGCCCGATTTGCTGATTTTCTTTGTTTTTGGCATTTCGATTTCCCCTTTCCGCTATTAAAAAGGCCGTTTCGTTCTGCTAACTTTTGGAAAAAAATGCGCCCATCTTCAGTCCTTAACAATAATAAGCTCTAAATTGCTCTAAAAATATACCTTACTATTTTTATTACTGAAAGTCATGGCGGTGTCATGGCAGTACTCATGTAGTGCCGGAGAAAATCGTATTATTGGATGGAATCGTCTCCTCAAACGCCGCCATTCCGTCATTGTTGATTTGGGCATGCCTTCTGCAGGGCAGTCGACAGGCTTGTGTCGAAAAAAAGGAGGGATGCGCGTCCGCAATCGATCGACTCGAGTATTTCGAAAATCACGTGCTATTGAATTATTGCCTTCTTGATATATTCGGAAAACACTTTGAAAATATCTGCTCCTAATGCATACCCTCTCTATAATGAGCTAGTTAGCCTCCATCTCACAGTCATTTACACCTAACTAATAAACCTAGCAAAGCCATCCCTACCGTTTCAAAGATGATGAATGTTTAATGGTCGATTCCGGCTCGCTGTCTCCGAATCTGACGTGGGATTTTGCTGCGGACACCTCTGAACAAGCGTTTTTGAGGCTTCACGAAAAGGTAAGGGTGCACCCCCCATCAGCCAATTTTTGGAGTGCTCGAAAAAAATCTTTCGGATTCTACTGAAATCTTTCAACTGGGGGTTGTTTAGGGCGCTTAATGCGAATATGGGTCCGTTTGTCGCTAGAATTACGTTTACGGTAGGCACAATGCTTTTAAATATAGTTACTGTGCTTCTCTGGGCCAAATTCCGGTCCGCAATCGCGTCTCGACACGCTTTGCGGCTGCGCGCTTTCGAGTCGGGAGAGTTTCCAGCGCCGCAGCCGCCGATCTGTTGACTCTAGGTTTTTTTCGGAAGCTGGAAACTACAAATTTGGAGAAAACTGTATAAAAGAGCCACATCGAGTCGGCTTTGGCGCTGGAAACTCGACTGACTCGAGCGCGTGCGGTCGCAAAGCGTGTCGAGACGTAATTGCGAAGCGGAATTTGGCCCAGAGAAGCACAGTACCGACCTTAATATTTTGAAACTCGAGAAATGGGCCTCGAAATCGCGTTCGGCATCCGAAATAGCACCCCCAGAGAAATTTCGAGATAAATCTGAGACTTTCTTACAAGCCACCGTATACCCAACGTAACACGCCGTAATCTGTCGAAAATCGCTCAACGGGTTGCAGATTTGTGTTCAGCACTCCAGAAAACACATAAAACTGTTGAGTCCAGGGTTGAGCGGGCCGTTGCGCCAATATTCGGCAGTGCTACGACCCTCCCCTGTTGACTAAATTTTTTGGTAAAGTGAATAATTTTACGACCTCCCGCCTCCCTCCCCTGAGATGGAAAATCGCTTCAGCTCACTTGGAAAAATTGTTTTCCCCATTTTAGCTTATCCAAAAGTTTGGAGTAAATGCCGCTTTTTTTCCAGGAAATTCTACGATTCCCCTCTCCCCAATTTTTTATTTTCTCAAAAACCCTCGAAATTTTGCCCCAATGGTAACCTTTGTTTGAACTAATTTGAACACTGTGCTTATCTGAGTTAAATTCTGGTCCGCAATTGCGTCTCGACACGCTTTGGGGCCGCTCGCTCCCGATTCGGAAGAGCTTCCAGCGCGGCAGCCTCCGATCTGCTGACTTTAGGTGGGTTTTGGAAATTGGAAACTAAGAAAAATTGGAAAAAAGTGTTCAAAGAAAAAGCCATATCGAGTCGGCTTCAGCGCTGGAAACCCGACTGACTCGAGCGCGTGCGGTCGCAAAGCATGTCGAGACGCACCATTGCGGGGCGGAATTTGTCCCAGAGAAGCACGGTACTCTCGAAAATGTTAAATTACCATCAGATTCGTGCTCCGCACCACAAAAATACCCCATAGGAAGGTTTTGACTCAGATGTTCAAAGTGTTTTTTTGAGACGCTTTCGGAACCAATCACTTAAATAAAAATGGCGCTTAACGACAATTAGAGACTTCCAGTCTTTTCAAATATGCAACACATGGATCCCAAGCATTCTGTTTTGAAAATGGGGGAACCGTCTTAGTATTCAAGCTCAGTACGTCGAATAACCCTTCCTCGAAATTTTTGAGCCAAATTAATCCAAGAGCTGCAATCGTCATGTTCGGCTCAGCTGTGGGAAATACGAATTTTGACCGGCTATAGCTTTTTTAGCAGTTGTCCGCGGCGAAATCATAGTTCAGATTCCAAGAGAGCGCCCCAGAACTGATCAGAAAACATTCATCAGCTCTCTGATCCGGGGGGACACCTAGCGCGAATTCCTAATAAGATGTGTTGTGGTGGGTGGCTCTATTGCGCGACCAGTTTTTGACAGTTGAGCATAGTTACAGAGCATCGAGAGCGAAGAACGAAAGTGTGTACTAAAATGCGACCAGACCGAAATCGGACAATGAGACTTTTGCGGCAAAGATTCTCATTAGACACGGCAGCTGTTCGTCGTATGAGACGTTCCATAGCGAAAATGGTAGGTTTTTTCGTGGTTGGGTTTCATTTATAGCCTAATCTCCGACCGAAGCGGCGGAGTGAATTTCCAAGGTATCGATCGTGCCCTGTTGCTCTGCCAATTCGAGACTTGATGTTTCGGGGAAAGCGGCCTTTATCACGCTCTGTTATCATTAGGCATCAAGTTCACCTTTAGCGCCGTCATCAAAGCTTATCCGCGCAAAGGGTGAATTTGCTGAGCGGTTGGATATCAGTCAGCGCAAAGGGTGAAATTTCCGCCAGCGCTAACATGTTAATGCATATCAGTTGTTGAGCTGCTGGATGTCACTCAGCGCAAAGGGTGAAATTTCCTTCGTTGCTGGCATGTCAGAAATTTCTAAACAAGCGAAACATCTCAGCGAAAACATGATAAAACGATTGATCACGTCTCGATGTGTTTACCATGAGCACAGCCGGTATAAAAGCCGCCTCATCTCACTAGAGTCTTCATTCAGCATTCTAAGGCCGGCCCTGAAAGGTGACTTCGGGTCACTCTCCGGAGGCCAGCATAATTTTGGCTGCTGGGAAGATACAGTGGGTATCCTCACGGCGGGGGGGGGGGGGGGGGCTACGCCGCGGTCCACAGAGGGTGGCTCCTCACCGCAGACCTCGGCGGAGATTATGCCCGTGTTGCGGACATGGCGGGGCTTCTTGCGCTGTGGACCATCAAATTCGTGAAATTTTCGAGGTAAACTCACTCATTTTTCGAGGTAATTTCACCTCATTTTCGGGGAAAATTGGACCCTCTCTCGCTGCCAGTTCGCACCATTTTCACGGGATACTCACCTCATTCTCACGTATCCTAGCGGCAAATTCACCCATACAGTGAATTTAACGCTGCAAATTAAGACTTCATGCCGACTTGTACATGAGCACCAAGTCTCTTTTGCTGAGGCATCAAGTCTCAAATTGGCAGAGTGAATAATAAATATTGCCAGTTGCTCCGGCTGGCTGCTGAATTTGAGACGGCTTGGGTTTCTGCTCTAGATTTCATCAGGGGCCAGGTGGTTACACCCCAACCTTAGGATGGTTCATTGACTGTCTTCTTCTTCTTCTTTGCAGCCACATTGAGGGTTTTGTCATAGGTTGAGAAACTGGGCGACCAGTAACGGATTCGTCCATAAGTCCATTACGGTCAGCGTGGTGGGTCTCTCCGGACATTTGAAGAGGTGTGCAGTGTCATGGCCGAGGCAGCCGCAGTCCGGGCAGACATCTGATTTGCTGCTGTCTATTTTGCTGGCGTAGGACATAAGCATGGTAGAATGACCACAGCACAGCTATGCCAGGGTGCACCTGGCCCTTCTTCCGAGTTGAGCCTCGGATGTGCAGACTTGGGGCGGCTCTACCCCCAATATGGGATTAATGACCGCCTTTTCCAGATGGCACCGTACGAACTGAGTATGCTCCTCGCGCAATAGACAGAGTCTTTCTTGCTGTGAGTCGTGCCATCTTTGCAGATTGACTTTGCTGGGAGCATCGGCGAATGGCTTTCTGATCTCTCTTTCTCTTACGGGATTAAGCACTCTCCAAGAGGGGTGATTTGGTTGTTTGACAATGTTGATGAAAAATTGTTGGGCCTGGAGCTCACAGTGCTCCCTTACTGGTAATAAGCGGGTCTCAGCATGCAAGTGATCGACCGGGGAACTTCTTGCACATCAAGTGGCGATTCGAAGAGCCGCATTCTGTATGCATTGCATCTTAGTCCAAGAGGATTCCGAAACTAGATGCTGCCAAACTGGTGCGCCGTATTCTAGTGCAGGCTGGAGAATCGCCTTATACGTTCTCTGCCAGCGCGTAGCTAGATGCGTCACACGGAAACCGGAGGTGCCCAGGGTTTCGGAGGCATCTAGTCTAATTTTGACCCGAGATTTTACGTAAATTACGGAAAGTTTAGCCTCAGTTGGTGAAATTTTAGCTACAGCGACCGCATATTCTACGTAAATTCTCGATACGGCACCCGCATATTCTACGCGAATTCTCGTTACAGCACTCGGTCGATCGACCCACCCAACCTTGATCCGCACTAGAAAGGCAATCCCAGCTGCGATCGACAGCATCGCCGTTTCTTCCCCACAGCCTGCAGTATCCCAATGGTCAAAATTATCCTCACCGTGGTCACCCATAGAGCGACACCGGGTCACCCTCCACGGCCAGTCACAGAGTGTCGAGTAACCACTCAGTGAGATGACTGGACCAACACTGTTCGAACGGCATCCCAGCGTTCCGCGTAGCCAGCGGGGGTTTAAGATTGCACTTCAACACAGGCTGTCGCTAAATCCGTAGATTCTCGATACTAATTTATGGCAAGAATATACGGCCTTAGCGACAGAGAGATCAACGTATCGAAGCACGTTAAGCTTCGCTTTAACGATAGCCTGCTTCTGTTCCGTGTTCTTACGGAACTTGAGCGATGGATCGAGCACGAGTCCGAGAAGTTTTGGGAAGCGGGCGGCAGGCAAACGATCTCCATTCGATTCGACATACGGATGTGCGCTGTGTTCAGATGGGTCCGCTGAGGGTACGGATGCCGATGACTTTGACGCAGAAATCTTCAGCATTTTGCGGTCGAAGAAGCTTTTCAGTGTGGTCAAGTACCCGTTAATCTTAGCGGCGGCCACATTTATGTCTCGATCACGACACAAGACAGTCATATCATCAGCGTAAGCGACCACCTTGATATCTTGGGGAGGGGCGGGCATATCTTCGAGGTACAGACTGAATAGAGCAGGCGACAATACGCCGCCCTGTGGGACTCCAGCTGCAATCGGAATGCTGTTTGAGACATGATTCTGGAACATCACTCTAGCCCGTCTTCCCTTAGTGAATGCAGCTATCCAGTGTTTTTGCCATGGCGGGATTTATGACTCCAGTAAGTTGTTTGATAAGATGCCAAGATTCATTGTGTCGAAAGCCTTGGTAAGATCCAAGGCAACTGCTACAGTTCTCTGCGGCTTATAGGCGTTGAAACCATCAATTGCATAGCTAGTAATTTCTAACAAAGCTGTCGTGGTGGAATGCAGTCTTCTGAATCCATGCTGAACCACCTGTCTCTCGTTATGCTCAGCCAGATCCTTGACGATCAGCTTTTCAGCTACTTTAGCAAAAGAGGACAGCAAACTAATGGGACGATACCTCTTGACTGAAGCTTAGGGTTTGCCAGGCTTGGGCAGCGGCACGACGTTTGCCGTCCTCCAATTCTGCGGGATAGTACGCGACCTGAACGAGGTGTTTATCACATCAGTGAGAAGCGGTAGTAGGTCAGTGGGTATCTTCTTCAAGACAGCAGGACATATCCCATCAGGACCAATAGCTCTAGAGTTCCGCATTTCCTTTATAATCTTCTCAACTTGCGTCGTAGTAAACGCTTCGGCCGTGCTCATAAGCGGGAGGCGGCACAGCTCTCTTACAGTCACTCTATTCTGCGGACCTCGTTTAACACTGGTGATGAAAAAACTTTTCCCGAGCGCACAAGCGGGTTCCTTTCCTGATTTGAATACACCGTTGTCGAATTCGATTGTGGAGACGGTGGCGGGTGAGCTTTTACCCGAAAGCTTCCGTAAAGGCTTCCAAGTAGCTGCACTGTTCGTCTTGAAGTCCAACTGCCCGACGAACTTCTCCCATTCTTCATCTTGTGTCTGTCCAAATCCTTTTTGATCTCACTGTCAAGCTCAGCAACCACGGGGTCCGGATGATTAACCGCTCTCCTCGCATCTCTCGTTCTAATTTTGTAGAGAATGTCTCTGTTGACATTTGGATAGAACGTCTTGACGCGACCGATAGGAATAGCCGCATTCATGGCCTTGCGGATTGCGTCAGATAGATGGCACTCCTTCTGGTGCACGCTTCCATTCCACGGGTAATCTGCCGATAGGCGAAGCGCAACTTCACTTAACAGGCGCCAGTCTGCTCGGCCTAAATCAAGATAAGAACGTTGGCTAACACCAGAAAAGGGAGCGAGAGAATTGGATAGATCGATGTGGACAACGAGAGGAACGTGGTCACTTGGCAGAGTAGTCGAGGTAGACCATGAACAGCAGCTAGAAAGGTTGGACGGGACAAGAGAGATGTCTGGGCTAGAGGATCGGCCGTTGACAGGGAGACGAGTGGGCTGATCATCGTTTAAAATGACCAGGTCGCACTCATCTGCCCATTCTTCTACGTCATTTCCTCTAACATCAGGACCGAGAGACGAGCAAAAGGTGTGAGCGTTGAAATTACCTGCGAAAACGACCGAGGATGAGAGGGTGCAGTCGCTCAGCTGCTTGAGAAGTGGGACAGGATTGCAAGGTGAAGGGCATGAAGTTGTAGGTGGAATGTATATGTTGAAAAGAGAAAGGGGTGTTTTTAGGGGGAGATGGATCGGGAGGGACTCGAGAGTACCGTCCGTGGGGGTGCTGGTAATGAGGTGTGAGGGAAGTGAAGATAGAACGAATGTAGAAACTCCTCCGCCAAGAGATGACCTTGGAGCATGGTAAGAAGTATAGCCTGGGATATTGGGATGGAAGGTGAGGAGCATAATACACAACGAAAAGATGAGTTATGATGCCTCACAGAACTGAGACCCGAACAGGAGAGATCCACCTACCTTTGGCATCCGAAGCACTGGAGGCTGGTATGTCTCCAGTTAACATCCTCGCCGCACGTGGCGCATAGGTACTTCTGAGAGGGTCCAGGATCCCTCTCCACGCCGGCCCTTTGCAGGAGAATCCGAAGGAGAGCTGCGGCCGGCCAGCACCTCTCCCATGACAAAAACACTCTTTGTGGAGGGGATGGCGTCGGTTTACACGGAGGCGATCTTCTTTCCTCCTCACGGCCACGGCACGAACGTACAACATCTCGGCAGCTTCATTGACTGTGATTTGGCATATAGAAAAGGCTGGTATAGAAGGATTTCAGTCTGAAAACACGAGATTTTTAGCGGTGGAATTAAGTGGTAGAAGTTTATCGAGAAAATTATAAGATGTACTTCCAAATGTGGTTGACTGCATAAGAAGTCCGGAAGAAAAAAACCGGATCGTAGTGAAGCAGCGGTGGAAAGGTGCACGCCTGTCGTATCGCACGCTGCGGAGACGGGACAGGGCCGCCGCGCTTACCGTTCAGCGCCATTATGCTGCACCGTGTCGTCGTTAATCTTTGCCCAGCGACATATCCACGCAACGGCCATTTCTGACAGACAGTTCCGATGGGCGTGAAAAGTATGATTGCGATCTAACGCCCGGTTCAAACTTTCCGTCACCGTGATCGGACCACACCGAAATCACATATACTGTCTTTATCGGAACGACATTCTGCCCCACAGTGGCGGGAAATCGCTGCTGCAGCACGCAACACGATGGTAATCGTGCTGGGACACAGCGGGACACATATTAATAATGTTGGAGGTCCCACTACGATACCCTTTAGTGTTGCGTGCTGCTACAGCTTCGGTCTACAACTGCAAACCGGAATTTCGCTCCGATAAGGACAGTATAGTGCGATCATGATGCGGCCATTGCGTCGCCGTGCGAGGACTAGCGCCCATTCTTTTCGCTCACAATGACGCTAAACGGCGAGCATGAGGGCGGTAAGTATGAAATCTCAGCCAACGACCAGCGACGGAATCGCGCGTAGCAGCTGCCCGTTTTCGTGGGTGCATTGTGATTGACAAGAGCAATACTCTCCGTGACGATCGATGGGGCGCAGAGTTTGTCATTCTTATGAATCTAAATTCGATATGATTGAATGCGGTTTCATCCAGCGCGGACAGTATGAACATAGTCTTCCACATTCTCTTTTTCCTTTTGCGCGACATTTCGGACGGAGATGTGGCCAGCGACATATCGTCGTGATGGAAAGCATAAATCTTGACCCGCCTGAAAAGACTGAGAGGATAATTTTGGGCGCTCCCATGCTCAACCCAGCGCGGACAAATGTCTGTTTTTGTGCCATTGCGCCTCAATACGTGCGTGCGCATGTGCTGGCGTTTTCCGTGCACAATACCAAGTATTACATAAAAAACGCGAAAAGCTCATAGATAAGGTGACCATTATTGAATGTTCATGGTAGCTTGCTGCGCGAGGCGAGCGTGAGTGAATGTTCGCAATTTGGGCAGAAAGACTGAGGGCTTGGTAGAGTTATATGTCAATTTGCACCGGTTCTAAATTTATAAATGAAATGGCAAGATAGCGCATGAAAAATGAAACCAAAAGTCATCAAGACCTAAGGTCAGGACCTAAAAACCAGATTTTCTGCCCTAAATTTTCACGCCGTCGGGAAGGTCATGTTAGGCAAAAACAGATACAGTAAGAGGCTACGAAGGAGTTTAGTGTGTCACGTAAAGAAAATAAACATTCAGGGTCCGGCACGGGTTGTGAAGCTCCACCGGCGGGATCTGAGCTGCGGTGAGCTGCGGACGGGCGGGGGAGGGGGTCTGAGCTTGAGAGCAGGCAATTTCAAGCTCCCCGACATGGAGACTCTCCTGCGTGATTTTATTCGCTGTTAATGACTTGTTTTTTCGCAGAGCTTGCTCCTCTTTATGATTAAAAAAAACAGACCCAGTCAGCCTTCTAGGGCGGGGACTTTGAAAACGCCAAAGATTTGACTAAATCACGCTCCTGCCTGTCAGAGTAAGATTGGCCTTCTCCACACCTTGTCGAGTATCCTGATTACATTCAAGGTCTGAGTAGTAGAGCAAAAAGTATGTAAGATGAAGTGAGCGGAATCGGTAAGCTAGAGCAGTGGTGAGGGAAGAAATCGGAGGGGGAAAGTGGGCGAAACGATACTGGTCGTATCGGATTCATGGGAGGTTTGAAGAAATTCGCACAAAAAAACTACGAAGTTGAGTTGGAATGACATTCTGTAGAATGATAGAGCACTGACATGGTTCGATTTTGGTTTTCGCATGACCTGCAGATGCTTCTTTGAGAGACTTTGTGAGCGAAATTGAGGAAGGAATCTAGCTCAGGTAATGGGGCGGACTTATCGCGCACAGAAATTGTCGAATGGTTCTTACCGCGCTCAGGAACCGTTTCTACGGCGAGCAAAAATCCAAGTATACCTGATCGCGGACAAGTTGCGGTTGCTCGATATTTTCGCGCTGTGTGTCCGACAGAAGTGCGGACTTATCGCGCAGCTACCGATAAGTAGAACCTACCGCGACCGTAAATGGTTCCTATCGCGTAAAGCAATGTAATTAGAACTGATCGCGAACGACCTGCATCGTATTCCGACTGATCGCGAGCAACGGCACATATCGGACTGACTGCGACGGACCCCGTATCGACTACAGTGCACTGTTCTGTGTGGTAAAACGAGATCGTCGCTGGTCCAATTACCCAAGTTTGAGGTACATCTAGTATCTCCTTGGTTGCGCTAGCGGGAGTACACTCTGTCCCTACCAGATAGAGGACGTAACGCCCGCAGGAGCTCAATTTTGATTCTAGGCTCCGCCTAGTTGTATTTAATTAATAACTAAGTTAGACAGATATTTTTATCCAGGCGTACTGATCGCCAGGCCATTCAGAGCTGATCGCGAACCCAATCAGAGCTGACCGCACGCAAAAGCAGCGGGCTGATCGCCTTTGACACCGCGTCCATTCCTACTCGGCGCCGCGATAAGTTCACCCCCACCCCAGCGTCATAAGAACAGTGGTTCATGCTTTGTTCTGACTGAAATTCCGATTTTGTAGTCATATATGATGGATGACTTCGCTAGCGAAGTAGACGAGATGTGCACTCCTCCTGAAGCGGCCATGGAAATTGATGTGTGGTGTGATGATGAGTCTGCAGAGTCGATGAAAAGTGAGTATTTTCTGTTAGGAATGTACTGTAATTATTTCTGAAAATTAAGCTTTCTGGTAAAAGCAATGATTTGGCTATGTCACATTTAGGAGAAGTTGGCAGCCGAAAAATTCAAAAAAATACCTTAGACTTTTTCAAGGAATGAATCGGCGTAAACTAACGTGAAGTAATAGAAAAGCTGTTAAACGTAGTGAAATGACCCCAAAAAACTGTTTTGCGGTCAGTCGTGGACCAACGATCGATAAATAGTGACAGCCGAGGTATCGGATTTTAGAAGATTCTACATTGAACTTATCTAAGCAAAATCAAGCAGGATATGGATCAGAGCGTTGCGTTCACCTGGCTTGACCTCCGCTGATTACCTTATTACAGCTTTCAAAAAAACATAATGTTTCCGTTGCGCCCTTGATTTCGCTTTGATAACTTTAACGGAGAATCTTCTGAAATTCGGTCGCTCGTCTTCAACTACTTACGCCAAGTGCATACTTCCAGCGACGAGAGACGCGACATAATGCTTGTCATATTTATCGACCGAAAATCGATACTGCTAATATGCACTGTCGCGGTCGCGGGAGGTATGCACTAGGCCTTATCGATAGTTGGTCTATGGTTGACCGAACCATGTCGTATTTCTAGTCATTTCACTACCCATCCCAGCTTTTATATTACTTCAGGTTGTTCTGCGCCAAATCATTTTCTTTATTATTTCAAGCCAATGTTTGGACTTTTTTGAGTTTCGGCTTCTCCTAAATATGACATTGCCAAACCACCACACATTCCAGGAAGTTAAAGTGTCAAAAATTTCATATAATTCCCCCAAGGTTCACCCTCTGATTTGGCTTATGGGTGCCATGCAAGAAGGAGAGGGGGGAGGGGGGGGGCGGCAGCTGGCCACCGAAATTGGCCCCGCCCATTTCTCCGCGCCGCATTTCCAGCAACCAATCACCTTTTTTTACGCGCGAAAGTTGAATTCGATTTTCTTATCCCATCACTCTCCTGATTTTGAAACAATTTCAATCTTGTTTAGGCGAAACCGCCAACAACAGATATTTTCGGATGAGTAGTTTTTAAAATATGGGACTCACAACTTTAAAAACACCACTCGTTGCCGCATTAAGACAAGACGTTTAATCCAGGGGAAAAGTTTTCGTCCCCGCGAGTACCGTAGCTAACAGGAGCACAAATTCCGGCAGGACCCGCCTCCAACCGCGACGCACGCCAGCGTATGACCCATCGCCTGGCGGATAATCATCAGCCGGCTATCGTATTGATTAAGTGATGTTCATTCATGTAATGTAAAGGGCATTCAGAAAAAAACTTCTGTGAGTGAGTAAAAAAAAACTGTGCGTAACGAAACAGACTTCGAACGGAAGTGCGAAGAACGATAAATAATGCCGGAAAATCAGAAAGTTAGATAATTTTAAAATTTAGATTAAAATTAGGTGATTAGAACGATTCCTCCGAGGAAATTTTGTTTATACGACCCACGTTCTACCCAGAAAACCAGTGTGGCTTGACGAAAACCGAATCCTTACCCCTTCCGTCGACTCGGTTACCCCTTCGATGCTTGCCGGCCTAGCCTTTGCGTTATCAATCAATAGGTGATTGCCGGAAAAAGTTGGCAAAGCGCCAGCCAGCGCTGTCGAGCCGGATGTGCGTTGCGGTTGGAAGCGGGTCCTGCCGGGGTTTGTGCTCCTGTTAGCTACGGTACTCGCGGGGACGAAAAATTTTCCCCTGGATTCAACGTCTTGTAGCATTAAGTGGTGCAGGCGAGAAAATTTATTCAATAGTTTAGTAATACCAGATATAGCCTGAGGAGTAAAGTTTCTCAACCAAGAGACCCATCAACAATCACCACTCCTTGCCGTATTTTGCACAAGATACGCAAAAATCGATATAATTGATTATCGATCGCTGAAGCATCATGAGTAGGAATCTCGACAAGTTCACTACTTATCCGAAAGACCTGTGTTGATCTACTACATACCCACGCACCGTGGTCTCCACGGCCGTAGCATGCCCTTTCGTGATTTACGGCTAATGTAGTATGTTTCGCGCGCACCACGCTTCGCGCGCCACACTTTGCTATAAAGTTATCTGTACAGTTAGATTCGTGGCTTGCTTCTTCAAGAGAAAACATTTAAATCTCGCCCGCGGCTGGCGCGAGCGGTCCAAATCTCCGGCGGCTGGCGGTATGGTATGCTGATCAGCTGCGCTCTTCCCTCGGCCTGAATCGATTAGCGGGCCGGTGCACGCGACCGCTTTGGCAGCCGCGGTGGGATTTAAATGTTTCTCCTTGAATGTAGCAAGCCATGGACCTAACTATAGAAGGTAATGTCTTTGTTGTTTGTTTCAAAGTTGCTTAAGGTATGCCTCACTGCGAGAATGATTACATGATGGATGGGGCGGACGATCCAGATGATCTGTACAAGCCGGAAGGCAGAATCTACCTCGATATTGAAGGCTTTAGTCAATTCTGTAAAGGGTCACCAGACACGCAACAACGTCTGTCGAAACCGGTATTTGTGCGTGGCCTACCATGGAGAATATTAGCCACCCCAAGGTGAGTAACGAAGTCCACAGTTGCACGATGTGGCGCGGAGCGAGCATACGTTGGCAACCCTTTCATTCTTTTGAATTTGAAATTTCTGAAATCTTTTTGTGTTCAGGGGCGCTGTTCGAGTAGGGAGTGGTAGCCTAGGTAGCAAGGCGCTCGGGTTCTTCCTTCAATGCAATGGAGGCTCAGCTGAGGTTGCGTGGAGTTGTAAAGCATCTGCATCTTTGAAGGTTTGAAGTTTAGTTTTCTTCTTGGTGCTATGTGGCCGAAGGTTGGGGCACTGCGGCGCGATGCACTTGGCCACGTCTATTTCATCGTGCCGCACTAAATTTGAGCAGCTACCCGGGGATTCTCTCCCCTGCCCAAGCAAGGAGAGCGATCGCAGCACGGAAAATGGGGATGGCCAAGTGCGATAGAGCAGTGCCTCCCCTCCCCCCCCCCCGGCCACATATCACTTTTTTGTAGTATTTTTTTTGTTGAATATCAGAAATTATCAGGGTTGAGCAGGCCGTTGCGGCAATTTCTGGTGGAGCTACGACCCTCTGTTGGCCAAATTTTTAAAAAGTTTTCATGATCCCCCCTCGACAAATAGACATTCAACTCTGTCTTTAGCATATTTAAATAGGGAAAGAAATTTTACTGAAATCTGAAACTGCCCAAAAAACCGTATACCCACCGTAACATTGTGTATTTCTCGGAGCAAAATTCCCTTCCGTGATTGCGTAAAATCGCGCTTGTATCACTCAACACGATGATAATCATGCTGGGACTGCGTGTTCCCGACACGATTACCCTTTGCTCCAACAGGATTATCATCGTGTTCCGTGATTCCACAGCGGTTGTCCGCAGATGCGGACCGGAATTTCGCTCCGATAACGACAGTAGAATTTCATGACAGACTCTGCAGACCCAGGTGTTCTCGCCCTGCAACCTTACTATCAAAGGGCGACTATCGCTCCCTCGTTATAGCTTACCAAGTGGTTTGGAGAAAATTCTGTTCTCTGCGATCATTTTTTGTGAGCCTCCCCTCCCTCCCAAATGTTCATTTTTCTTCAGAAGTTTCCAAATTTTTCGCGACCCTCTTCGCGCTGGCAATCGCAATTCTGCTCAACCCTGAAACTATCAATCTCATCATGGAGTGGGAAGTATTGCGTCCCGCGAGTTTGCGCGTCGCGTGTGTGCAGTCGCTTCCGACTTCTCATCGAGTGTTTTTAACAGCTGTACTCACTAGTCAGTGCAACTATACATTGAAATACTTGGGCAGGCGGGTCTGTTAACTGCAGTTCTCTAATAGACCATACCATGTTGGGAGTGAAGGAGTGTTGGGAGAAACTCACGGAGAAGATGAATTTCAAGAGTGATAGAGCGTCAACTTGGAAAGTCCTAAAGAAGATCTCTGGCAAGAGCACCTCCACCAACTACTCTACGATCGATCGAGTTCGAGAATGGAGTCTTCAAATCCGGAAAGGAGGCTGCAACTGCTCTCGGAAAGAATTTTCTCATAACTCAGGCTAAGAGAGGGAAACAGAATTGAGTGACTGTAAGAGAGCTCTGTAAGTTGCCACTCATGAATGAAGCAGAAGCAGTGACGCCCGCGCAGATTGAAAAGGTGGTAAAAGAGATGCGCAACTCGAAGGCTGTAGGGCCGGATGGCATTAGTCCAGCGGTCTTGAAGAAACTGCCGACTGAGATTATGCCAATCCTGGCTGATGTCATCAACACATCCTTTCGCACGTGCATCGTACCCCAAGACTGGAAAATGGCAAGCGTCGTTCCGTTGCCTAAGGCAGGTAAATCACCATCGACGGCTAAGGGATACAGGCCAATAAGTCTGTTATCACCAATCGCAAAGGTCGCTGAGAAACTGGTCGTCAAGGAGCTTGCCGAGCATGATAACAATCAGCAGCACCAGCATGGATTCCGCAAATTACACTCTACCACCACGGCGCTGCTGGAGATTGTGAGCTATGTTTTGGATGGCTTCAACGCCACCAAGCCTCTACGCACTGTTGGAGTAGCCCTGGACCTCACGAAGGCGTTTGACACTGTCAACTTGGGCATACCGTCTGAGAAGCTATTGAGGTCCACCATCCCGCCTTGGCAGAAGCGATGGATTACTGCACTCATTAAAGGGCGCCGAGCAAAAGTGCTGTTACAGGGGCATGTCTCTAATAGAATCCCGATCGCTGCCGGTGTCCCTCAAGGAGGAGTTATATCGCCTGCTCTGTTCAGTCTTTACCTGGAAGATTTGCCCGTCCCCCCAAGTGACATCAAAGTCGTTGCGTATGCGGATGACATCACCATCTTGTGCCGGGACAGAGACATTAATGTAGCTGCACGCAAGATCAATAGCTACCTCATCGTTCTGAAGAGCTTTCTCGATGATATGATGCTCACTGTTTCTGCCGCTAAATCATCTGTATCAGTTTTCTCCACTGACCCTAAGGAACATTGCGCTCACCCCGTTGTGAATTGGGAAGACGCTCGTCTGCCTGCCGCACGTTTCCCTAAGCTGCTCGGCCTAGTATTGGATCCTTCGTTGAGGTTCCACAAGAATACTGAGCAGAAACAGGCTACAGTGAAAGCAAAGCTCAACGTCCTACGAGCTCTGGGAGGAACGTCGTGGGGAAGTAGCAAGGAGACAATTTTGACTACCTACAAGGCAATATTGCAGCCGGCGTTGGAGTACGCTGCACCGGTATGGCAGCACATGATATCGGATTCATCGTGGACAAAGATGCAGCGAGTCCAAAATGCTGCTCTTCGGATTGCCACAGGTTGTGCTAAAAGCACCCCAGTGGAACATCTCCATGCTGAAGCCCGAATTCTGCCAGTTAAGGAGCACTGCCTACTCCAAGCGCAGCAACTGGTTATTAACATTGTCAAGCAGCCTGACCACCCATTAAGAAGGATCATGAATCCCGTGAGAGAGAGAGACATATCAGAAGGCCTTTTGCGGATGCTCCCGAGAAAGTTAATATACAAAGATGGACGGACTCCCAACTGGATCGTCTGCGTCTTTTACGTGCGGAGCACAACAAGTTCGTCAGGGATCACTTGAGCAGGATGACCGTCAATCCGATATTGGGGGTCGTACCACCCATAGTCAGCGACACCGAGATGGAACTCGGTAGGCGGGCTAGAAGTACCCTTGTCTCGTTACGCTGCGGTCATTCCTCTATGCTGGTGTCATACTTGCATAAGATCGATCGCAGTAAGCCGGACGAGTGCCCGGACTGTGGTAGCCGTGGCCACACAACTGAACACCTATTCGAATGCCCAAAGAGGCCTACCACTCTTACAACAAAGGATTTGTGGACGAATCCGGTTTCAGTCGCCCGTTTCTTGAACCTTTGACAAAACCTTCCTGCGGCTGCAAAGAAGAAGAGACCATACCATTTTCAAACCTCTGGTCGGAACGGGTAAAGCCGTGGGATGGCTGCGAAACACTTTTTGTTTACCCCGAAAAAGCTTTCTGGTAACATCTCACGTGTTTGACTGTCAATGAGTGCACATTTATTGGCAATGCGGGCCGCCTCAGCAACTAAATGGTCTCTGAAAGTTGTCCATAGTATAGCTGCTTTGATTCTGGCGATGTATTTTCCGTGTCACCCAATCATTAAACAGCGACGCATATGCGCGGGAAACTTGGGGAAATTGGTGTAGTGACTAAAAATCGAGTGGTTTTGGCGAATGCCAGCGTTGTCGTTTGAATGAATGAATTAAAAAAAACGAAAGCACAAAATCTCTGAGCTTATTAGCGATATCTAAAGGGTTTCATTCCGATTGGAAATGTTGTGGACAGGAGCTTGTCCACACCCTGATGTGGATCACAGTTTTATAGGGTGAGGATTGGGTTATGACAGGTGGCATCAACTCACACAGTAACACCGGTCGGATTGCGGGAGCATGGCGGGCCGAAAAACACCCACCCCGCGATCCGACCGCCGTCCTTCTAGGATTCCACGGCATGAAGAAACTGTTCTAGTGCTGCCTGCGATGCGGCCGACGAACTACGCATGCATGCGGAGTTGAAAACGATTGATAATGGGCAGGCTTGGGTAGAAATGAAATATTTATTGTACACTGAGCGATTGTGGTCATCTATACGTGCTCGCTCTATTGAGCTGTAGATAGCCGCAGTTGCTCAAGATACAATCCATATTTCATTTTTACCCGTTCTTCCCCTAGCGACGGTGGTCGTTTCTGTTGGTGGCTATGGACGCTCCGTAGAACCACACACTGTTTAATTTTGAGGGCCACCCGTGGAAGAAACCTGTTTGGCTCTGTAGGGATGACCGCGCGCAACTCTACGGCTACGACCCTGATAGCATGTGCGCTGTATGTCCTATTGTGATGAAAGTGTACTGATCACATGCTCTTTTATGTTGACCGCGCTCTGAAGATGGGTTGATCACCCTCAAACACCGGGTGGATTGCCCTCAAATACCGGATTGAATGCCGTTCACTCCGCATTTATTCCTATTTTGCGTCACGATAAGTCCACCACAGTGTCTGCATGGGCCCGCAATACGACTGAAACTTCAGTGGCTATCGTCGGTCCGACCGGTGCTTTAAGTTCCGAGTTGAGCAGTGCTGCGATTCGGCGCAACTGAAGTCGTAAAAGTTTTGGAAAAAAATAGCGAAGAATTGAGGGCGGGGGGGGAGGGTGTTCGAAAAACTTCTGGAGAAAAAAGGGGAATTCTCCCCAAACCACTTGGTAATCCTAAATGAGGTAGTAATAGCTGTCATTTACTTCCACAAGTTTGGAACTTCAGATTTTTTCACTCGAAAAAAAGCTAAAGCAAATTTCCATCTTGGGAGGGGTCGTAAAATTTGTTCACATTTTTCCGAAGTTTTGGTCAACAGGGGGGGGGGTCGCAGCTACGCCGAAAATTGGCGCAACGGCCTGCTCAACCTGCTTAACCTGCTGCAGCCCGGCAAACCCTTTGCTGACCGCCATTGGCCCGCAATGTTCCCGCAATCAGCTCGGAGAGGCAGTTCCGAGTTCACGGCTTGATGAACGGAGAGTCGAGTAGTCAACGATTTATGAGTAAACAAATATGACAAGAGTGGAGGTAAACAAGGGCTAAAAAAAGAAGAAGAAAGGTTTTAGTCAGTATCATGGACAGTCTTTTATACGGCTCGTCTCGCGGGCGATCTCCAAGGGTGGTCAAATGTATCAAAAACATACAAGGTCATAACAAGGAAACGGTTCAACACAACAAATGAACAAAAACTACGGCAATGGGTGTGATAATGGTACATCCCTCCCTTCTGGAGAAGTGTCGTCCTCGGCGCTTGGTTCAGTTGTTCCATCCACGTCCTCTGTAGAAGTACGGTCGGAAGCGCATGTTTCTCCCGCGGTGCTGATGTCCGTGATAGCCATATTGTCGCATGCGGGGTTCTTCAGAGTCAGAATTGTCCTGATTACTTCCCTTTCTCTCGAACCTTTCCATTGATTGAATTTTCGGGTCGCCATCGAGATACGTTCTGAGAGTATTTAGGAAGTCATAAATGACTGCAGATGGATACGCACCTTCGGCGTTCTTTCTGGGCTTGAATCCTATCGCCAATGCTGGTTCACACTCTCTAGCGGCTGAAGGAATTTTGTTCACCACCTTATGTTTTACAGCAGCTGCGGACTCGCGGATGGTTTGCATGACATCTGTCATCTTGAGTCTTGTCGTTTCCCAAGCCTTTTCTCCTCTCGGGGGTGCCACCGTTATTATTTTGGATCCTCGTACCAAGTGTGTCAAAGCCAGGGTAATTTTCATCCATTCGCTATCACTCGGCGTCTCGTCTGCAGCAGGTCCTATGAAGACGATGCCATAAGGTTCGTCCAATTTCTTCAGCTTCTGACAGAGATCGTTGAGGTCGTCATAAACTATGGGGCTTGTCAGCATCCCGAACGAAATAGCATGTTTGAAATATCGAAATCCTGACGGCATCAGTAGGACAACTTTTTCTTCCTTTTTCGCAACCGTTATCTCGTTCCATGAGTGGGACATGGCATACTGAACGCCTTCATTTACAAGCTCGTTGACGTTTTCGATCGTTAGGCCACAATCACCGTCGTGTCGTAGCATCAGGAAGCTACCGTCATGACGCATTAAATCTTGCATCGTATGGAGGCAGTGACGTTTGAAAAATACGTACGCTTTCTTAGCACCACTCGTTGTCACGAATTTGTACTTCTTGTCCTTCATCAGAAAGTTGCGTCGATCCGTTTCTCTCTCGCTTTCAAAAATTGAGATAAAGCGGGCCAATGAGAAAATGGTAGTGATAGGCAAGGATGCAATCGATTCGTCAACATTCTTAACAACATCTCCAAATTTTTTCCTCTTATCGAACGTTCGAATTCATCTTCTTTATTCACACGGCGTTCTCCTCCAGGACAAGCGTGAAATAAACTGAGTGCTGAGTTGTCTGCACCGTTTGACATGGACCTGCAAATCACATTATTAGTAACATTTCCAAACGTTTGCTTTCCAGCATTTTCTATTTTTCCACCCTTGCGTCTGGTGTTGGTTTTCAATGGTGTATCGTCAATTTCAACGGGGGCATTCACGATCATATCGTGTTGTATGCGTATCGGCTCTTCGTTTGTGTTTGGCATCGTTAAGAGTGCCGAGTTATCGCTTACGTCTACAACTCGATATGGACCCCTGAAATCGTTGCACAGCTTTGGAAAGCTTTTGCTAGCCTTTTCTCGCGGCAACTTGACAAATACGCGATCTCCTATTTTGGGATACGTTTTTCGTTCTACCTTGTGTTTTGAATCATATCGTTCCTTCCATTTTTTGCTCTGTACTCTTCATTTCGTTCCTGATGCAACCGTGTATTAAGTCCAGACTCGCCAAAAGTTCATGCTTATAGTCACTGTAGTCTATGTAGTTAAAAGTGAGTTTTTCCTTTGGAATGATTTTGGAAGGGTATGATGAATCGAATGCGTGGAGGATGTAAAAAGGACTATCGCCCGTAGCCTCGTGAGGTGCACAATTGTACGCGAAGACTGCTGTCGGTAGCATCACATCCCAGTCTGCTGGCACAGTGGTTTTCTTTTTTAACATCCTAGTTAGCGTTCCAATAGCTCTCTCTGTAATGCCGTTCTCTCGTGGGTTATACCCTTTTGTGACAGATTGTTCAATTCCCACGAGATCACAAATATCGGACATCACATTATTCAGGAATTCTGTTCCTTGATCAGAGTGTATTGCTTTTGGCCATCGGCAACCCTCACAAACCCATCGTTCAAAGAAGGTTTGTGCCACCGTTCGTGCTTTTTATCCGGTATAGCGTGCGTATGCACCATGAATTTAGAGAAATGGTCTACTACCACTCAACGCGTAGCGGTTACCCCTCTGCGACAACCCTAGCTCGACTAAATCAAGTCCCACCAATTCATAGGGTGCCGAGGTGACAAATGGTTTTAATGGTGGCACGTTTTTTCGTGAGTGCGAGCAAGAAAACATTGCGTACACGCTTTCGACCATTTTTCAATGTCTGCTTGCATGCCGTTCCAAAAAACTTCTCTACTCAGTTTTCTATACAGTTTTTGGCATTGAGATGTCCTGCCATGGTACCACTGTGAGCCTCTTCAAAAAGTTCTCTCCTTTTTGACTTTGGCACCACCTTGACTGGGGTGCCCTCAACGATTACCATGAGCATGTCAGCTGTTATGAAGAAATCTGCAATGTGAAATGATTTTCCGCAACGCGGCAGACGAATTATTGCCTCATTGCAACCATCTTGCAGAGCCTTGAACAGTTGTGTGTAGTCGTTATCGAGGTTCAGCTCTTGTATCCACTTCTCCAATTCCGTGCTGCCTACTATGGCGGTGTTTTCTTCACAGAACGCTGTTTCCGCTGGTGTGGCTGTTCGCGAGAGTCCGTCAGCAACAGCGTTGGTTTGTCCTTTTACGTACTCTATGGTTAGGTCATATCTTTGCACCTCTAGTGCCCACCTTAAGACTCTTGAAGAGACGTTCTTCCGATGAAATAAACATGTAAGGGGTTGGTGATCTGTTCGTACGATTATCGGCAACCCATAAATGAAATAGTGGAATTTTTTTAGTGCGAAAATAACTGCAAGCCCTTCCAAGTCGGTAATGTGTTAGTGTTTTTCGGCTTTTGTCAACCCTCTCGAAGCGAAATAGAGGGGATGCAAGAGATTATCATCACCTTTCTGACACAACACCACTCCTAGCCCTTCTCCAGAAGCATCAGTGTACACGATGTATGGCTTGGATCCATCTTGTGCGGCGGAAACATCAGGTTGGGCCAGAATAGGCGCTGCACACAGTTTTTCTTTCAATGTGTTGAAAGCTTGTATTTCCGTGGCGCCCCATTTCCAGGTACTTCTTGGGCTGGTGAGGTCATAGAGTGGTTTTGCAATTCTGGCGAAATTCAATATGAATTTTCTGTAATATGATGTTAATCCCAGAAAAGTTCGCAGGTTTTTCAGATTGTCCGGATATGGGTACTCACAGACTTTCCTTATTTTGTCAGGGTCTGTGTGTATACCTGAACCGTCTATTATGTGTCCGAGAAAGGAAACTTCGCGTTTCAAAAATTCGCATTTTTCCGGTTTCAATTTCAAGTTCGCCTTTCGGAACGCATCAAAGACAATCTTACTAACTTCAAGATGACGCTCCAATGTTTCGGTAGCGACCAAAACGTCGTCTATATAAACGAAAATTTCTTTGTCTTTCAGCCCGCTCTGTTCAAAAAGGATATCCATCATGCGTTGAAACGCAGCAGGACTTGTTTTCAATCCGAATGGTAGAACATTGAATTCAAATAATCCCTCGCTTGTTATGAACGCGCTTTTACGCTTGGCCCCTTCGGTTAACTTGATCTGCCAGTAACCTGACATCATATCAAGCGTTGAGAAAAAATTCTTTCCCTCCAAGCTCTGGATCATTATGTCTATGGAGGGTAGTGGATAAGAATCGTGCTTGGTTACTTTATAAGTTCGCGGTAGTCTACGCAAAGGCGTAACGTACCGTCCTTTTTCCGCACTAAAACAACTGGGGACGCCCAGTCCGAATTACTCTTATTCACTATACCCCTCTCCTCCAAGTTTTTGATGATCTTTTTGAATTCTTGTCTCGCGCCGATAGGAACTGGTCTTGATTTCAACCTGACAGGCAAGTGTGCTCCCGTATCAATATCATGGGTGACTAGCTCTGTTTGGGTCAACTCAGCATCCTTTATTGCAAAAACGTCACTGTATTGGTCGATTACGGTGAGCATTTCTCTGGGATGATTACCGTTCTTGTTCACTATTTCCAGTAGATCTGCCTTTCTTGAATTGTTGCTGGAATCGTCTTCTTCCACTGGATGGAACTCCAGGACGCCTGAATTTTGCGCCGACCACTTGTTGTCGAACCACTCTGCTTTTTCGAATTCTCCTATAACGTGGCCATTTGGGATAATCACTGGTTCCGCGGATGTGTTCATTACCGGAATTTCCATTTTACCGTCGGGCATAGTTTCGCAGATTCCATCCCCTATCATGCTGTTATTGGACCAGAATATCTTAGGCGAGGTATCATCCTTGCACGACACTGTTACGGTGCGTACCGCTCCTGATGGAATGTACACACGACCACAAACTCTGGCGGACGTACTCCCTTCAGTGTCTTCCCTCTCAGTGTTTCTCAAGTAATCCCTCCCTGAGTGATCGTGGGTAAGTTTGAAACCGATTTGGTGCAGAATATTAGTCCCCAGCATTACGACATTGTCGTTCGACGCACTTATGTAGAAAGGTATCTCTCGTGTAATTCCAAAGATATCTACATCTAGTTTTACGGAATCCAAGATGTTCGTTTTGTTTCCAGATGCGTCTCTGATCACAACATTTTCAGAGCCGTTTACACGTTGAACGATAGAATCTATATCTACTCCGTTGTCCTTGGCTTTTTTAAAAAGACCAAGTGGTGCGATGGATGCTTGTGATCCTGTGTCTAATAGCGCGTTTATATTCATGTTGAGAAGAGTTATGGGGACTAGAGGTTTTTCCCCGAAAACTCGTCCATGGAATTTTCGTGTACGCATATCGTGTGACAAATCCATCGCTCGAGCTGTGATGAAAGTGATGTTGCATCATTTCCTTTCTTGACTTGATTTTGTCCTGTCGATTGTGGATTTGTCCTGCACTCTCTGGCGAAATGACCAAGTTTCCCGCATGCAAAACACGGCTTCGGGCTACCTAATAACTGCGGTGTCGCTCTATTTGTTACTTGTGTTGGCGTATCATCCACCCTGTTGTGACTTCCATTCTTCTTTTCCGTCATACTCTCGGTGTGAAAGTTCCCATTTCGTGGAGATTTTCTATATTCTCTCTGGAATTTATTTGGTGCCCTGCTACCGCTATTCTCCTCTGCTCTCTTCAGATTTCTTTCGAGTCTCAGTGCTGCCTCTTTAACCTTTTCGTAGACTTCCCGCCCTGAACTAGTTTCGATTGCTTCCGCCAGTACACAACTGCCATTCCATTTAGACAATTGTGAGTACAAAATCTCTGCTTTTTTGAAGGGCTGTTGTCTCTAACGGTTCGTTCGGATAAGCGCGACTAGCTACTTTACCAAGTGCCATGCAGAAGTCACCGACGCTTTGGTGCTCCCTCATTTTTAGGGTTCTTAGACTTGCGATAGCTTTAACGCATGCTGTGTTACCCTCTTCATCTAGCCTTTCCTTCATTGCTGCGACTAAACTATCGAAGGACTTTTTGGTGTGGCCAGGTAACGTTTCAAAAATCGTTAGAGCATCTTTTCGCAGGAATCCCTCAAGCAATTGTATCAAACTTCTATCATCCCAGTGGTTTCTCGGGTACTTAATCAGAAAGGACTTCAGAAACCTCTTGAAACTATCACGTTGCTTCCCGAAAAAGGCTGGACATCAGGTACTGTGGACGCAAGGATATAATCTCTTATTGTTAAATCTCCAAAGTTCAAGCCTTCAGACCCACCTGTGACCAACGGAAGTTCTTTTTTGATTGCTTAAGCTGTGCTTGTGCGTATGCCATGAGTGCCTGTGGATCCAGTCCGGCGCATCTTCGTTCGATCGACCATAATGGGTGTCCTGAAGTTGACATTCTTTGAATTGCCTGTTTTCGGAAAATTTTGAATCTTTATTTCCTCTGTCTAATAACCTCCTACCTGTGTCCATATCGGCCTCGTCGGCTGTATCATCGCTGCTGAACAGATGTTGCTGTCTCGGTTTACCCATTTTCTTGACCTTTGACGTGAGGTTGTCAACCTGAATTTGCAATTCATTATTAGCTTGTCTTGTTTCTCTCCATTTTTGTTGGAGGTACTCTGATTTGTGTATGGCCTCGGCAAATTCTATTTCTAGCTGTCCTTCTTCACATTTGGCAATCCGGCATAACTGGGCAATCAATTCGTGTTGTTCAGCCTTTCGTTCCAACAAAGATTCTAGTTCTGAGGTAGTTGAAATATTGGCGACTTTCAGGAGAGTATAGAGTTCTTTATTTTCTGTACTCTTTAACATTTCCTGACCTCCGCTTTGATTTACCAGCAAATCACGAACTAGTTGGTTAACCTTTCCACTACCACCTTGCTTTGTTTTTCTATAGTCTCTATAACAATATCTTTCCTAGGATCCCCTAGCCTGAACGCCTTGCTCGCTTCAGTATCGCACGCTATCCTAATGAAATCTATGCTTTTCATCAGATCTTTAATTTGTTCTTCACTTTTGACATAGATCATTCCTATCTCATTGGTTTCCTTCTTCTTGTCACCATCGATCGGCGCTGTCGCGGCTGACTTTTCCATGTTGTCATCTCCACAGTCGTTGTGACCACTCATTGATTCTGAAATCGATGACATTTCTTGACTGATATTTTCCTTTCAGGCGATTATGCACACTGCGCCTATACAACAAACTCAACTACAATATCGACTGTGCTCTCGATTCGTTAATTCAAACGGCCTTTGGCGCGTTATAATCTGTGGCCAGTGGCGCACAATATCGATTGATTCTCGTCTGCTCTCAGAAGTGGCTATGAGCGCACTTTTATTTCAAGGATCGATATTGTGGCTACGAGCGCACGTTACCAATCCTGCCGAAGTTCGGTTCGGCCCCCAAGTTCCGAGTTCACGGCTTGATGAACGGAGAGTCGAGTAGTCAACGATTTATGAGTAAACAAATATGACAAGAGCGGAGGTAAACAAGGGCTAAAAAAGAAGAAGAAAAGGTTCTAGTCGGTATCATGGACAGTCTTTTATACGGTTCGTCTCGCGGGCGATCTCCAAGGGTGGTCAAATCAATCAAAAACATACAAGGTCATAACAAGGAAACGGTACAACACAACAAATGAACAAAAACTACTGCAATGAGTGTTATAATGGTACAAAAACTACGGCAATTGGTGTGATAATGGTACAAGGCCTTTTAGTGCCGTCTCGGTACGAGCGGTGGCTTGCGTCATGAGGACCATCTGAATAGAACTTCTTCCTCTCGGAGAAGGCAACCCGGAATTCTATTTTGTAATGAGAGCTTTCCGGAGCTGACCCCCCTAACCGAGTCACCATTTCCTTATTCGTGTTCGTGTTAGACCTTGCGAACTGAAGACTGGCACACTTTTGGCGATGTTCTAAGTGATGGGATTCCACCCTCCCCAAACGAATTTCACAGCTTCGCCCTAACTAACGGTGGATAGTACCGATGATGGTACATCTTGAGACATTATTCGTTCTACTCACTAGCTGATGCATCGATTTTGGGGGTGTCCGAACACTTATGCAGCGCACTGTACATAGTGGAGATAAAAGCTATAATGCCTCGAAATACTCATGGTTTCTACACGTGCTGGTACGGAACGGCGGTTAGAAACAGTGAGAAAGCGCATGACAGAGAGAATCGCCCGCGCCGCTCGCGTTATGAGTCATGAGAATTACGACGTTTTACTGAGGGTATTTCCTTGAGGTTTAAGGACGTTTTGACAGCCGCGCCGTATTTGTATATGAGTTGCTGTCATAGATGACGCAACCACAGCCTCGCTACTCGTTGTTCTCACGTAGAATCTGACCTTTTCTAAGGCGCTATTCATACTCCTAACCGCCTGCGCATTATTCGCGGGCGTGGGGTAGCAGTATGAAAACTTGACGCGCTTGCGGGGGCAATGAATACTCCAGCCGCACCATTACGGCGGGGAGATTAGAGTGCTCCTTAAAATTGCCGAGCGAGCGAATTCCGGCGAAGTTCATAACCATGGTAGCAGAAGATAGTACTTTGAATGATTATAGTGGAATTGACTGAAACTGATGATAGATTAATAATGAAAATTATGAAAAAAGTCGATACAGCCGTCGCCGCCACAACGGAGCGGGCGTCACGCACCAGCCGCGCGGCGGGTGCGTTGTCGGGCATTCACACTTCAACGCCATGCCCGCGCCTCACGGGCTGCCGTTGAGGAGTACGAATAGCGCCTAAACGCTGCGTTCCCGCTACTTCATCTGTTTTCGTCTGCAGTCGAGCAAGAGCTGGGTTCTGAATCAGAATTCGTATTACTCTTGATATGATCACGAATGGCCGGTTGTACTGGTGTGTATCGCGGAACGAGCGTGCTTTGATTGCGAAAGAAGGAATTCAAAGAAAATCAATTACTTCAGACTGAAAGACCCCAAAAGTTTTGCATAAGAAGGTGAGTAATTCTTCACTAAACTCTTTTCGCTTCAGGTCCTTGGACAAGTCGATGGTTCCGATGATTTTTCACGGCGGATAAAGCATATGTTCAATCCGCAAGAGAACGATTGGGGACACTCTCAATTTTTAAGATGTGATGTAAGGAGAATTTCCGTATTTTTTAACTCTCGTATATCTTGGTCGAGAATTTTAACATTGTTTCAGCACCTGAGTGATCCTGAAAAGGGTTATATAAAAGATGACACAATTCGACTCGCTGTTCATGTGTCGGCAGATGTACCGCGTGGTGTAGGGTGAGTTTTTTTCTAGAATATTAATAGTTTAGTTGATCAAAACATTCATACCTAGGGACTAAATGGGACGTGGTCGGACCAGGGTCTAGCGGGCCGTTGTGTACTATCTCAGCGGAGCTGGACTGTTTCATTTCAAGTGAACTCATGTTTTCGCTTATCACAGCGCGGAGCGATGGCTTTCGTCGAAACCTCCTTATCACTAGTTATATTCCACCAAGGTCCACCGCTCCGCTGCTGGTGATAATCGAAATCAAAAGGTCACTAGGGATGCACCGAAGCTTCTTCTTCTTCAGCCACAGAGAGGTTCCTGTGATAGATTAAGGAACTGAGCCACAAGCGTTGGATTAGTCCAAAGATCTATTGTCGTTAACGATGCCGGTCTCATCGGGCAGTCGAAAAGGTGCGCAGTAGTATGCCCTTTAATAACACAATCCGGGCACTCGTCAGGTCTGCTGCTATCGATCTTATGTAAATAAGAAATAAGCATGGGGTAGTGCCCGCAGCGCAACGAGGCAAGGGTGCACCTGGTACGCCTACCGAGTTCCATCTCGGTATCGCTGACCTCAGGCGGCACGACTCCGAGAATGGAGTTTATGGCGGCCTTGCATAAGCGATCCTTGACGAATTGGGTATGCTCAGCACGTAAGAGACGTAGGCGTTCTTGTTGTGCGTTGGTTCATATCTGTATATTGATTTTCGTGGGAGCATCAGCAAACGGCTTTCTTATACATCTCTCTCTCTCTCTCACGGGGTCTAATACTCTCCGCGACGGATGATTTGGCTGCTTCAGAATGTTTATTTACAGCGTTTGTGCGTGGAGTTGGCAGTGGTCCTTAACTGGCAGGATGCGAGCTTCGGCGTGTAGGTGCTCTACTGGAGAGCTTTTAGAACAGCCTGCTGCGATTCGCAATGCTCCATTTTAGATGCGCTGCAGCTTTGACCAGGATGTGTCCGACACGATATGCTGCCAGACTGGTGCAGCATACTCCAGAAAGAGCTGTACGATGGCTTTGTACGTGGTCAGGATCGTTTCTTTACTGCACCCCAGGACGTTCCGCCGAGAGCCCGTAGGACGTTAAGTCTTGTTTTCACTGCAGCTTTCTTCTGCTCAGTGTTCTTATGAAACCTCAGCGAAGGGTCCAACACGAGTCCGAGCAGCTTAGGGAATCGGGCGGCCGGCAAGCGAGTTTCGTCCCATTTCACCATGGGATGAGCTCAATGCTCCGCAGGATCAGTGGAAAAGACGGTGACGGATGATTTAGTGGCAGAGACCGTGAGCATTTTGCTATCGAGGAAACATTTCAACTCGATCAATTAGTCAGTAATCTTACTGGCAGCTACATTTATGTTGCGATCCCGGCATAGTATAGTAATATCATCCGCATAAGCAACGACCTTGATGTCTTGGGATGGAACGAGTAGATCTCCAATATACAGACTAAAAAGAGCAGGCGATAGAACTCCTCATTGAGGTACGCCGGCGGCAATGGGGATGCTTTTGGAGACGTGTCTTTGAAATAGCCTTTTTGCCCGACGTCCTTCTGGTGAATTAGGTTATCCACCGCTTCTGCCAGGGCGGAATGGTAGATCCTAACAGGCTCTCCAACAAAATGCCGAAGTTTGCAGTGTCAAAAGCCTTCGTTAGGTCGAGGGCTACACCTACGGTTCGCTGAGGTTTGTAGGCATTGAAGCCGTCCAAAACATAGCTCACAATTTCCAGCAGGGCCGTAGCGGTGGAATGTAGTTTACGGAAACAATGTTGATGCTTTTGTTTGCTATTATGTTCGGCAAGCTCCTCCACAGCCAATTTTTCCGCGACTTTGGCAATAGGTGAGAGAAGACTGATTGGCCTGTAACCTTTTGCCGTGGATGGTGATTTACCCGGCTTTGGCAAAGGGATGACGCGTGTTACTTTTCAATCTTGAGGTAATGTACAGGTGCGAAACGATGTATTAATGACGTCAGCGAGCAGGTGTAGGAGTTCGCTTGGCAGTTTCAGAACTGCTGGGCTCAAACCATCTGGCCCTACTGCCTTCGAGTTACTCATTTCCTTGATCACCTTCTCGACCTGAGCGGGCGTGACTGCATCATCTTCAGCCATGAGTGGCAATTTACAGAGTCCCCGTACAGTTATCCTATTCTGCTTCTCTCTTTTGGTTCTTGTGATGAAAAAATGTTTCCCAAGAGCATTTGCGGCCTCTTTCCCTGACTTGAAGACTCCGCCGCCGAATTTAATCGTGAATTGTTGGCGAGGTGTATTTTCCGGAGATCCTTCTCAAAGATTTCCACGTTGCTGCTGCATCACTCCTGAAGTTCATCTTCTCAGTGAACTTTTCCCAAGATTCCTTCTTGTGCCTTTCAAGGTCCATCTTGATCTCATTATCCAGCTCGGCAATGTCTGGGTCAAGATGATCGTCAGCTCTCTTTGCATCCCTTTTCTTATCTTCTGCAGTGTCTCCCTGGTGAAATTGGGAAAGAAGGTCTTGACATGACCTTCAGGGATCGCAGCTTTCATCGCCTTCCGGATGGCATCAGAGAAGTGGCGCTCCTTCTGGTGTACATTGCCAATCCACGAATATTCGGCCGCTTGGCGGAGTGCAACCTCCCTGAACAGGCTCCAGTCTGCAAGGCCTAAATTGAGATAAGAACGATGACCAACACCTGTATAGGGAGCAAGAGAGTTAGAGAGATTGATATTGACAAAGACCGGAATGTGATCACTGGAAACAGTTGTGGATGTAGACCAAGAGCAGGCATTAAAGAGATTAGAAGAGACATGGGAGATGTCTGGGCTGGAAGTCCGGTCGAAGGCAGGGAGACTAGTGGGCTGGTCATCGTTTAGGATAACCAGATCGCACTCCTCCGCCCATTCTTCGACGTCATTTCATCTAGCATCAGAGTCAAGCGACGAGCAGAACGTGTGAGCATTGAAGTCACCCGCAAAGACAATTTGATGGAGATAGAGAGCAGTCATACAGCTGCTTGAGAAGTGGGACGGGCTTGTAAGTTGATGGATAGGATGTGGAGGGAGGAATGTATATTATTGAAAAGAGAAAGTGGAGTTTTTAGAGGTAGATGGATGGGGATGTACTCGAGAGTGCCATCCTATGGAGTGTTTGGAATGATGTGAGAGGGAAGAGAGTACAGAACAAAAGTAGAGACTCCGCCTCCTTGAGATGACGTAGGAGTATGATAAGCAGTATAGACCGGGATGTTGGGATGTCGAGAGGTAGCAGAGGGAGAGAGTTTGGTTTCCTGAACCATAATAACATTCGGGTGATGAGTACGGGCAGAGAGAGATAATTCAGAAAGCTTGGCGCGAAGGCCGTTGAAATTGATGTGTTCAATAGAGAGGAAGCGGTTGGTAGATGAGGAATTGGAGTTACTGGAGGCGGATCACACAGCACAACGGAAAGGAAGAATCGTGGTGCATTTTTTGAAACCTTGTCACTATATTTAAATTGCACCCTGTAGTTGTAGAATGCCAGATCTGATCCTGATCTGAAGACGTGCAACATTCACGTGTCAGACAACGCGTACAGATATATATATATATATATATATATATATATATATATATATATATATATATATATATATATATATATATATATATATATATATATATATTTATTTATTACACAAGTTTTACACTCATGTGAAAGAAAAGAAAAAAATGAGACAAAAACAACCTCAAACGAAGTAGTCAAAGATCTAAACATTGTAACCAACTGGAACGAACAATAGTCAAAAGAGAAGAGCAGGATTTCGAGTAATCCAAGCGCTACGGAGGGATACTCGGCTGCCCCCCAGGAGCCAGTTTTACCCGCACCAAGTTTTTGAAGGGACCAAATTCGACAGGAATATTATCATTTCTACTGAGATCCTCGAATAATGGAATAACCCTATTCGTGAAAAAGCAGCGTCGACATTCAAGGTTAGACACGGTGCGATGGAATTTTATCGGCCCTCCCCTGAGTGACAGAGTCTCTCGTTCTTACGAAAATCCCCAGGCCTTAGACCAAAGTTTACGTTGAAAGGATTTGATGGAAGAGAAACAGGTCATTTTTCTTCCTTCTGAGAATCAGAGGCTCGAGACTAAAGAGTTCGTTTCTGTCAGCAGCGGAAGGCATTTGCCCATAGATAAAGCCATACTGTCTGATCAGAACTCTTCTAGTAAATTTGTTCTGTATCTTTTCCAATCTGTTTATATTCTTGAGTTTGGCGGGGTTGAAAACCTGGGTACCGTACTCGAGTAGAGGCCTTACATACGTGATTTAAGCATTGATAAGCACAGATGGATTGTAAGTTGACAAACCTCTAAAAATATTATTCATAGCAAAAGTTGCTTTCTTCGCGATAGATTCACAGTGCTTATCAAAACTCAGACTTGTAGTAATAATGAACCCTAGATCAGTTATTTCATCAACTTCCTGGATCTGACAAACCGTCGACAATATATTTACTGTTAGCATTGCTATGACCCAAGTGGAGAACCTTCGACCTTCCCTTTGCCAATGGGAGATTCCAATCACGAGACCAAGTACTAACAATGTCAATAGACTGCTGCAGTAAGATACAATTCTCTGGTTGGGAGACGTCCAGGTAGATCTTGATATCGTCCGCAAAAGCACTGAAACCGGTGCCACAGGAACCGATAAGACCGGCGATTTCGTGAGTGTAAATGTTGAAAAGGATGGGAGACAATACCCCCTTAGAGGCACACCGCTCAGGACTGGTCTTGGAATCGACCGAGAAGAGTCTATGCAGACCGAGAACGTCCTATCAGTTAGGAATGAACGTATCCATGTAACTATTCGAGGATGAATCCCAACCATCAAAAGTTTTGCAACAACTTGTCATGGGGAACCTTATCAAAAGCTTTGGCAAAATCAAAATAGATAACGTCCACACTCTTTCCATCGTCAAGAAGAGCTGTCCATTTATTTAGCGCTTCAATAGATGACGTCACAGTAGATTTACCTTTCTGGAAACCATGCTGGAAGGGAGAGATAACCTGATTTGATTCCAAATGAGTTACGATTCGTTTTTGAGAATTTTTCGAACAGCCGTGAGAAGATAGATGTTATACTGATTGGCCTGAAATTAGCAGGGTCAGTGAAAGGGGTTTTTGGAATAGGGGTAACAAACGATTGCCTCCATTTGAGGGGGACCTCTCCAGACATGAAGCTCAGATTGAAAATGTACTCCAAAGGGCCTGCAATATCAAGAACGACCTGCTTGATGAAGCTAAGTGGTATGGCGTCGGGAGTCACAGAATTGGATGAAGGCCAGGCTAGAAGTTCTTTGATAATCTCGTCCTTGTGAAACCAACAGGAATCAGCCATAACGGCGAAACAATTGGAGACAGGTCGAGTATCCACCGGAGATGAGTCAGAAAACGACTCTTGAAAAACGTCCGCCAACAACTCAGCTTTATTCCCAGCATTCTCACCAATGTGCCACTAGGGCTTTTAAGGACCCCAACACCTGGTTTTTCTCGGAGTTTAGAGTTGATGAATCTAAAGAAGGAATGTTTATCATTTGACTCGACAGCTTTCTTCTCAATATGGTTATTATACTTCTTCAATTTCCGAGTAAAACGTTCACTGATACTTTTGAACCGCTCCCAGACGTCAGCACAGTCGTGAATTTTAGCCAAACGCCAAGCCTCAGATCTCAACCGCTCCAGGGCGGATAAGTAATTACGTTGGAAGCTTCATTTTACCACGGCAGGAAGGTTCAAGAGGAACGAAAGTATCAATGCAGTGATGGATAATAGAAAGGAAAAGCTCGTACTTTTCATCCACACTAGGAACAGTGCTCAGGGAACCAAACCAGTCAACATTTAGTAGATGGTTGCGAATAGCATCAATATTTGCTTTGCTGAAATTCCTTCTATACACCACGGGAGCATCCCGCTTTGGAAGATTTAATGCAAAATGAACGGTAGAGTGGTCACTGGAGCCCGACGGTGGAGATATGCTTAGAGAATTTACCATACAATTATCATTACACAAAACTAGGTCAAGAACATGACCACCACGGGTCGACGCCCTGACATATTGCTCAAGGCTATGACTCGAGCACACAGTTAAAAAGCTTCTCGAGATGGAGCTCACATTGGCAAACTCAGATGGTTCATTCCAATTGACATCCGGGAGGTTAAAATCGCCTGTGATGATTGAAGGCCAGCTACAAGAAATAAGGTCGCCGATGGTATTATACAGTTGCTCCAGACAAGTTCGAAGTACAAGATGGTGTCCTGTACACAACTACAAAACGTATAGGTTTTAAATCAATTTCCAAGTCAGTGCAAAGGATTTCATAAGCATCAGGGACGGACTCCTGAAAGACAAGAACTGGACAAAGAGCTTTCTAGCCATGAAAAGAACTCCCCCACCCTTTTTGCGAAGACGGTCAGACCTCAAAACCTCGTAATGCGAGCACCAGTCACCCAGTAGTGAAACCGACTCGACCCCACCGCATAACCATGTTCCAGTTAGAGAGATAATATCCGGGTCGAACTTTTGGAGCACGAATTTCACCGCATCTACGTTTTTGACCAAAGAACGAATATTGGTGACGATACATGTAAGACGGCACGAGTTTATCCGGGGATGGTTCAGCAGTTTCCCGTGCTCGTAACGGCTGGGTCACCTAGGGACAGAATAGAGGGGGTAGCCACCGGGTCACTCGTTGACAAGATGGAAGAGAAAGGGCCGCGGGCGCCGACATTGCGGCGTTCCGCCTTACGCTTTTCCAATTCCTCTTTCGTCAGCGAGTGCCTAATGTACAACCCTTTAGTGTGAAACGACTTTAACCAATGAGCTCTATTACATACAAGGTTCGCATGGTGAGTGGTTGGCAATACAATCTTAACCAAACGGGGACGACCACCTAGCCTGCCCATGCGATACACAGAAACGGGGCTGCATTCAACATCGAGGTGATTTAGTAATTCGTGGATACGACTCTTATCATATGTCACTCTCTGAGATGGCAAGCTACCAGATGACTCAGATAAGCCAGAAATGACAATGGATCGCTGCCTTTCGTGTTCCATACAAATACAACCAGTGTTAGAATTTTCCGGAATGGTAGAATTGAGGCTTGAAACCTGAGAAAAATCACGCACAGGATGATTGACGACAGAATTCCTAGTGACTTGAGACTTAAGAGCAGACAGTTCTGCTTGTAATGATGAATTTTCTTGCAACAACTGAGCATTACTAATAACAAGCGCTTTGTTCTCATCGGCAAGTTCTGCGTTTCGTGACATAACAGAATCGAAACTTTCCTTGGTGGTCAAAAAGTGACTTATCACCGCTTCCAAAAGCACGGGAATGGCAGCATCCTTCATCAGCTCATCAACAGCCATCGCAAAGTACATCGGTTCCTGCGATCCAGCGTCAATTGCACGACTTGCTTCAGCTCGTGTCTGAATGATAGACTGGCGGGGAGCAGCTCGCGGCATGACAATAATAAGAGCCGTCGAAACGGGTAGACCTTATCTGGTGGCAGTTGAAGAAAGTGATGACGATTTTCGTACCCCGCCACAGAGGTACTCACAACTGTTCCTCGACACGTTGAACTGGATACAGAACCAGAGCAGTTGGACACGTCCTCAGCATAGACGATAGGACCACATCGAGATCATACGAATTACCCAACCGCCAGATACCTCAAACTTGGGTAATTAAACCAGATGATCAGTGGAGTAAACTCTGGCAAACCCCTAGTGACCTGTGGATTTCGATTATCACCAGCAGCGGAGCTGTGGGCCTCGGGGAAATATAACTAGTGATATGGAGCTTCCGATGAAAATCCACCGCTCCGCACTGTCATATTCGAAAACAGAAGTTCACTTGAAATGGAACAGAGTCCATGAACCCGGCCTAGGGATTTCTTTAATCGTCCTTTTTTTCCAGGTGGGATAGTAAAAAGCTTGCTGGGTATGTTGGACTGGAGAATCAGGGGGCTACGTGTTATATGAATTCTTTACTTCAGACGCTATTCTTCACAACAAAATTACGTAAGGTATGTTGTGTTTTACCTATTTTTTTTCAATTCGTTCATTAAGGGGCTGATCGGAGTAGCATCGCGACATGGCGTGATCTTAAGTGGTCTGCAAAGTTGCACAGGCCGGCGAGTGGTCGCCTAGCGTGAGCCTTCATGCGGCAACAAAAATGTTTCAGAACGTTATCTTCGCGGCGTCGGTTGCCGCTCGCTGGCAGTAACGTAGGGCCATCGCGGCGTCAAAACACTGCGTCGCCCCCTCGTCAGTCTTCGCGCCACGTCGGTCGCTCCAGTCTCTGCAGGCCCCTTTATGATATGCTGCTATATGGCGATGTTCAAAGTTCATCCGCTCCGCGACGCGATGCTATAATCAGCCTACGTATTGATCAAGCAAGGTGCGTCGCGTTGTCGCTGGGTGTCCAGTGAAGAGGCGCGATTCATTCGAATTGAAGCGCAAGTTTCATTTGCGCGACGTCCATCGCGTCGCCCTGCAATGCAACGCGGCGCGATGGACGTCGCGCGCTGGCAAACTTGTTGCTGATTTTCTTCAGTGTTTTCTCATCAGCACAACCAAATCTAACAACGAAAGCAATAAAATAAGCACTTATGATTACATGCACGTGAGAAAAATGTTGTCATTGCAACAGAAAAATTGCCGTTGTTTGTTTACGAGAAACCGCGTACGTACGCAATCGCGCGTAGTTGCCCAGCGTTTGCGCTGCGTTGACACCTGAATACCGGCGCGATGCGATTTCTGCGTCGCACTGACATGTGCCATCGCGTCGCCGCACGAAAACTCTGAACGCCGCCTATCGATAGATAGCGGCCATCGACAGCCTATCACAAGGTTGCGCCGCGACGCGATGCCACGCAGCTCAGCCGCTAAGACATGTACGTGATGTGAGGTCAAATCGAATCATTATTTGAATACCTAAGTTGGATTTTGATCTGTTTTTCTCTTTTTATCCTCTTTCAATTTTTTTAGGAATTTCTAGATTATTCGTATTCTTAATTAGTAGATGCTTCTTTTTCTTTTGAGAAGCCAAATGATTTTTTTCTTTTTTTTTTCTTTTGGATATTTGTTTGGTAGAAAAAGAGGTTCTCTTATGTATCCGGTTCATAGAAAAAGAAAGAAAATGGAAAATCGGAGAAAACTGAGTGTTCTAGATAATTTGAAAGCAGTAAAAATTCGTCCAGCATTTTGATAATGTCGAATCCGTAATTTTCCTCTCCATTCGTGATTTGTGATAGAAAATGTTGAGGAAAGGCCTTCACTGAAAAAATTCAAGTTTGACATTTGCAGAATTTCTCCTCAAGAAAATAGATATTCGACTCTTCATAGAGACCTTTCAGTTTTAAAAAATGTTTTTGTAAAGGAGATACTTTGGAGATCTCTTCATCCTCAAGAAGTAGGAAACCGCTTGCAGTTATCTATTGGAGTATCATTCGATCGATTGTCTTCCTTTCTCTCTCTCGCGCCACGTGCTAAGGTGTGTCCGAATGAAAATGTCCACCCACGCTGTCGCCGTGCGTGCCGAACGGCCGTCGCGAAGGCACTTCTCGGGGGGGAGCCATTCCACGACTGCAGACAGCTGCCAGGAATATTATTTAGTATACGTCTTATAATTAGATTCATGCTTATCGATTTGGAGGTCTGAAAGTGTCTTTGCGTAGCCCGGTAGGCACTCATGCCGACCGCGTGCTTGGACGGTTTTAATTGGACAGAGTTTACTTTCGCGGATGCGACTTGTCCCTCGTTGAGGGCACCCCTATGCCGGGCCTTTTTCCTTGCCTCGTCGACCTGCTTGCCGTCACCGGCTGCGAGAGGCGGGGCTGCCCTGACGAGCAAGGCCCGCGCGGTGGTTCGACCCAGCACTAGCCAGCGCCCCCACGCTGGCTAGTGTTTGGTCGAACCGCCGCTCTGGCAACCCCTTGCTTGGGCTTCGGCCACACCCCCGTTCACCCCGACGTCACCAGGGCGTGCCAACCTCGATGCCATCGCAGGCGTTTGGGTGCCAGATGTTAGCAGGTTGAGCCTGCCCTCCGCAGTCTGGGAATTTGACCAGGCATGCACTGGACGCCTCCGATGGCTAACAAACATCGTAGACTCTGTTTCATTCCAAGTTAACTCATGTTTTCGGTTATCTCAGCGCAGAACGGTGGCTTTTTCGTCGAAACCTCCTTATCACTAGTTATATTTCACCGAGGCCCACCGCTCCGCTGCTGGTGATAATCGAAATCAACGGGACAGGGTCTCTCTACACACCGATGGAGGAGTTGTCCCGCCTTTGGCGGCTATAATTCCACTCGGGACCACTTCGCTTGCATTGAGTAGCGTGACGTTTCGATTTGCAAAAAGGGGGCAACTCATCCCTCGGTGTGTAGAGAGCCCCTGTCCCGAAATCAACAGGTCACTAGGGATGTACCAGAGCTTAGATGAGCCGGCCTCATCAAGGCATCTGGCAGTCGACGTCTATGCCTCTCCAAGGAGAAGCCAGTGGGAACGAAACGAAGCGAAAGGGCGCGTTTTGTAAAACATCAAACCGCTAGGACTTCCCGCAAACCGCTTAGCGCCTCTAAGTAGCTGGTGGACCTCAGGGCGGCTAGGACGTTGATGTTCATTGGGATAAACGTTTGTGACTATTTCATCTTGTGTATTCCTGCCCTTTACCGCTTTTATCCGCTTGTTGCCTGCCAACCGCTACGCACAGTTTGTGTGTTGTATTAGTTGACCGCTGTTAATTATTTACGCCCATCACAGGTCCTGTAGGGCCCTATTGGGTGCACAGGACCGTCACAAGGTCATGACGTGGCGGTCCCAAGCTTGGGCTAGGTTAGCTACTCTCGTCGGCCCACCAGAGCGGCTGCAAGCGACAACTGTGTACGGGGAGAGGCTGAGCTCTGATCAGGCATGGCCGATCCCCAGAGGTCAAGCGTCACCGAGGCGCGCACGTAACTGATGCGGAGCTGGGCCGTGGCACGGCCTAACCACTTGTGGTCTGCCTCCAACTTGGTGACACCCCTGATGCGTCCGCGACATAACCCATTACAGGCCGTATACGTTATGCCGGTATCCCACGACGATTATGAGAATAATTCTGCCTTGGCCATGCAACGGGTGTTCTACGATTTGCAGGTAGCGCCTTAGATCTATTGTGCCGTAGGTGTAATGCGATGTTTTGTTGTCTCTTAATTCCAATAAAACAGTTTTTAAACAGCATTCCGACCATCCAGTTGACACAAAGAAGCTCACAAATTCTTTTGGCTGGGACTTCTTGGAGACGTTAATGCAGCACGATGTCCAGGAACTTTGCAGAGTTTTGCTCGATAACTTGGAATGTAAGATGAAAAATTCACCTGTGAGTATGATGTTCCTTGTTTTCAGTATTTGATCAATATTCGTGGATTGGTTAAGTTGTTCCTTCTTCAGGTTGAAGACACGATACCAAGTCTGTTCCGCGGTGTCATGAAATCATACATTCGGTGCACCAACGTCAGCTTTGAGAGCAGCAAGGAGGAGCCGTTCTATGACATCCAGCTCAACATCAAAGGGAAGAACAACAGTGAGTGTGGGTACAGTCTGTTCCGCGCGGCGAAGCCAATTTGAGTCTAGTATGAATTCAACCTCATAGGTAGTCCATGAAATTTCCAAGGTGGCGAAATTTAGTATCTGTTATGCATGTATTCAATTAGGGTGCGAATTCTGCCTGTACCTCTTGAAGTTTTATCCGATTTGAATCCTTATTACTCGAACGGATATCTGAAACTAGAACTGATACCCGAATCTCAAATCATCATAATAACATTTTTTCGAGCCCTATACGCTATTTATTAGGGGGAAGGCGAAGTCCGATTTGTCCATTTCCGCGATTTGGCCACATCCGAAGTTTGATCTCGTGCATTTTTTCACAGTCGGATGGACGGCTGGGCATGGTAGGTATATGGTATTATACCTACAGTAACCTACCTGAGCCGTCCGAAAACGATTCCCATTTTTAGCACCTCGAATCTTCCCCCTCCCCGCTGAAGTTTTGGGTGCATTAATGAAATCGTTGATTTTGTCTTGCAGCCACCGTTTTGAGCCTGGAATTCTTTGAACTTGAACTACCAGGTTGTTCAATAAGTTTTGTCGATCGATAAGAAAAACACAATTTTGTGGTTCAAAATACCCTTTATATCTCCCTCCTCTCAATAATCTCCCTGAACATTAATACTCTTGCTCCAACGATCCTCCAATCTGTGGATCCCATCCCTGAAGTGAGAATCCGAAAGGTCTGCAAAATACGCTTCAACAGCCGTTATGACCTCTTCATTTGATGAAAAACGCTTGCCACGCATAAATTTTTTGAGTTCTGGGAATAAATGGAAGTCGCTGGGGGCCAAATCTGGTGAATACGGTGGATGCTCCAACCCCCATTGTGCACGCAGCTTCCTAAAATCCAAAATTTCACTCAGAATATGGCTCACACTGCCTAATGAGATGTGTAGAGCCTCTACTAAATCTTTCTCAGTCAATCGACGATCTTCCAATACCATATCCTGTATTTGGCTATGATTTCTGGTATTGACGCGCTTTTTGGACGTCCTTCACGTGGATCGTCTTCGAGGCTTGTACGACCACGTTTAAATTCAGCAATCCATCTTTCTACTGTTCTAATTGTAGGTGAACAATCATTATACACTTTTGACATTCGTCCGTGAATTTCGTTTTGTGCTACACCTTCCACAAATAAGAATTGGATCACTGCACGATATTTAATTTGTTCCATTGCTGTGACACGGCGACACTAAATGGCTTATAAACAAAGAATGAATGGACAGTTGGAAATGAATCTCCACATAAGTTCATATGAAGAGTGTACCAACAAAACAAAAAAATTTTGGGCTAGTAGCAACGCCCTCTCTTATCGAACGACAAAACTTATTGAAAAACCTGGTAGCCTGGGTATCCTAGCGTCGCAGTACTTGTTTTCGCTCTCTGCGCATTATACCAAATTGGTCTCCCTTGTCAAGCTGGGTTCATACTTTCCACGACTGTCTGCTACGCACGCCAACGTCGCTGATCGGCATCGGTGACCACCCGCTGATGTTGACGTCATCATACTCAACGAGAGATCATTAATCCATTCACGACCACGTTTTCCTTCAGTGGGACCCTCGTTGACTACCTCTTCGGACCGCGTGTCTCACCGGTGGGATAAGCAGTTCAAAAATCGATTTGTTCTTATTCTTCGCAGCCGTAGGAAGGTTCAAAGGTTCAAAAAACGGGCGACCGAAGTTGGATTCGTCCGCAAACCCATTGTTGTCAATGTGTTCGACAATCGAATAGATGTGGTAGACGTGTGGCCACGGCTATCACAGTCCGGGCACTCGTCAGGCTCTTTTGATTAACCTATCATGAATTATCTGAAGATGGGGTCTAATGTAATTATAAAGTTGGCGATCATGTAAATGTCCATACTTGATGTATATTCCTATACAACTTTATATACGTATTGGTATAATTTATTACTGCAATCGATCTTATGCTGCAAGTATGACATCATATGGTCATCGGAACTTTCAATCATTCTATAAATTTTGACATCATCTGCAAAGTGTTTGCATTTGACTCCGCATCTCTCCAAAATCGTATTGAGCTCAGCAGAGTACAATGCAAAGAGGTAAAATTGGAGACAGTACTCCGCCCTGTGGCACTGCGCTGATAGCTTCTCTGACCGTTGAGAAGCATGAACCCGTTCTCACGTGGAAACTTCTTTTCTCAAAGGTAACTCCTCAACCACGCTTATAACCAGGACATGAAATTTCCAGTTTAGTGATTTTGTGAATCAATTTACACGATCGAACGCCTTGACAAAATCAAAATATACTACATCACAGCCCTTGTTAGCATCCACGTACTCAGTCCAGTCATTGACACGCTGCAGAAGATTTGTTTCCACAGATTTACCTGGCATGAATCCATGCTGATTCGGAGGGTTGATAGAGTTCCTGTCCAAATGTGACATGATATGTTTTTCAATACCTTTTCGAAAATTCTGCACAAGTGAGAGGTTATGCTCGCTAGCCTTTAGTTTCCTGCCATATTGGCGGGCTCTTTTTCAGGAGTTACGAAAGAATGTTTCCATCTCAACGGAATTTCTGAATAACACAATTATTGGTTGAATAAATATGGTTAGGTCCGTGGCCTGTTTCCTCAAGAAAACGTGTAAATTCAAACCCGCGGCTGGCGTGGCGGTTTCAATCTCGATATCTGAGAATTAAACCGCCTCGCCAGCCGCGGTTTGAATTTAAACGTTTTTTTTTTCAGGAAACGCCACGGACCTAACTGTACGCAGTTGGCTCAGCAATGATATGTCCAATAGCTTTCAGAAAAACAGCTGGCACATAACCTGGAGTTAAAGCCACAGTCCAAGCTCAGAATCGATTTTTCGTTTTTCTGCCTATCTTGGAGAAAATCTCACGCTGATCGCTATGGTGTCTCCAGAATCGCTCAGAACTCAGTGCGAGCTGAGTTACGGCTCCTCAAAAAATTTGGATTCGAACTGGTAGAAGTTAGCGGACGAGTTGTCTCGAGCCTGTATTTTCTCGTTATTCGCAGCCATCATTTCGAAGCAGGTCACAATATAAAGCCAGACCGAAAATAAAAGGAAGAACATAGGTTTTGAATAAAATCATTCACGCGTCTCTTTCCTATGGAGGTCGGAAAACTGCCAGTGGGCGTTGCCCATTTTTTTCTTTCAAAGGGGCGTGGCCGCCTTTTTCCTAGCTTTTTCTCTCCTATTTGGGCAAATTGAGATTTCGCGCTTGGCAGGGTTGCTATAGGCGGCGACCGGACCATAATATCAAAAATTACCTCTGAGGTTGGACTGTGCCTTTAAGGAAAATGAGCAGGGTAATTTGTTGATGAGCTCAAATATTGTAATACCTTCAAACCATGAAAAAGTGTTCATTTCCAAATTAACTTAGGATCAAACGGTGGAAAAATATTATCACTCGCACTATACACCTCTCCGAATTTATCTGCTAATATATCTGCTTTACCCTGATTTTTAATTGCCACTTCATTCCCTTTTTCAGGCTGGGGATCGTGGTTGTAGGTTTGAGTTGCTTCTTAAAGAATTTGTAAAAGCCTTTGTTGTTGTTACTCTAGATAACTTTCTTCTCGACACTTTTGTTGAATTTTTTGTGTCGACCAGTGAATTTACATGAGAAAGCATGAAGTTTCTTCTATTGACTATCAAGATTTACCATCAGATTTGTGATCGCACAGTTTTATCGAACGAGAAACCCGATTTAACCAAGGGGTGTTCTATCTTTTTGATACGCGATTGCAAAGATAAATTTATTCTAGAAAAGTGCGTAAACATTCGATCTCACCCAAAAGGGGTAGATGGAGGTTTTTTTACGTTCTGATCACTATAATATTGACGAAAAAAGATCTATCTTGCTCAACAAACGCGAGCCAAACAAATTAAGAGGGTGTTTTATCTTCATAATACGCAGTGTAGAGTTGGGCGTACAATTGACGCCCACAAGTGGACGAGCAGTGTTTGTTCATGTGTAGTGTGTATCATCGCCATGTTTTCAGTCATGGATTCGTTCCGAGAATATGTTCAATTCGAGCGGCTGGATGGTGAGAACAAATATGATGCTGGCGACTATGGAATGCAGCCCGCTGAGAAAGGAGTGAAATTTGTCTCGTTCCCGCCCGTTCTTCATTTGCAGCTGATGCGGTTCCAGTATGATGCTGCCCAAGATGCCAATGTGAAGATCAACGACAAGTTCGCGTTCCCTGACAAACTGTGTTTGAACGAGTTTGTTGAGGGAAATGATGAGGACTACACGTATTGTCTCCATGCAGTGCTGGTCCACTCTGGCGACTTCCACAGTGGCCATTACGTAGTCTTCATCAAATCTAACCTGCGGCCACCTGACGAGAAGTATAAACCAGAGTGGTGCAAGTTTGACGACGATATAGTGTCTCGAGCAACAGTGAGAGAAGCTGTGATGGCTAACTATGGAGAAGATGCTGGCCGGTCAGCAGGAAGAAATGCGTATATGCTTGTCTATATTAGACAGAGTTGCATAGATGATGTGCTTTGTTCAAATGAAAATCTCCAAGTTCCTGATCATCTAGTACAGCGATTTGAGAATGAGCGAGAGGAGGAAAATGAGAAGAAGAAGGAGAAACAGGAGGCTCATCTGTATACCGAGATTGCCATGCTTCTTGACGAGCATTTGGCAAGCTACGGCGGCTTTGACTTGGTTGATCCAAAGCTGCTTGGTGACGGTGGACTAGCGTGGGAGAAGATCGAGAAGAGTATGACAGTCTCCCAGCTGTATAACTATGTGAAAAACAAACTCTTCTTCAGAGGACCTGAGAATGAGGTAAGGTCATAATATGATATACAGTGCATGTCCAAACTATTCGACATACCAATTTTTAGCTGGTCTGGATTTCGCGAGAATTCTGCAGGGAATTCGCTGATTTCATCCGACGAAGCACCCACGAAGACCGTGGGGAACAAGTTTTTTTCTGGTAGAAATTGCCGCGACAGTGCCGGTATAACGCCGCCTTGGCTCCTAGAGCGGATCCGCAGTGGCAATGCCTTAGAGGCTCCACGATTGGTCGGTATCAGGGATGAGCGGAGTTCCGCGTTTCGCGTTCCGAAACCCGCAGTTTCGCACATTTTTGGCATTCCGCATTCCGAAAACCGCACAAAACGCTGCGGAATGCGAAAATATTGGGTCACCTGGGAGGAAGAAAATATCAGATAATTTCTGAATTTTTCCGCGTTTCGCGTTCCGAAACCCGCATTTCCGCGCATTTTCAGGCGTTTCGCGCCCGATTTCCGAAACCCGATAAAAAAATTTTAGTTCCGAAACCCGAAAACCGATTTCCGAAATTTCATATTTTTGTTCCGCTCATCCCTGGTCGGTATGCCTTTGCCGGATTAGGATCGACTACGAGTAACTTTAGTGAATTGATTATGAGTTATAATACAACTAGGCGGGGCCTACGGACAGAATTACTCAGATATTGGGGAGGTACGATTTGGTCGCAATAGGCTTTCTAATCGGATACCTCGTCGAGTTGAAAGGAACTTTCGCAGCAGCACGTGCTGCTCTGAGGAGCACGTGGTCTGTTAGAAGGGACTGTGTGACGCAGAGAGGCAAAGCTCTTGCCGCGCCCTCGTTTCGCACGCTTCAGCACGTCGTCGTATAATAGAGGCGCGTGGCGCTAGGGGCGGGGTTCCACCCCCTCGATAGGAGCGAGTTCTTCCCAACAGGGATACTGTCTATATCACGGCTCGCAGCGGAGGGTCATTCCTCGCAGTCCGCGAGGGTCGACAGCGAGGTAGCTTCTCTCGCTGAGGACCGTGGTCTAGACCCCCTTCAGCGGTCGGAAGTCGTTCAGAGAGTGACTCGTAGTCACGTTCCAGGAGCGGCCCAAAGGCCGACTGCGCTCTCTATGGGATGAGGCCCCTTATAAATGTACTGTGCTGCTGATATGCGCCTGATCAATTGTGGAGCGATCAATCAACGTGTTTGATCGAGAGCATCATGGCTCATTGGTCGTCCAAACTGCATCGTAGTCGAATCGAAAGCGTGCCGTGGCCGAGTGAAACGCCTATGCGTGGCGACACGTGCGTCTCGCTTCGACGACGATTTGGCCACGTTATGTTTGAAAGCATGGGGCCGCATTGTCGTCCACAACTCTGAAGTCGAATCGAAAGCCTATATGGGCCGAATCGGAACCCCCATTTGTCTGAGTACGCACCTGCAAACGTTATGTCCTCTGTCTGATAGGGACAGAGGGTATCCTAGTTACCGCGACCAAGGAGATACGGGTGTGCCTCGAACTTCCGTACATCGAACCGCCAACCGGCTTGATTCACCTCACACGACAATGCATCGCCGTAGTCGACGCGGGTCCGCTGACGCATCCTCGCGGAGCCAGTGGTTCTGACTCCGGAATAAGTGGCAACCCCAAGGCAACCGGCAATGTCGCGTCGACGCTCAAGATCCTGCAACAGCATAGTCTCGGCACAGTAATGATCGCAGATCCACCGCGGTTCTATCACGAAGCTGTCGCGGCAAAGTTCACAGAGTCATGGCAATACATCGATACTCTCATATATACACATATACAGTAATCTGCACACTACAGATCTAGCACTAGAAAAAGTTGCGAGCATGGTAGTTGGAGAGATGCAAGTACACCCAATCGCTGACGTTTTTGCCATACCCACGTCGAAAACTGCTTGGTACACTATCAGCTGGCTTTTTTTGGAAAATTCCCTTTCAGTTCGAATTCTTTTAACTAGAGTGGTTCCATCAAGCTGAATCTTGAACACGGACTGATTGTCACGTGGGCAGACGGGCACTGCAACTATGCCTATCAGTTTTTCAATTGGATTGAGGATGTCTGTTAAGCCCACGCTTCTTGCTCCAACCAAAATGACTTCAATTTCATGTAATACAGGTAAATTTGAAGTCTAAGATTGCCGCGCCATCATCACCCTAGTGGTAAAGAAGTGTAACAAGAAGGTGGGATTGAAGGGCGTTTCTCGCGTACTACATCACAAAAGCATGCGACAATCGCCTTCGATTTCGCCACATTTTACCCATAGTTGTGCATATGGAGGGCGAATGTAGCGCTGAAATCATGAAGGCCCACCATGTCTGTCGAGGAGCCTGGGGGTCTGCCATGTTCGTTGAGAAGCATCAGGGCCTACCATGCCTGTCGATCAGCATGGCACCTAGGATCCGCCAGCGGTTTGGGCGGGGCTTCCAGTTGCTGCACTTGGTCCGAGTGCACTCATGCATCATTACCAGCACCTTTTCTCGGCCAAGGTGGATCTGAAGACCACATTCCCTATCACTGAGTTCCACAGAAAAATTGGAGAAGGAACATACCGCCTTTCAATTCGCCGGGAATGACCCGGGCCAGTTGTTGTTTACTGTATCTCCATAAGAATTTTAGCCTTCATCTTTTTCATGTCCAGGCCTGAGGATGGTTTGCAGAATGGTGAATTTTATCTTTTTCATGTCCAGACCTGAGGATGGTTTGCAGAATGGTGAATTTTTTGAAGCGCGAGTTCAAATCTCCCTTGATGCGTCTTGCTGACTGCATCAAATTCGAAGCCAACTTTGGAACTGTGCTTATTTCTCACGGTTGCTTGGCTCTCTAGGTCGTCGAACTTTTGTTCTCAAGCGGAGGGATCCTGTGGGTAGCGAGAAACGCAGTTTGTGTTCATTCCTATTCACTGGCTCATAGAGCGGATGTCCATATCCATTATGCTCAGAATGTCTCTTTGAGCTCGTCCAGTTTCGATTGGGCGAATCAGGCGGGGAAATTCGGAATGAGTGAAGTGTAATTTCCCGACAATACACAGATCACATGAAGCATTTTTCACGGAAGGAATTGCAATGAAAAGCACACGAGGTTAAGCAATTTCACCAGCTGCGTCCGATACAAAATTGCTTAACGTCATTTGTATGGTGCTAGATCTGCAGAATGGAATTCATTCCCATGAAAAGTTTGTGCTCTAGGGTTTTGGAGTCTGCTGCGTTGATTTGTTCCTCTCCTTCTTTGTTCACGATTAGTCAGACTGCATATGTCGTATAGTTAGGACGCGTACAAAAGTTCTCGTCAGTTAGTGTATCATCTCTCTTGCCTTAGACGCGAGCTTGGGAGATATTTCGAATTTGGAAGTTTGAAGAGACGACGTATGAGTCCAGGGGCAGCACAATATCCACACTTCCTCGGCTGCGTCCAACCTGTTTGGTGAGCATATACCATGCTTACTTAGGCGCTATTCATACTTCTCAGCGCCTAAGCGTCACACGTGTGACACCCTCTCCGCCATGGTGACGACGCGTGTACATATTTCGCTCGCTCGACAAAGTTAGGGCCCATTTCAATGCGCTCCGCCATAGCAACGCCGCTGGAGTATTCATAGTCTCCGCAAGCGCGTGACGGGCGTAAAAAGTGTTCGTACTCCAAAGTGACGCCCGTGCGGGACGCGCTGGCGTAGAGGAGTATGAATAGCGCCTCAGGGTTTATGATAAAGTATAATTGCAGAAGTTAAAAGAACTCTTTAGATCCCGCATGAGGACGAAACCCTTGAGAAGACGCTGGAGGCTGTTTTGGAGAGCGACTGCACTTTGCTATTTATCGAGACCTCGGCGTCACCTTTGTTGAGAAGTTATTATGAGAACTGTGGGTCTCTATTAGTTGATGCTAATCTGTAGATGATTCCAGTTAGTGTAACCTTTCTCTCTAGCACAAATACTTATGTTCCTGAAATATTATGATGACGAATCGCGATCGCTGCGATACGTCGGACACTTCACAGTGCACTACAATCTATTTATGCAGAATTATACAGAGGAATGCTTAACGCTCATTGGACTACCGAAAAGAACTCCATTGCGCTACTACGAGGTAAATTTTGTTGAAGCAGTGTTCATACTTTGCCTAGTTCGAGCAAGTCGCGACGTTGCAGTACATAATCGAATCCATTGAGAGCGCGAGTGAACGCGTAGCTATGCTAGCAACAGCACTGGTACGTGTAGGCTTTTTCCGCGAAGGAAGAGCTTGCTTGCGCAGCAGTATTGGGTGACGTGACTCAAGCGCGAGACCCTCTAGTCGCATTCTCCTCCAAAACCATATTTGAATAAATACTGACGCGTCCAGCAGGTTGTTGTTGTTGTTCTAATGTGTAACTTCTGCTGATCTTGGCTGTAGGTATGGCTTCGGGCTTAGCGTTGTTTTCGTCCCGTGTAGCTGCTGCACCCTGCGCGAAAATAGTGCGGTTGCCGCCAGGTATAAACGATTGGTGTGCGCCACTATGATTCATTACATAAAGTATGTACCGTCGTGGCGGATATGCTTTACATGCTCGTGTATTGATCCCCTTGCAGGAAATAGCGCCTGATCGAATTCGGCCGATCGAGAGGTTGTTTGACCCGCTCTGCGCCGTGGTTGGAGTGAGTGACGGAGTTTTACTGATTGCGGAGCGGTCAGACCGGACAAATGATACTAACAATGCAAAACTTCATCTGGATACCTTGTATAATACAATCGATATCGAAGCCATCGCCAACAATGACTCGTTTATCTCCAGTCTTGCTGAGATTGACCCGCCCATCACGGGCACGATTAGACTGGTTAGTCTACCTTTAAACATTTGTATAGGCTGAAAAATCATGGTTCCTACGCGCACTGGTGCGTAGCGGAGGTTAGAGGCAGCAAGAGAGCGCTTGACAGACGGAGGAGGCAGAATCGCGCGCGCCGCTCGCACCATCAATGATGAGAATTGCGATTTTTACTGGGTATACAAGGCTAAATTGGAGGCGTTTGGTGCACGTAGTCGCGTCGCGGCGTACGCTGATCAGTATGCGGGCATGGGAAGCACGGATTTTCAGGGTGCATGATTTTGTTTTTCTTCTCTTCCGGAGTTTTGTTCTGTAATGACTTTTAATCACGCAGACATTTTATTTAAAAGATTTATTTGGATGAGTTACTTACTCTCAAATCACCAGGTGTTTATCACCAAGTGAAATACACAGCATGAGCCAGAACGGCTTTCGTATAGGAACGGGCACGGCTTAATCAATTACGATATAGAGTAAAGTTGTTCACGAACGAAATTTTCAAAAGATTTTCCGAATTTTTTCCGCTCGTTCGAAATTTCGTCAAACGTTTTTTTTTTGAATCTCCGTTCGATATTGGGTCCGAGACTTAGTGCACCCAAAAGGGCTCGCCGCCGTTACCCGCGGACAGGCTGCCAGCTGTCACTACAGTATCCCAGCCCCGCCCTCCGCTGGCTGCGGCCGCGCCTCCAGATCGCGTCGCCGCGCCCACGGTGAGAGTTGCGGCAGCCGCGACCGACCGCCATGAGCCTCCAATATGGAGCTTCCTTGATATCAAAGAAGCTGAATTTGTGCGTGGAGATTCATTGGCCTCAAGCTTCGGATCTTGGAAGCTTAAAGGAACATCGAATTTCCGAAATGTTACTTTCAGATTTGAATTTTTTTCAAGATTCGCCAAATACACCTGAAATGACAAATCGTGTTGAAATTGATGAAATTGGAAATTTTCAAATGTGATCTACAAATTTTAATTTCCGTAAAATCCACTTAAAATTCCCAGATTTTCACATCAGTCAGGTTCGAATGCAGCTGGGAAGCTAATATGCTGTGAATCGGAGCTGCTCAATTTAAAAAAGTATAATGTGATCTACAAATTCAAATTTTTGAATTTTCAGAGAATGCACCTAAAATTCCGAGATTTTCACAGAAGTGAGGATCGGTTGTGCCTGGGAAGCTAATATGCTCCGAATCGGAGCTGCTCAATTTAAAAAAGTTTAATGTGATCTACAAATTCAAATTTTTGAATTTTCAGAAACACCTAAAATTCCCACATTTTTAAAACAGTGAGGATCGGTTGTTCTGGAACTGAGTTATCTACGTAATTTGTGTGCTTGTCCCTGTGTTGACGTCTGGGATGAGCCTACAGCGTTTCGAAGCAGTTTACAAATGCAGATCTAACTAAACTAAATGAGTCGCTCTGATACGTGGCCCGACATCCTACGGCAATATCCCGTTATGGCGGCTGTGGAAAGTTCTTCGCCTTGCTCGATTCAAGTTTTTCTGCGTTGAAACAACCTCGTGATTATTTGCTCGAATTAGCATGATATATATTACGACCTATGAGTCCCAGCTAATGTCGCTGTGTTTGCCCTGGAATCCGCTAAACGCAAACGCAAATGTGTCCACAGGTAACGACTCAGGATCGTAAACTAGTAATTAGTCTCTGTGGGTAGGAGAAGAACGGGGCAGGTCAATGTGGTACAGTCGTCGACTGCGACTATCAAGTAAATGTAGCCGAGCAAACCATAATATATGAAAAGACACATATGCAGTACTGGCGAAAGGCAATTTGTAAACACCCCAGCATAAACCCGTCAAAACAGGATCATAGAAATTCCCCACCCTTAACAGCTATTTTTAATCATAAGACTTTCAAGAAATTTCAAAAATACACGGATTTAAGCACCAGAACAGGATTAACGAAAACTTTCAGAGGCAGTTTTCCGCTCCGAGCAAATTAAATCAAAAATGGTTTTCACTGTATCTTCAGTATCTAATGACTATCTGTCACCAAATTTACTGTTCACAGCTTCCTATTCATATGATAGTTTTTTCGTCAGTTGTCAATTTTTTTCAAAACTCAAAAAATGTGACAATCGATTTTTTTGGAAAATGTCCTATATATGGCAGCATGATTAGCATTGGAAAAATAGCGAATTTAGACCCATTAATGAAATTTTAGGTGCATTTTCTGAAAATTTAAAAATTTGAATTTGTAGATCACATTTAACTTTTTTTAAATTGAGAAGCTTCGGTTCGGAGCATATTAGCTTCTCAATTGCTACCGATCCTCACTACTGTAAAAATCTGGGACTTTTATGTGCATTTTCTGAAAATTTAAAGATTTGAATTTCTAGATCACATTTAACTTTTTTATTTTGAGCAGCTCCGATTCGGAGCATATTAGCTTCTCAGTTGCTACCGATCCTCACTGCTGTAAAAATCTGGGACTTTTAGGTGCATTTTCTGAAAATTTAAAAATTTGAATTTGTAGATCACATTTGATGTTTTTAAATGGAGCAATCCCGATTCGGAGCATATTAGCTTCACAGTTGCTACCGATCCTCACTGCTGTACAAATCTGGGACTTTTAGGTGCATTTTCTGAAAATTTAAAAATTTGAATTTGTAGATCACATTTAACTTTTTTAAATTGAGAAGCTTCGATTTGGAGCATATTAGCTTCTCAGTTGCTACCGATCCTCCCTGCTGTAAAAATCTGGGAATTTTAGGTGCATTTTCTGAAAATTCAAAAATTTGAATTTGTAGATCACATTTAACTTTTTTAAATTGAGCAATCCCGAATCGGAGCACAGAAGCTATCCAGCTGCATTCCAACCTGAATGATGTGAAAATCTAGGAATTTTAAGTGGATTTTACGGAAATTAAAATTTGTAGATCACATTTGAAAATTTCCAATTCCATCAATTTCAACACGATTTGTCGTTTCAGGTGTATTTGGCGAATCTTGAAAAAATTGAAATCTGAAAGTAACATTTTGGAAATTCGATGTTCCTTTAAGCTTCCGAGATTCGAAGCCTGAGGCCAGTAAGGCTCCACGCACAATTTCAGCTTCTTTAATATCAAGGAAGCTCCATATTAGAGGCTCATGGCGGTCGGTCGCGGCTGCCGCAACTCTCACCGCGGGCGCGGCGACGCGATCTGGAGGCGCGGCCGTAGCCAGCGGAGGGTGGGGCTGGGATACTGTAGTGACAGCTGGCAGCCTGTCCGCGGGTAACGGCGGCGAGCCCTTTTGGGTGCACTAAGTCCGTACCCCTCGATATTTTGTCGTACAATTTTTTCGACTTTCGTTCATTCGAATTTTTTTTAAAGGAAATTTTTTCAATTCAATTTTTTTCAGTTCGTTCGAGATCTGATTTTTCGATTATTTTTTTCTTCGTTCTTTGTTTTGAAAACGCTCCTCGAACCCTATGTTACGCTGTTTCGTTACTCCTCGGTCCGAGTTGTCGCGGGGGCGAGCGAACAACTCGCCTACTCCAATAAGTTGTGCTTGGGATCGGGGAATATGAAGTTTTTCTTGCACTTCTGAGTCCTGGCGGAGCAAGCTGCCGAGCGATCGGTCATGGTCTGTTTTACTGGAAAAGGTGCTGCCTTGACAATCTGCTTTGAGCGACATCAGCGTTGGCATCACCTTCTGTCATGCTTCTTCTTCTTCTTTGCAGCCACATAGAGGGTTTTGTCGTAGGCGGAGGAACTGGGCGACCAGTAGTGGATTCGTCCATAGGTCCATTGGTGTCAGCGTGGTAGGTCTCTCCGGACAGTTAAATAAATGTGCCGTATCATGGTCGACGGTACCGCAGTCCGGGCACACATCAGATTTGCTGCTGTCAATCTTGCTGACATAAGACATTAGCATTGTAGAGTGACCACAGCGTTTTGATGCGAGCGTGCATCTTGCCCTTCTTCCGAGTTGAGACTCTGAGGTGCAGACGGGGGGCGGTATATCTCCTAGTATAGGATTTATGGCCGCCTTCACAAGATGACACCGTACGAACTTGGTGTGCTCTTCGCGCGAAATACGGAGTCGTTCTTGCTGTGAGTCGTGCCATCTTTGCAAATTGACTTTGTTTGGAGCATAGACGAATGGCTTTCTTATACTTCTCTCTCTAACAGGGTCTAGCACTCTCCACGGCGGCTGATTTGGTTGCTTTATTAAGTTGATGCGGAATGGCTGGGCCTGGAGCTGACAGTGCTCCTTCACTGGTAATAGGCGGGTCTCAGCATGCAGGTGCTCGATTGGGGAACTCCTTGCACATCCGGTGGCGATACGGAGAGCAGCATTTTGTACTCGTTGCATCTTTGTTCAGAAGGATTCTGAGACGAGATGCTGCCAAACCGGTGCGGCGTACTCCAGGGCGGGCTGAAGAATTGCCTTATACGTTGTGAGTATAGTCTCCTTGCTGCTACTCCACGAAGTGCCGCCCAGGGCCCTGAGAACGTTGAGCTCAGCTTTAACGACTGCCTGCTTCTGCTCGGTATTCTTATGAAACTTGAGTGACGGATCGAGCACAAGACCGAGCAGCTTTGGAAAGCGAGCAGCAGGCAAACGGTCTCCATCCCACACGACATCCGGATGAGCGCTGTGCTTGGATGGGTCCGTCGTGAGAACGGACACTGACGACTTGGCTGCAGAGATCCTTAGCATCTTGCGGTCGAAAAAGCTCTTCAGTGTGATCAGGTACTCGTTGATCTTATTGGCGGCCACCTGTTAGTCCCTATCTCGACACATGATTGTTATGTCATCAGCATACGCGACGACCTTGATGTCCTGTGGAGGCTCAGGCATATCTTCGAGGTACAGACTGAAGAGGGCTGGCGATAGAACCCCGCCCTGAGGGACTCCAGCTGCCATTGGAATACTGTTGGAGACATGGTTCTGAAACATGACTCTTGCACGTCGACCTTTAATGAAGGCCGATATCCAGCGCTTCTGCCAAGATGGTATTGACGACTCCAGTATGTTGCCTGACAGGACTCCAAGGTTAACCGTATCAAATGCCTTGGTGAGATCCAACGCAACAGCTACAGTTCTCAATGGCTTGTTAAAGTTGAACCCGTCGATAGCATAGCTGGTAATTTCTAGCAAAGCCGTAGTTGTGGAATGTAGCCTCCTGAAACCATGTTGAAACAACTGCTTCTCGTTGTGCTCCGCTAGATCCTTGACAATGAGCTTTTCGGCTACCTTAGCGAAAGGTGACATCAAGCTAATGGGACGATATCCCTTTACTGATGACTGAGGTTTGCCAGGCTTGGGCAACGGGATGACGTTGGCTGTCTTCCAGTTTTGCGGAATAGTGCAAGAGCTAAACGAAGTGTTAATCATATCAACGATGAGCGGAAGGATCTCAGTCGGGAGTTTCTTCAGTACAGCAGGACAAATGCCGTCGGGACCGACAGCTTTGGAGTTCCGCATGTCCTTTATAATCTTCTCTACTTGCGCCACAGTGAACGCTTCGGCCGTGCTCATGAGCGGGAGGCGGCACAGCTCTCTTACTGTCACTCTATTCTGCGGACCTCGCCTTGTACTCGTGACAAAGAAACTTTTACCGAGAGAGTAGGCGGCTTCCTTTCCTGACTTGAAAACGTTATTACCAAACTCAATAGTGGAGACGGTGGCTGGCGAGCTCTTTCCCGATAGTTTCCGAAGCACCTTCCAAGTAGCTCCACTGTCCGTCTTGAAATTCAACTGTTCTGTGAACTTTTCCCACTGTTCTTTCTTGTGCTGGTCGAGATCTTTTCTGATCTCACCATCCAGCTGAGCGACGATAGGGTCTAGATGGTCAACTGCTCTTCTGGCATCTCTAGTCCTGATTTTCTGAAGAATTTCTCTGGTGACGTTTGGATAGAACGTCTTAACTCGGCCAACAGGGATGGCCGCCTTCATGGCCCTGCGAATTGCATCAGATAAGTGATGCTCCTTCTGGTGCACATTGCCATTCCACGGGTAATCAGCCGCTAGGCGTAGCGCAACCTCACTGAACAGGCACCAGTCTGCTTGGCCTAAATTGAGATAAGAACGTTGACGAACACCAGAATATGGAGCAAGAGAATTTGAGAGATCGATGTGCACAAAGACGGGAACATGATCACTAGACAATGTTTTTGAGGTAGTCCATGAGCAAGCGTTGGATTGGTTGGAAGAGACTAGAGTTATGTCAGGGCTAGAAGATCGGCCGTTGGCAGGGAGACGAGTGAGCTTATCATCGTTTAAGATGACCAGGTCGCACTCCTCAGCCCATTCTTTGTTTTCTTCTCCTCTAGCATCAGAACCAAGGGACGAGCAGAAGGTATGGGCGTTAAAGTCGCCCGCGAAAACAACATGATGAGAGGGAACAATCGTTAAGTTGTTTGAGAAGAGGAATGGGATTGTAGGAGGAGGGGCATGAGGTGGTAGGGGGTATATAGATGTTGAACAGAGAAAGGGGAGTTTTAAGGGGGAGATGGATTGGAAGGTACTCGAGAGTACCATCCGTGGGGGTGCTTGGTATGAGGTGGGACGGGAGAGAGGATAAAACAAAGGTTGAAACTCCTCCGCCAAGAGCTGACCTTGGAGCATGGAAGGCAGAGTAGCCCGGGATGTTAGGATGAGGACGGGTAGGTGATGGAGAGAGCTTGGTTTCTTGAACCATGATCACGTTTGGATGGTAAGTACGTGCGAAGAGAGAGAGCTCAGAAAGTTTGGCACGAAGGCCGTTGAGATTGATATGTACAATGGAAAGGGGGCGATTTGAGGAAGAGGAATCAGAGTTTGTAGGTGAAGAGCATAAAACGCAGCGAAAAGCAGAGCTATGATGCCTCACAGAACTGAGACCCGAACAGGAGAGATGCACCCACCTTTGGGTTCCGAAGCACTGGACGCTTGTTTTGCTCCATCTGACATCCTTGCCGCACGTGGCGCATGGGTACTTCTGAGCAGGTCCAGGATTCCTTTCCACGCCGGCCCTTAGCAGGAGAATCCCAAGGAGAGACACGGCCGGCCAGCACCTCTCCCATGACAAAAACCCTGTTCGTGGAGGGGGTGACGTCGGTTTGCATAGAGGTGATCTTCTTTCCTCCACACTGCCACGGCGTGAACGTACGACATCTCGGCAGCTCTGGCATGCTCCACAACCTGAGCCATTCTGTAAATCTTGGATGCCCGAGATGTCGTGCGTTCTTGTCGTCGCAGTGTAGAGGAAAGAACATTACCCTCGTGCAAAGCGGCATCTCTCGGTCCACTAAGAGGTGTTTTTGCCATGGGAGAGTTGCTGGCCGACCTCATCTTTCCTAAGGATTCTGCTACAAAGGGCCGGCGTTGAGAGGAATTTTGGACCCGCTCAAAACCGCCCATTTGCCAAATGCTGTAAAAATACTACCTGGGGCCGGATTCATCAACGACCAAACCGTCTCTCCTGTACGGGTCTCAGCTATGTCAGGCATCACGACTTCCTTTCGTTCCTGGGAAGTTACTTCCACATAATTCTGACTTTCGCTCTAAACTCATTGTTGTCGCTTGTCGTAGAAATGGGGCAATCTTTTGGCTCCTTTCACCCTGCTAAGCCATGTTTTTGACAGTTTCGTAAGCCATCTCTTTTGGCGCCACTTCGATTGTTGTGCACAACTGGAGGTATTCCGACCATTTCGTGAGCTATTCACGAGCTCACTTGCCCTTATCCTAAAGCCATGTTTTGACTGCAGCTGGTCGCTGCGGCCATGCAAGGGACAACTGTTCTTTTATCGTCGCACGTAATGGAAAGGCGCTTTAATTGTGATCGCTTCGTGGCAAACGTCCTAGATTGCTGGGTCGCGGCGACGAAATATTATGTTTTACGGCTTTGCTGCTGGAGGAGCGATTCTCGATGGTCGCTGATCATCGCTCCTTCACTGCCATTATGGAGCGATCGCCAGCGAATGACACAATTCGTCTAGTGAACAATGACCCTTTGACATGACAAGAACAGTTTTTGGCGAGCTGAAACGTGTTATTGATGACTACCATTAATTTCACTGACTGATTGAATTTTTCCGATCATCTGTGTGGCTATGCACTATGAGCAAAATCGCTGCCGCTGCCAGATCGCTGCAGCAGCGGGTGCAAAACCGCTGCGATGAAAAAACAGTAATGATGCTGTCAAAACATGGCTTTAGAGGTTGCTCATCGTTCTCATCAGGATAAGCTCATTGAGTGAGTTCTTCAAGCTTCGCAATTTATTAGAACGTTTTCGTCTTTCCTGAGTCGTTTGAGATCTCTTTAGGCTCTCATCTGTACTGCATAATCGTTCGTGGCAAAGCTGGACCTCAATCCATCAGCCAAAGCAATAATGTAGCCTTCCATCACTGAACTAGGCAGCGCATCTGCGGCTTCCTTGAGATACCCTTCTGGCTTCGTCAAAAGTGTTTGAACATGTTGTCCTGTAACCCTTAGTTACCATACTTTATACTGAATCGTGTGACAAAGTCTTCGATGTCATCGCTGCGTGGGTGTTAGGATGGTTCTTTATCAGGCAGTCATCGCCGCCATTATGACACTGATACTTGAATTTGAATCACGCCATCTACTAAGCTAAGTCGCAGATTCGTTGTGAAGACTATGAAGCTATTGGTGTCTGCTGCAGCGAGTATTCACCGTTTTCTTTGAATACAATGACTGATTGGGCTGTACCATGTCGAACAATGTCGCAATGAGCAGTACAAAGTTTTCAAACTCCAAAGCTCTCGATGAAGACTTTTTCTGCATCCAGCACTCGGGTGCATGCTCGCTTCCGCAACGTCGGATACCGCGGCTTCACTGCTGGTACCAGCATAGCTTTGCGTGGATTCAAACATCTGTATCTGCGGAGTACAACTTATGTCTCGCTGACAACTTCTGCAGTGGGCACACTCCAGAGCTCTCCCATGCTTTCCTGCGAGGACAGCGTCTAGAACTGATGGCAGGCTACTGCCCAACACCATCAATAGAGCGTGTTTTCTCTTTTCGACCGTTTTCAATTATCCCGGTGCGGCCCCATATCGCGGGTGAGATCTGGCTGGTACTTCATGTGAATGTCCAGGAGCGGGGCTTGAGGGTACTGTTAGTGACGAAATTAGATTGCTGAATACTCGAAGATGAGTCATTCTGTTCTTATACCGATCAATCTCACCAAATTCAAAGCACTTGGCAAACATTACCTACAGTTAGGTCCGTGGCTCTCTTACTCAAGAAAAGAGTATTGAATCTTCCTCTTGGCTGGCGCGGCGCTCGCGTGCGCCTGCCCGCTAATCGATTCAGGCCGAGAGAAGAGCGCAGCTGATCAACTTACCATACCGCCAGCCGCTGATGGGATTTAAACTGCTCACGCCAGCCGCGAGTGAGATTTAAATGTTTTCTCACGAGGAAACAAGCCTAGGACCTAACTGTACATTGTCGAGAGAGGATTTTTTCATCGCTTAACGTTCTCTCTCTTTTCGAAGCAACATTTTTTCAATTCCTTCATGTTTTGATATTCTCGATGTTTTAGCTGCCTTTTCTATGTTTCTACCTCTGTAAGGGCGTGTAATGAAGTGAAAGAACGGCTAACCAAGTCACCATGATCACCAGACACACAAAAACACGAATCATTCTGGAGCGGTTAGTCTGTTTAGGTAGCCTCCGTCGCGAGATGACGACGCCTAAATTCATCTTTGGCAGGGTTGAGCAGGTCGCTGCGCCAATTTTCGGCGGGGCTACGACCATCCCTCCTTGACCAATTTTTTTTATAAATTCTCAAAATTTCCCCCCTCCCCCCGCCCCCGAGATGAAAAATTAATTTAGCTTACGAGAGTGAATAAGTTGGAAAAAATTCAAATGGTGGTAATTTTTAAGACCTCTTCTCAAATTTTTTTCCACAAAAAATCCAATTTTTTACGAACCCTGGTTGCGCCGAGTCGCAACCCTGCCGCACACTCCTTGTCTGACGTTAAGGGGTCCTTTCCTCGCCGATTGAGTCATCGACCCCAACAAGGAGATTTACTGTTAAAGTAAGTTAAGAAAACAACACAACAACTTCATAGCTAATAGTAACAGATAGGACTGTTTCGTATTCAATAAACAAATACAAAATAAACAAAATAGAATAAAGAACACCACTGTGATGTAAAATTTTTTGTTTTTTCTGGTGTTCTTGTGATGTTCTCTGATGACAAGCTTAAAAGCGTTTTGGCAAAGCCCTGAATTTGGTACTGAAGGAAAGTAACGCTGCGCAGCCGATTTTCTGATTGAAGGCGGCTCATTTAGTGTGAATCAATATGGTCGATAATTCATGCGCAGAAAGAATTGTCTGTCATGCGGCGCATCGCGAGCGTGTATTGACTGCGGAATCTGCCCAATGCGGACCTCGAAACGTGTTTCAAAAGATTTTCCATGCATGACTGCGTATGTCAAGCCTCTTATGCAGTAGGCCATATTGTAATAATCTTTTTAATGATTAAATGTGATATCGAACTTTTTCTATATGTTTAGAACTGGAATATGCGTCAGCTTGTGGAGTATATTGGTGATAAAATTAATTACGATCCCGCAAAGATTCTGCTCTGGCATGTATCGCCATCTAATGGTCGGGCTACTCATATGTTGACAGCTGAATGGTACAAGGTGAGAGGCGAAGGAGGGTTTCGTATGACATATCTTTTATTTTTTTCTCGCGAGTTATAATATTGTATTCCATTATTTAAGGTGCTACCTGTGGACGGATTGTTAGGTCTGTCAGACCCACACCTTCATGACCCTAGGCGTAATAAGAGGTATTGTATAATACTTATAGTTGACTTCTATACGAATCTCAGGAAGATTACGGCATCCCCTTGAGGGGTCGTTTACACTCCGTTACGGCGCGGCGCAGTGAATTTCTGTATAATTTATCGCGCGGCGTAGCACGATCGATATTACGGGGTCGAATAGAGTGCCGCCGCTGAAAGGCGCGGCAGCATTCAGTGGAGGAGAATCGATCATGCGGCGCCGCACGATCGATTCTCCTCCACTGCATGCCGCCGCGCCTTTCAGCGGCGGCACTCTATTCGGCCCCTCATAGAATTGCGATTCGCCGCGCCGCTCGGCGGCTCAAGCGCGTCGCCGCGTGTGACACTGCTTAGCGCTCAGCGCAAGCCGCTGCCGCAATACCACCATATTTTTTTTATTTTCAGTTGTTTTTTAAAGTAAACTCATGAGTCCTTGGTTTGTTCATATCGTGTTCAGATATCGAGTAGTCTATACAAAAATGCCGTTTCCAGTAGCTGATATGGAGCGGAAGCGGCGAATGAAGATTCAGATGATGGATGAGAAAATGCAGATTACGGTGCGTTGTAGATTCGGGGTTGGATCAATCAGTGGGGCTGCATGCTTGGATGCACAGAAAGGTTTACGCTCGGGTCCGGTTAAATGTCGTACTACTACATTCGGGACCAGCCACATGGCATAAATTGGCCTTGCTGTGGTCGTAATTGCGGCTGAGTTGTTCCGAGTGAAATGGCCTGAAAGCTAACCTATCCCCAGCCCCACCGATTCCCTCTTTTCAAGCATTGAGCTGAATAATTGGGTTTGCGCATTGGTTACACGAAAATGGACGACCTACATACTCTGAGAGAATCCCCCGCGATCGTTCACGGATAGAATCCACTCGGTTTCTGGTAGGGGCCGAGAGGATACTAGCATGGGGCTATCGCGTAACGATCGCGAGATTCTGCCAGTCTCAAACCGAGAGCGTACCGCGTTCGTTCATAGATGCTCTATAGCGGAACCGCGAGGAATCGAGCTTGGGCCTATCACGGAAAGATCGCGAGATTGTACCAGCTTCAACCTGAGGGCAAATCGTGTCTATAAATTGATGTATTAGGGTTTTTACATCGCGGAACCGCGATGTACCGAGCCCGGAACTATCGCGGGACGGTCGCGAGATCCTGCCAGTCTCCACCCCTGATCGTACCGCATCCATGCCCTCTCGACGTTTCACCCGAGCGAGTGTTGCCTCTCAGGGCAGCACGAAGCTATAAGGTATAGTCCTTGCCGTATTCCGTGCTGCTTTACAAATCTGCACATCATGAGAACGCGGAACCGGGGGGAAACGATCCCGGTACCATCGCGGATCGCGAATGCACCACGGTACTAGCGCGGTAAACCTCTCAACGATCGCGGTACCATCACGGTACGAGAACGAGAATGCCAACGGATGAGTCGATTGGGTAACTATCGCGGAACGAACGCGGATCGCGGGACTAGGGGGAGACGAACACGGTACTATCGCGGATCGCGGGAGCATCACGGTACTAGCGCGAAAGATTCTCTCAGAGTATCTCGTCTTCTGCTGCGCGACGGACAATTGAAGTCAATTGGTACTAAATGGATTGGCCTGATAACATAGTAGCGGAAATCGGAAAGACTCGTCCTTCTTCGTGCACTCACCAGCGAAATAATCGAGGACTCCAACACTTTACCTTTTCTGAATCTTAAATTATTCTTTTTTTTAGCATTATTTGGTTCAATAGGGGATCAAATGCTCTTGGGTTCTTCCAGTATTCAGTTAATTTTGGAGCGAACTTTTTAAAAACTGGAAAATTCATGCCTTGTTTCATCTTAAGACGAACGAAATTTTTCTTAGCTGATCATCTGAATCAAAAATAAAAAAGGTACTATCCTTCCTCGGAGCCTAATTCCGGTCCGCGATGGCGGACTACGGCTGTTGCATCATGCGGCCCATGATAATCGTGCAGGGAGAAAGGTGAATCGTGCCGGGACCATGTGGCCCCAGCGCGCTTATGACGTGTTGCATGATTAAACAGCCGCAAATGCGGACCGGAATTAGGTCCCGAGAACGACGGTAGATCAGCGGCTGCTCAGCGGGAATTCGTTTTGCGCGTCGAGGCGGGAACACGGGTCGTGTGACGGGGGACGCGTTCGTTACGCACGCTCACTTGTAGTTACTGCCAATAGTCGCAGGCGATTACTTGGGCAGGCAGGTAAGTTGTTTGGCAGATTAACAAGCTGTTAAGTAGGTTGACAATGAAATAGGCAGGTACGCAAAGAGGTACGCAGGTAAGTAGGTATGTAGGCAGGTAAGAAGGCGGGCAGCGATGTAAGTGGGCAAGTAGGCAGACAGACTGGTAAGTTGGTAGGTAATGAGGCAGTGTCGGAATAAGTAGGATAGTAGGCTGGCAAGTAATAAGTACTTAGATAAATAGGCAGACAGGTTAAACTGCATAATATCGTTTTGTATACCGAATCGCTAAAATACGTGGTAAGCTGTATTTTTTTGGATGGGAAGGGACAGGGGAAGTGTCTAACAAGTTTGTTACATTCTGTTCATCAAATCAAGCTTGAAAAAGACCACCGTCCTTCCAGGGTACGGCGCGGGGTGAGGATATCCATACCGGTGGGTCTGAGCTGCGCAAGAGGGGAGGGAGGGGCGGTCTGAGTTCCTCCGGGAGACCAAGTGAACTATTTTGACCGCGGGTACGTACACTGTTTAAATTTGTTTTTTGCGAAGAATTCGATAATACTGTTCAATTAACCAGAAATCTTGTTATATTCAAGTTATCGTAAAGGCTCACCAAACTCCTATCCATGCAGTGCCTTTTCCAGACATCGGACTCTTCGCCACCTCGACGATGCTGTACCAAGAATGACAGCCAGCGTCTTACATAGAAACATCTCGGACACGGTAGAGAGGAAAATAAAAGAAGCGATAGAGATAAAGAAATGGAGACCGCCCATGAACAACCGGGAAGAAATGAAGGAAGTGCTGAGACTGCTAACAACGCATCTGGATTAGGCAGTGATACTTAACCCGTGACCATCCACACAACATTGGTCCCCCAACCGGTCACTTGTCGTTAGCCCTGGGTAAGAGTCGGTCGTCTTCTGCAACCGCTTTCAAAAACAAAAACACCCAACCCGGTCAGACAATTTTCTCTTTACTGCCGTATCCTTATCGGTTTCTGATAGCACTTTATTTGAGCAATTGCCTTATAGTGTACTGTAATGAATTACAGCCGGACGAAGGGTCTACGACCCGAAACGTCGCAATAAAGAGGTTAAAGAAGATCAATCTCTACGCAGTCGAGCTTCAAAACTACGCGTGAACAAATCGTTAATATGAAGCTCAGGAACTCTTCAATGCTAACATTATAGTAAAGGTCTTCTTACGGTTGATATATAAAGCACACCAGTTCTGGGCATGTATCCAAAATATTCTCAATTAAACAAGAGTTTGTAAATATATTTTGCAAGTCAAAGAAGAACAGTCGCTTTAAGTGTGTGGAAAAACACACTATTAAATGGTGAGATACAAAAAAGGTGCTTGAATTTCACCAGACATGGAAAAAAGATTTGCTAGTTGGAATGAGCGTCATCCGTTCTGGTTACGTTGCGAATTTCATTCTCCGAAGCCCACTCAGACACGAAATATACGACCCGGGTTTGATCCTGCCAGCTGCTTAATTTTTGCAGAACATAGGACCTCTTGATTTTTTATGCAAAGTAAGGGTCACGAAAGAAGGACGATCTAGTCGAGAGTGGTAGATTAACCCTATATACAAACTTTCACCGTCTAAGGTGGACGCTGAAAGGCGCTACACTGTATGGGCCCACACCTTTCTCAGGTGGTGTCCCGCCGAAAATGGACATCTTTGGAAACATTTAGGTGTCACGACAGTAGGATATTTGAGTTCAGCTTAGTCGATTTTCTCTATATACTCACCTTTACCGTCTAAGATGGATGCTGAACACCGCTACATACATAGATAGCGGCAGAAGGAAAAAACGTGTAAGTCCACGAACCTAAGCCAGTGGTTTAAAACAGTAGTTCTAAATGACTACTCTAGTTCTAAATGATGTATCTGGAGTTTGAGTAATTTTAAGGAACTAGATTTGTAACCCTACAGAATAAGATCTTAGCCGCCCCCAGAAGACGCCTTACAACAAAATCAACTAGGTGTGGACTTTTGATGTTTTGAGCCTAAAAGTCCACACCTAATTCATCTAGCCGGGAATCACACTTAGAAAACTCGGACTACGGTATGGCAGGATCTTGCAATAAAACAGGTTTTATATTTAGGAGATGACCATCTTCCCAGAGAAGACCGGTACCGTACGTGATATTCTGGAGGAGGCACGGCGGGAGTTCAAATTTGCACCGAATGGGTCTGGAAAATTGAGGTAATCATGGTTTATACCATGGATTATGGTAGTATCGTTGTTGTTCTTCTTTGTTTCCCTTATGAATGCACTTTTAGGCTGGTCTTGGTTGGACAGAGTAGTCAGAGCATGAGGGCGTATATGATCTTCAAGGAGGAGACGCCTGTGGTGGAAGTGTTCCAAAAGTCCATGACGCCTTCTTTGTACATGGTGCGTTTCATCTTTTGAACTTTGTCCTGACTTGTGGTGAAATGTGTTGTGAACTTGCACCTTCTGGTGAAATGAGCTGTATGCTTACTCTGTCAATATGCAATAGTTTAGGGTCGGGTTGAGGAGGTGCCGGATGATCAGTTGGTAGTGAGGAACAATGAATGTTTGGTCCCAATCGCTCATTTCGATAAGGATCCCAGACGAATGTTTGGTGTTCCTTTCTTCCTCAAGGTTTGTGGGGTTTGAATATTGTTTCATAGTGAAAGGCTAATTGAAAAACTATGACCCGTAATGAAATACGTGTTTTTTTGGCAGACTTCATTCTTTTGAGTCTTTTCATTTAACATAATGCGACGTTTAGGTGCGTTACTGCTCCTTTTGTATAATAATTTCTATCGAAACATCGAAATTTACATCGAAATTTCGTTTCGGGATCTACTCTTTCGCACCAGCCCAATGACTTTCGATATTTAGCTGGCTTTAGTCAAAAATGTCTCAGATCTAAAAACTATCCGGCCGCAGCGGCAGATCTAGAAACGTTGATGTCTAGTCATTTTTCCAGGTGGCAAACGACGAATTGTTCTCCAGCGTCCGAGAGCGTATCCAGGCGCAACTTGAGGTTCCGAATAAGGAGTACGAGAAGTACAAGTTCGCGCTTATATCATCATCCCGAGTGGTTACGTATCTCGACATGACGTCAACTCGAATGGTAAATCTCGCCGAGCTGGGCCATGCTCATGGTGCTTGTGAGTTTGTTCTTTAACTAAATGTCTGTGAGACGAGTTGTCGTAGAACTGCTTTCTCTCGTCATTCGTGGTTGCTGCATTGGAGCGAAAAAAGTTGAGGAACGAGACTGAGGGAAATTGAATAATTGAATAAAAATCCATTGCGCGTCATCCCTCCATTGAGTTCGAAAACTCGTCCGAAGGGGTGTGGCTCTCGGTTTGCTTTCCTGTTTCGCTTGCATACGAAGTGAGCTTCGTCATTTAAGTAAAAATTGCACATTTTTAGAATCGCTCTTTTTATAATTTGTTAGAATAAGAATTTATTTTAATATTTTTAGAAGAAATGGGCTGAAAGTTTTTCACGAGGTTTATTTTACTTGCTCAGCACCAGGGTCGACCAGGCTTGCGAGCGGTCTCAACGGGGGGTCGTAAAGATTTTTGGACATTTGTCGAAAAAAAAGAATTTTTTCTTGGGGGGGAGGTCGTAAAAATGTCGAAAAAAATGAGGGTAATCTCCAAACCACTCGGTAAGGTAGCCATTTCTCCATAGCCATTCCAGGGGGGGGGGAGAGTTCGCAAAAATTTTGGTCACCAAGAGGGGAGGGGGTCGTAAATTTTTGGTTACCCGTCGCAACGGCCTGCTCAACCCTGCTCAGCACGAAGACTAAGGTCGCTAGGTTTTCAAACGGACACGGTGGGGGTCGATGAGAGCTCCTTCGAGGAGCCTAGACTTGTTTATTCGAAGTCTACCTTATATCGATCAGGTGAATCTGGAAGTCTGTAATAAAAAAAATTTGCATATTTCACTTGTAATCTCCGCGAGTGGGTTTTGTTGGTTTGCCAACTCTGCCAACGCGTAGCTAGATGCCTCCGAGGGCGCGGCCTGAAACGCCGCCCCATTCCATGTAGAGAGAATTTACGGGTCTTAGCTACGATAGCTAAACCCGCATATTCTTGTGTTGAGGCTACAAGGGTGCAAATTCTGCGCGTATTCTACGTAAAAACAAAGGCTAAATTCGAGCCAGTGCTCTCTCTGACGCTAAACCCGTATATTTTCGCTACAATTTTGTAGCGAGAATCTACGGATTGAACGACGGCCTATGTTGAAATGCAATCTCAAACCCGCGCTGGCTACGCGGAACACAGGGATGCCGTTCGAACAGTGTTGACCAAGTCAATCCACGGATACCTTGACACTCTATGGGTGGTCGTGGAGGGTGACCCCGTGACGCCCTCTGGAAGACCTTGCTAGGGGTAATTTTGGCCGCTGGTATGTTGCAGGCCGTGGGGAAGAAACGGCGATGCGCTCGATCGCAGCTGGGATCGTCTTTTTATTACGGATCAGGACTGGGTGGGTCGATCGACCGAGTGCTGCAACGAGAATAAGCGTACAATATGCGAGTGCTGTAGCGAGAATTTACGTAGAATATGCGGTCGCTGTAGCTAAAATTTTACCAACTGAGGTTAAACTTTCCGTAATTTACGTAAAATCTCGGGTCAAAATTAGACTAGATGCCTCCGAAACCCTGGGCATCTCTGATTTCCGTGTGAGGCATCTAGCTACGCGTTGGCGGTGAAGCACGAATTTGATGTCCATCTGTCGATTTTCGAATGTTCTCAACAAATTTAGCTCAAAGCTTTCCACTTATGGGAATTTTAAGGGGCAATAGAATTTGTTGAGGAGTTCTGGAATGCTGAGGTAGACTTGACGCAATATTTTCCATTTGGAGTGCTCAATAAGGTACTAATGATGAGAGGTACTAATGATAAGGTACAATAAGGTACTAATGATGATGATGAGGTATATGATGGTAATAAGGTACTCAATAAGGATATTATAAGGTACTCGAATCAATTCGTTGGAAGATTATCGTAGGTTGCTCTGTGTGAAGTCTGCTCGAATGAGGCTGTCCGCCCACGCGGTCGGCATGCGTGTCGTGCGGTAGTCGCAAAGGCAGTTTTGAACATGTAAATCGATAAGCAGGATTACTACCTAAATATTTATTGAGAACCCAACGAGCTGTTTATAGACGTGAGAAGGCTCGTCCCAAAAAAGGCGTTCATGAGGGCCGCCCGACACCAACGCCGATCGCGTAGGCGGACAATCTCCTCCGGACAGACTTTATGTGGTAGCTCGGTGGGGGGTCAGATTTAGCTAAAAGTTCTTTGTGAGGATTATTCGTGGTGCTGAAGCCGAATCTAGAAACTCTTTGTCAATTTTTGGAATATCAAGATGGGTGATGCCAGCGTCCGCTCAGAAAACCACATTTGATTTCTTTTTAATCCAATCTTTGAACTTACTAGGACTTACCTTATATTTCCCGAGCGCTTTTATAAAACCATGCGTTGATAGTTGTAGGTATGGGACACAGCATTAATAGTCCGTATTACAAATCCCCCAAATGCCTCAGAGATTTACAGGTGATTTCCAGTAGTGGGCATTTTCATAGCTTTGGGAAGAGAAAATGGTACACGAAAGGCAATTTTTAGGGCGTTCAAAAAATGTCTCGGGTTGAGCCTAAAAGTTTTATGTAGAGGTTGTTTCGAGTGCTGATTATGAATCTGAGGCCCATTTGTCAATATTTGTAAAATTCCGTCTGATTTGGTCCGAAGCTTCAAATTAGGGGAGCTTTGCTGGCTGAACGCGATTATTGACGAATTTCAGAGTACTACGATGAAATCGTCTTTAAACTTCTGCATAGGAGTTATTTAGGCTGCCTAGCACAAATCTGAGATCGGTTTCTCGATTTTCCGTGGATTACGGTATGTAACGGTGGGTATACGTTAGCTCGGTCAAAGTCTCCGATTTGACTCAAAATTTCACTGTGGGTTTTATTTAGGACGCTGAACACGAATTTGAGGTCAATTTTTCGATCTTCGAAATTTCAAAAAAAGTGACGCCAGTTAAAAGGTCCACCGTATGCCTACCGTAACCTACAGTCTGGCGACAAATAGACACCAGATCCGGGTTCAGAGCCCTAAGCAACTCCCCCTTGTAAGTTTTGAGTCGTATGCGAAAAAAATTTTCTGAACACCCCAATAGTTCCTGTATAAATTCCTCTTATCTTTTTATGAATCAATGAAAATGCCATTCTTGGAAATCTCCGCAGTCATTGAGGGAATTTCAAGCACGGGTCATTTATGTACTGTCACAGACCTAGTGCAACAACAACAGCAACATGGTTTTCTAACCATATGAATTTCAAAGCAGCCCCTATTTAGTGGGGATAGTTATCGAAGCTTGAGACCTCAGTGCTACGTACTGTGCTGTTGTGGGCCGAATTCCTATCCGCAATTGCGTCTTGACACGCTTTGCGGCCGCGCGCATTCGAGTCGGAAGAGTTTCCAGCGCCGCAGCCGCCGATCTGTTGACTCGAGGTAGGTTTTAGAAACTGGAAAGTAAACAAAATTGGAGAAAACTGTATAAAAAATCATATCGACCCGGTTTTGGCGCTGGTAACTCGACTGACTCCAGCGCGTGCGGCCGCAAAGCGTGTCGAGACGCAATGGCGGACCGGAATCTGGCCCTGATAAGCACAGTACTCATAATGCAGTAGCCCTGTGGAAACTGCTATGTGGGTACGGAATGCTTAGTTCCGCGTTTCGCACTCTGGAAACCGCAGAAAGTGCTGCGGAATGCGAAAGTATCTGGTCATCTGGGACGAAAAAAAAACAAATGATTTGTGAATTTTTCCGCGTTTTGCTTTCCGAGAAGCTTTCCGAAAACCGCTTTTCCGAGCATTTCTAGGCGTTTCGTGCCCGATTTTGGTAACCCGAAAAAATTTTGTACCGAAACCCTAAAACCGATTTGACCAAACGCACGCATCGTCATTCACGTCCAGTTTTGTCCCAATTCCATGTGATTTCTCCTGTGATCTATCACGTGCTCAACCGGTATAAAAGGCGCCTCACCTTATAGAGAGCCGCATTCGGCCCCACAGGGCCGGCCCTGGACGGGGACTTTGAGTCCTTGTCCGAAGGGGTATTTTTGGAGGAGAGCGGCGACGCTTTCCGGGGAGGGGGAGGGTGAAGTCGCTGCTCCGGGGCCGTGACGTCACTGCTCCGGGGCCGTGACAGTGCTCCTGGGCCGTGACGGGGGGGGGGCTTCAAGGCAGTGACAGGGGGGCTCCAGGGCATTGACAGGGGGGCTTCAAGGCAGTCACAGGGGGACTCCGATCAAGTCAAATTGTCACTTCGGCGGTAGCCCCCTCGATTGGGGGGGGGCAAGCGCCGGTGATCGGAGGGTTGCCCCCTGAAGAGCTGCGCTAGCCCCCTCCAGTGTATGAGTAGTTGCACCTTCTTTCCGACTGCCGCCTTTCAGAACTCAAAACTGAGGCCACAGAAGCCACTTGGGAAGATTGCTCTTCTACTTTTTCTAACGAGGGTTTTTTCTATTTCTCAGTCTATAGCCTAGCTCCCTCACTTTGAGCCGGTCGAAGTAAGGCTCATCGGCCTTATGTTGTCAAAATCTTCTTATCACTGTTATATTTTGCCAAGACCGACCGCTTCGCTGCTCACTCCGCCCGGACCTATGCGAGCTAGGCTCAACGTAATTGGCTTTGCTTTTTTTCTATTTCTTTAATGGATCTATTTTACCAAACCGCTGAGCTATGACCCCTCAGGGCGAAGCCAACTACGCCGAAACGCCAAGAACAATAGCTTTTTCGCTAATAAGACATCTGCAGTATTCACGAGCCTTCAGGTCGCCAACGGTTGACAAACAGGTCTGAACAACTCAGGGTTGTGTAAAAAACATTCTGTGGTGACGCTGACTCAAAACCGAGCAGAGATGAGTTGGAGAAAATTCGGCGATGCGACCTCCTTATTATGAAGTTAGGTTGCGACCCCCACACTATGGAAAGTTTCCAACATTGCCTCACCCTGGTCGCGACGCGGCAGCTCGAGACGGCTGATGTTGGTCAGCAATTCAGTTATTTCTTAAGAGGTGGATTGTCAAGTCTCCGAATGAGATCGTCCGCCCACGCGGTCGGCGTGCGTGTCGCGAAACTCTCGCCAAAACTTTTTTCGGATGATTTTTTCCACAACTGCAGATAGACTCTGTTTCATTTCAAGTGAACTCATGTTTTCGGTTATCACAGCGCGGAGCGGTGGCTTTTTCGTCGAGACCTCCTTATTTTTTTAATTTGTTGCACGCGAAGGTGCGCTATGCAGAACAAATATACGACGAGGTTAGAATGCATGAAAAAAATGCCCGCACAAACGAAGACAAAACAACAAACATTTCTCACTAAGAAAGGGTTCGAAAATGTGGGTGAAAAACAGCATCATGGGAACCCCTTGGCCAAAATCCATGTGTATTTGCGTACTAGTTATATTTCACCGAGGCCCACCGCTTCGCTGCTGGTGATAATCGAAATCAACAGGTCACTTGGGATGTGCTAGAGCTTACGTGTACGGGATATCATTCACTAATCGTTTAATATTCCTGCCTCTCGATTTACGAGTTCAAAAATGCCTTTGCGAGAGCCACTAGATACGCACGCCAACCGCGTGGGCGGACAGTCTCATTCGGACCGACTTTATTTATGTGACAGTTCGCTATATGGCTCATTTTTTCAGCTTGATGATTGTAGAGCAACTTCTTCCGAATTTTTCATTGTGAACGTAAAGGACCACTGCTTTTGATTTTCAAAATTTCAGCGCCAGTGACGTCTTCGTATCTTGGTCTTGATCACATGAACAAGTCTCGTAGTGCTCGTAGATCACATGCTACTGAAAGTGCGATTGTCATCCATAATTAGTCTCGGAGGAGTCCATTCTATACACTATCTTATACCGGCTGAATTTGAAGAGTGTAATATTAACGCTGCTACGTAGCAGATTCCACGGTTCTATCCTAACCTCTATAACGTGTAACTCACATGTATGTCTAATCTAGCTTTGTTTCATCCATCTATTGCTATTATTCTTGATTATCTTGTTTGTATTTTCAATGTTGTCTTATTAAGACCGAATATTGTGTTATTTCCGTATCGATAGTACCATGCATTAATAAATGATTGTAGTGTTTTTATTCTTTTTCGTTCCTTCTGAATTTGTTTTTGGTGTAAAACTACTCGCACTTGTACTTCTGGTTTTGTTTCTTGCCATATTGTATTGTGCTACAAATATGTTTAGAGGGGTTTGCAACGCTTGACTTACAAGGGATCGACAACTGGTTGATCACCCCTTCCAACCAGCGTTTGGATAACGGCATCGTAGCTCAGAGGCAAGTGTCTCGCTTCCCACCCAGTATGGGGGTTAGTTCGATCCCCACGGACGCTTTTTGCATTTTAGCAGATTTATTGTTTTGAAATTTTGGAACATTTCTAAATGAGTGCACCTGATTTCTGACTCTCAGCAAACATTTTGAGTTGACCCATGTGAAGAATATTATATCTCAATCAATCAATTAATCGCTTTATTTTGCAATAAAGAAACATGCATGGTGCATGTGAAGAGGTAGTAGCTTCACATCTACGGTAAAATAAAATAAAAGAAATGAATGAATTGAGGTAGTCCGCCCATGCAAGTAAACAGGTAGACAAGAAGGAAAACCCACGTCAAACGACTCGTAAGAGTGATAGCACTCTGGACGTAAAGCTCTAACAAAATGAATGGCCGTCTGTCCCATGTATTGACCTGAGATCAAACTTGGACAGGCGACATTTGAAAATCGAAAAGTTTTTTGCTTCGACAATTTCCAGAGGCAACTTGTTCCAAATTCGTATAACCCGGTAGGCAAAGGAATGCAGTACGCCGGATTTGGTGGTGAATGCACGTTCGAGCTGGAAACTGTGTTGGCGAGAGCGAGCGGGGCTGTGCGTAACTGAATTTTGTGATTTCGTAAATCGTACATCGTAATTTTTCAAATTCCTCGTAATTCGTAACTGATAATGAATAATTACATACATGGCCTAAACCTCATTCGATATGAAAACACTTCATCAATAAAGTGCCGTGTTATTTTCATACCAAACCTCAAGCCCTACCGTGTCTTAAATGATGAGGTGTTTTTACATCAAAGGTAGGGCTTGAGGTTTGGTTTGAAAATAACACGGTTCTGAGCAGTACTTGAAAATTTTTTCAGTGAACGTACGTGAGATAGAAACAACTTTACAGAACAGTAAAATTTTGAGCTTGACCAAGTACCGAACCTGTGCCACGTTTTGCCCTACTCTTCAATATGAAAATGTAGATTTATCGCTATATCAAACACAGTTCGGTGAAAGCCAAGGAGGGAAACACTATGTTAGGAAAAAATTCGGTGTTCGAGAGTTCTAGGCCATATCTGTCTAGGGAAGGATACAGACTTGTTTAAAGGCAGTGTTCGCGATGATTTTCATTTCCGAGTTTTTCACATAAAACAAAGCGTTGGTCTCCAAGCCTTACCAAAATTACGAAGAAACGCATTTAAACGTCGTGTTTCAGTAACATTATTCTATAACATGGACTAGTTGTCTGGTTGAATGAACATGTTTATGGTGGTTGTCAAAGGTGAAAAATGGGGTTAGTCGAAAATGAAAAAATATTTTATGCAAAACAGTATTCTCTGCCAATGCGTAGCTAGATGCCTCCGAGGGCGCGGCCTGAAACGCCGCCCCATTCCATGTAGCGAGAATTTAAGGGTTTTAGCTACGATAGCTAAAACCCGCATATTCTTGTGTCGTTCGAACCATTGTTCTCTCTGACTCTAAACCCGTATATTCTCGCTATAATTTTGTAGCGAGAATCTACGGATTTAGCGACAGGCTGTGTTGAAATGCAATCTTAACCCGCGTTGGCTACGCGGAACGCAGGGATGCCGTTCAATCAGTCCTGGCCCAGTCAACCCACGAATAACGTGACACTCTGTGGGTGGCCGTGGAGGGTGACACCGCGTCGCTCACTGCAACGCAAGGGATAATTTTGGCCGCTGGTATGCTGCAGGCCGTGGGGAAGAAACGGCGATGCGGTCGATCGCAGCGGGGATCGTCTTTCTAGTACGGATCAAGACAGGGCGGGTGGATCGACCGAGTGCTGCAACGAGAATAAGCGTAGAATATGCGGGTGCTGTAGCGAGAATTTGCGTTGAATATGCGGGCGCTGTAGCTAAAATTTCACCAACTGAGGCTAAACTTTCCGTAATTTACGTAAATTCTCGTGTCAAAATCAGACCAGATGCCTCCGACACCCTAGGCATGCCTTGTTTCCGTGCGAGGCATTTAGCTACGCGTTGGCGGAGTTAGTAAGGGTCAGAAGGAAGGGATGGAGCAACAGAAAGCAGAAAATGGAAAAGGACGGGTCCACAAAATATTTCATCTTCACAACGAACCGTTCCTGTGAGAGTAAAGAGGCGGGGTGAGAGTAAAGGGTTTTGTGCCTTTCTGGTCCGTTTTTCACAGTTTCTCCGTCATTTTAGTTCTACCCGGGGGTCAATTAATCGGTTTCGCGAATAATCTCGAAATTGAAGATTATCGTGAACGCTGCCTTTAAGGAGGCCTTTTCAGAAGAAACAAGCATTTGACAAAAAACTTTTGATGCAGAATTTGAGTCCGTCCTCTAAATTTGTGAAGTGTCACTCTCAACGACTTTTTTCCTCACAATCATAGGGCTGGTGGTGTGGAGACAGCCGTCTGAGAGGTGAAGGTGGTTTAGGATTCTGAAATGCAAAAAGTTAAAGGTTCCTTTCAAGTCTCGAATTTCGAAGATAATCGCCGTATCTGTCTAGAGAAGGACACATACGAACGAGCAAAACAACGAAAAAAATCACCCTTTATCTCCCGAATATACATAAAGGCCAGCCGAATGAGACTGTCCGCCCACGCTGTTGGCGTGAGTGTCGAGCGGCTGTTGGAAAGGCATTTTTTGAACTTCTAAGTCAATTAGAAGGAGCATTAGGCGAACAATGAATAGTAGCCCCGACACCCGTTTGCAGGCGTAGAAAGACTCGTCCGTATGAATGCCTTCGCGAGGACCGCTCAACAAGCACGCCAATCGCCCGAGTGGAAAGTCTCAGTCGGACAGACTTTACGTAATCTAGAAAATCAAAGACAAGCTCTGTTTCGCACCTTGGCAAACCATCTGTCTGACCCGCTATACAAACTTTCCTGATCTTATTTTCTTTTGCAATCAATATTTGCTTAAATTCTCAATTTAAAAACTTTTAGGAACCTTCTGGAAAACTTTCCCTCCGAAACCTTAATTTCCTTTGGAGATAGAGATCTATCAAAGGTTAATCCGGAAACACGTATACCTCTCCGTCGAATAGACTTTCCAGGTTAATGAAATAGTTTCTCGATTCCTCAGCAGATTTTAATTCACGAAATACCGGTTTTTATTGTAACTTTTGAACCACCCAAGATCAAAGCGTGGTGAGGCTTGTTTTCGAATTTCACTTAAAAATCTGCAGCGAAGTATACTGGGCTCCAACCTTTTTGGTTCCATAGGACAGCCAGATCTTAAGAGCTGTATTAAATGCACAGGGATTCCTGCGCGCAGTGACAGAAAACCGCTTTTGCAGTCCGCAGCTTTGAGATAATGGTGCTGGGATGAAGATAAGTCGTGCCAGGACACGGGTTAAAGCATGATTCTGTGTGTACGACGTGTTGCAACATCGCTTGTCTGCAACTGTGAACCTTAATTTTGCTACGATGTAGATAGTAGATCCATCAAAGGTCTGCGCCTCTCGTTTTCATCATAGAGTCGAAAGCAGTCCATGGAGATGAATGACTGTGGAGCTCGGCTCCACCGACTTATCCCGTTTATGGAACAAAGAAAGGTTGGAACCCAATAATAAATTAGAGGTGGTCGGTGTGAAAAGCGGAGCAGTCGATTGTTAGGGAATATCGTTATCAACAACTATATTTCGCCATAACCGACCTCTCTGCTGTTAACTGCGCTCGCCTTAGAATTCCAGGGAAAATTTTCACAGAATGTTGAAATTGGAAAGAACAATCAAATTCTGGAAATGGAAAAAGTTAATTTTACCCATGCTGTAGACAGCAACTTTATATTCTCTGAAGATTCTCGGCGCCGAGCCCCATCGAACAGAATTGGGGCCGCTTGACAGTTTGGCTCTTGCTCTCAATATCTGCTGTTGCTGTTCGGGCGAACTACAGGAGCCCGGACAACAACAACAGTGGCTCGGACAGCAACCGAAGTCGATTCGTAGATTGAGAGAACGAGCCGAACTGTCAGTCGTCTCGAGGCCGAGAATCGCCTTAGTCGTTCCCCCAGTCGCATTTTCACGATTGGTTACAATTTGTTACGATTCGTTACGATTTTAGGTCGAAATTTCGTAAGTCGTAAATCGTAAAAAAATTGCCAAAAACGCCCGTAATTCGTAAATCGTAAACCGTAATTCGTAATTACGCACAGCCCTGGTGGCGAGTAAACGCAAAAGTGCTCTCAAAAGGAATCTCACTAAAACCATTAACTATCTTATAACATAAATGTAGATCAAACTCAGTTCTCCTGTATCGTAAGGTTTCAATCGCTAACATTTTTAATCTAGTCGTATAATCTGGCACTTCTCGCCTAGGAAATAATTTGATTAAAACGCGTTTTGAGTATCGTCTTTTCACGTTTTCAACGATTATCAGGAAAAAAATCTCAACCGAAATACGGCGGGTTTCCTCACTTGGGCGGAGAGGTACCAAGTTGTTTTATAAGTTTTGTCGTTCGATAGGAAAAACACAATTTTATGGTTCAAAATACACTTTATTCTTCAGTATAATCTCTTTGAACATTAATACAAAAAAAAACCAAAAAAAGTAAAACAAAAAATCCAAAAAAAAAATCAAGTCTCAACCATAGTGATAAATCGACGCACTAAATTCCCTTTATCCTTTTTTAAAACGCTCGAAATGTTGCTGAGAAAGTCGCATTCCAATGTGTTTTTGTTCCATGGTTAGCGAATGCGGCACCCATTGCGCACACAGCTTTCTAAAACATAATTTTACTTAAAATATGGTTCACACTGTCTAATGAGATGTGTAGAGCCTCTACTAAATCTCTCTCAGTCAATCCATGATCGCGGAGAAGATTTTTTACAGAATTCTGATCGCCAATTTGGCGATACACACACCTACACACACACTAACACACACACACCAACACAAACACACCAACACACACATACACACACACACCAACGCACACACACCAACACACACACACACCAACACACCTGCCTGACACACACACACACCACACACACACCAACACACACACACACACCAACACACGCACGCACCAACACACACAAATACACACACACACACACACCAACAACACACACACCAACACCTGCACACACACACACACACACACACACACACACACACACACACACACACACACACACACACACACACACACACCAACACACACACACACCAACACACACACACCAACACACACACACACCACACACACACACACACACACACACACACACACACCAACACACACACACACACACACACACACACACACACACACACACACACCAACACACACACACACACACACACACACACACACTCTGAATGACAGTACAGCACTAACATTATTAGGTCAGCACACACATTGGCCACTTAGGTACACATTGGCCACACAACACACTAACACACACACACTCCAAACACACACACACAGCACACACACCAACACACTTGACACACCAACACACACTGGGACTTAACACACACATGGCAGCACACACACACCAACACATTACACACACACACTGACACACTACTGACACACACACACCCAACACACACACTAAATAATTGACACATACATACACACACACACCCAACACACACACACTGGACACACACTGGACACATTGGGACACACACACACACACGCACACACACACACCAACACACACACACTACCAACACACACACACACACACCACACCACACACACCAACACACACACACACCTCTGAGGCACTGGCCACACACACAAGGGCATGACACACACACACACACACACACACAACACACACACACACACACACACAAATGTGCACCACACACCACACACATGGCCATACACACACACACACTCAACACACACACACAATTAATTAACACACACATACTCAACACACACACACACACACACACTCACATACACACACTACACACTAACACACGTACTAACACACCCAACAATACACATAGCCATTAATACCCAATACATTATAGCAGCACACTACTGGCACACACACACACACATAACACACACTGCGACCACACACACACAATACCAACATATGCACCAACACACACACACACACACACACATACACACACACACACACTGACCATACACACACACACACCAACACATACACACACACTAACAACACACACACACACATACCAACACACACACACCAACACACACACACCCAACACACACACACACCTCAATACACACACACCAACACACACACACACACACACACACACACACACTCAACACACACACCAACACACACACACCAACACACACACACACACACCAACACACACACACTGGGCCAACACACACACACACACCACACACACACACACACACACACACCAACACACACACACCAACACACACACACACCAACACACACATACACCCACACACACACACACACACACACACACACACAACACACACACACACACACACACACACACACACACACACACCAACACACACACACACCAACACACACACACCAACACACACACACACCAACACACACACACACCAACACACACACACCAACACACACACACACACACACACATACACACAATATAGATAGTAGGATTTCGTCCCTTATCGTATTCTTCCAGTATGAAGGCGGGTTCACGTTTTTGCAAAAGTTTTGAAGTTTTGATGGTGAGGTTTGGTACACTCTGTCCCAAACGAGATGGCAATCGTAGAGTCTAAAGAAGCAGCGCTCCATCTGCGTCTCCGACGTTTTTGGATTACGGAAAGACGTCGCGTACGCAAATGACGTACGCGATGGAGCCTCTACTTTGTCCCAATCAATTCAACTATCAAGGAGTCTGATGAAGCAGCGCTCGCTCCATAGCTGCTCTCATCACTGGATTCCTTTCTTTTTCAAATCTCAATTTTTGCTGGGAGAAATTCGCACTCCGAATTCTTCAATTTTGCTCTAAAAAAATCAAACACACCTGCATGCCTTAATTCCCCTAGATAAACATACGGGGTTTTCGTTTAGTTTATTTTATACACTGGCGATTCATTATAAAAATTTTCACGGAAATAGTTTTGCGATCCATCTCAAATTGCTTCATTACTCTCCCAAATTCCACGATTTCCGTTGTTGCTGTCCACGCGTGCTCATCCCTGCTGTTGGCGGCGTTTAGCCGCCATTCCATTGTCATTGTCTGTAATGGCACCGCGGTTCATCAGGGACTGATTGACGATGAGATCGTTTTAGGTTCCTCAGTGAAATGGATGGTGCAACGCTAAATAATCCTGCAGGCGATTCATGTGACACCTTGGTGGGCTCAGAAAATTTGATTGGAATTAGATTTTTAGAAAGGAACTCCATTATTTCAGAAGTTTCCGTGGAATGCATTGCCACCCGAGATCAAAGTCATGATCTTGCGCAAGGTTCGAAGGCGGGACATTGATTCGTGCTGTTTGGTCAGCCGCGGGATGTCCGAATTGATAAAAGCCAATGCGAGTTCGATTCGGAAGAGGAACGTCGACATTCTCATTGGGATGGTCTGTTCAATGAGTCTTTGTAATTCCCGGAAGAATAACATATTCGTTCACCTTATAGACCCCAAATGACAGGATGTTCGTGTTTGTGGGATGCGAGGAGGAGGAGAAGAATTTCGTTTATATTGGCTCTGAAAAAGTTGCTGTTGATCAGTCGGTACGAACCTCGCCTTTTAATTGCAGCTTCACCTTTGCTTATACACTGACATCGCCGAAATCTTTTTTTTTTCGTATCCCGATCTCCTCGGTATGGACGACAGAGCCGTTTCTGATAGTAGACCAACGATGCCACTTTCACGAATCTCTGGTATATTATGTGATGCGACCAGAAATTGCGATATTAGCTATCTTGCGATTACGGTCCGTTTAAAGATTACTTTTATTTTAAGTCTGTTTCCTTAAGGTTTTATTGTTCCCCATATCACACACAACTTTCTAAACGCGACAGTAGGGGAGTAGGGACGTTTGATAAGAAAGAGAGACTGGGTAGACCTGGGATAGGGTAGATATTGCGTAGGGAGTTCTTGTTCTGCAGCCTCGAAGCGGTTTCGGTCATAGGTTAAAGGCAGGGTTCTCGATAAAATCGGTTGTTGTGCTATCTCTATGGAATGGTAGATCTGGCCGTCACAAAAGTGAAAATAAGTAAAAAAATTGGAGAAAAAATGCTCAGGAACAAGTTATTGTTTGGTGTTTTCCCGCCCCCAATTATCAAGATTTGTGTGAAAGCCTGCTTTTCAACTTTTATTTTGGTTCTAAAGTGATTTCTGAACATTTCTAGAGACTACTGACTACTTTAGCAACAAAATAAATTGCGGATAAGAAAGCGTTTATGAAAATCTCGTTAATTAGGGGCCGACCGACACCGATAATTAGCCGTCATGCCTTGTTTTTGAGCTGTTTTGTTCAGCGAATTTCAAAGTTTTTTTTTTACTTATCTTTACTTTTGTGATGACCAAATCTACATACTTATAAAAAGTTTAAAAGTCGTTTTTGTCGCGAACCCTGCCTGGCGACCATTACAGGATTCGTCCAAAGGTCCATTGTGTTAAAGTAGTTGGTCTCACAGGGCACTTGAATAGATTCACCGTGCCGTGTCCGGGATTACCGCAGTCCGGACATGCGTTTGGTCGACTGCTGTCGATTTAATTGAGGGAAGATATAAGCAGTGTATAGTGACCACAGCGCAGCGAGGCAAGAGCACATCTGGCTCGCCTGCCGAGTTGGAGACTCGGACTCGCGAACCCGAGGTGGCAGTTCTCCCAGAATAGGGTTCAGAGCCGCCTTCTCAAGATATCCTTGAACAAACTGGCTGTGCTTCACACACAGGAGACGGAGTTTTCCAGAGAGGAAAAGAGGACAAGCATATTTGATTGCGACCACTGCCTTTAATTAAAGATTTTTGTGAATGCGATCCTGAACCCTCCTATCTGTTTCCGAATTCTGTATCGTGTAGGTCATGGTGGGTAAAAAAGTTTAAATTGAAGAAAGCCTGTTTCGGGGGTATGTTAGGCGTTGTCATGGTATACTCTCCCAAACGAGATTGTGAGTGAAGAGTCCAGGGAAGTAGAATTACGGTAAGACGTCGCGTACGCGAATCACGTGCGCGACACAGCATCTGTCTTACCGTAATTCAAAACAGAATTCATCAAGTTTCTTCGCGTTCTGATTTCTTTTTTCCATATACCTCACGTTTTTTTCGGTGCTATGTGGCATTGTGGACCACTGTATCGCGATGCACTTGGCCACGCCCATTTCAAAGTGCTGCATTAAATTTAGCACCTACCCGGGGTTTCCCTCCTCTTCCCAAATCTTGAGAGTCATTGCGGCACTGAAAGACTCTCGTGGCCAAGCGCGAAGCGACAGTGGCACCCATGCCACATGGCACCTTTTTTGCGTTAGTTCCGCTTAAAATCCCCGTAATACTCACTTTTGATGTTGATACTCTTATTTACGTGGCAAGTAGGGTTTTCAGGAAATAAATCCTATTTTTAAATCACGGTAGGGCAGGTGCTGTGTCGCGCACGTAACTTGCTTATCATAATTCAAAAACGTCTGACGCAGAGGGAGCGCTGCTTCTTTGAACTCGTCGCTTGTCAACTTGTTAGGGGCACAGTATAGTGGATTGTTTCCAGGTGAACAGTACGTGATTCCAACTCAGCTACCCTGCTGACAATATAAAAAAAAAGGCAGAATAAGAAAAAAGAACTTCAAACGCGCTCGAAAAATTGTTTTTGCAACGGTTTTTTCCGTATAGAGCCCCAGGTATTCTCACAAAGGTTTAATATTGTGCTATAGTAGAGCTGCTGACAGACCACGACTTCCGTAGTCGAGTCTATAACAGGTTGATACATTGAATATGAGAAAGTTCGGAAATTCGCCCTCGTGACAGGGAAATCGATTTTTGAAAAGCGTGTCCCACCGGTGGGACATGTGGTCTGAAGTGGTAGTCAACGCGTGTCCCACCGGTGGGACACGCGGAGCAATTGAGAAACGATCACCCTGCCATTAAGAGATGGATTTCGCGCCGACGTTGAGCCCCGCAGTGTGACGTCGGATGTTCGAAGTAGCCTTGCGGCACTCAACGACATCGCAGCCCTATCCTTATCCTTACGTATAACAATCGGCGTGGTGGTGTGTCTGACCGGTATCCGACCGACGGATGTCTGTCTGTCCGGATGTTCGAATTTGCCGCAATTTTCGACACCATCGATCAGAGCGCGTTATTGTTTCAGCATGACATGAAGAATGTTGCGAAGGTGAGTTAGGTTTACGGGGAGCGCGCACATCATTGTGATTGTGGTGGGACCACCCTGGCGGTTGTATGTTGTACCCTTTAAACTTTTTTCCGATCCGATTCGTGGTGGGACCACACTACCTGTTGCACATTGAGTCTTTTAAACTTTCATCGTTATGGATAGTGGTGGGACCACCCCACACGTTGCATATTGGGCCATTCAAACTTTCATCGTCATGGATCGTGGTGGGACCACCCTACCTATTGCATATAGAGTCCTTCAAACTTTCATAGGTATGTATCGTGGTATCAATATGGATCGAGGTGGAACCACCCTACCTATTGCATATTGAGTCCTCTGAGCTTCATCGTTATGCTTCGTGGTGGGACCACCCTACCTATTGGATATTGAGTCCTCTAACCTTTCGTCGTTATGGATCGTGGTGGGACCATCCTACCTGTTGCGTGTTGAGTCCTTCAAACTTTCATCGTTATGGATCGAGGTTGTGCCACCCTACCTATTGCATATCGAGTCTTTCAAATTTTCATCGTTACGGATCGTGGTTGGACCACCCTAACTGTTGCCTATTAAGTCCTTCAAACTCTCATCGGTGAAGGTCCAGGTGGGACCAGCCTACCTGTTGCATATTGAGTCCTTTCAACCTTCATCGTTATGGATCGTGGTGGGACCACCCTACCTGTTCTATATAGAGTCCTTTAAGCTTGCATCGTTATGGATCGTGGTTGGGCCACCTTAACTGTTGCCTATTTAGTCCTTTAAACTTTCATCGTTATGGATCGTGGTGGGACCACCCTACCTGTTCTATATTGAGCCCTTTAAACTTGCGTCGTTATGGATCGTGGTTGGACCACCCTAACTGTTGCCTATTAAGTCCTTTAAACTTTCATCGGTGAAGGTCCAGGTGGGACCACCCTACCTGTTGCATATTGAGTCCTTTAAACTATTGAGCCCAGGGACAACCAAGCAGTACTTTGCGAAAGCGGGCGGAGCTTCGGATTGATTGCGTGAAATGACACCGAAAGCTCGCTGGACTCTTCAATCCATGCGTCCAACGTGTGCGGGGCTCAGGGACATCTACACAGTACTTAGAGAAGATGGGCAGGGTCTAGTGTTTTTCGGATATTTTATTGCTGTGTATTGCGCTCTTCAAAACCACATTCCAACGGAACAATTAAAACCAAGAATCAATCTTGTTTTTTTTTTCTTGAATCAATCTATTGTTGTGTTACCCATGTAGTGATTTTTGTGTCACGTTCTTTGGACCTATGGCTGTGGGACACATATAGTGGTTGGTTACCGTCCTAAAAACTTTCATCGCGGCGGATCATTGAAGGAACCACGTAGAATGCTATGGTTAATGACCATTGAATGAAGGCTGGCAAAGCCAGTTCGTTGTTCGGTGAAGTTAAACGAATGCTACTTGTCGTTGGTGGGGGTGGCTGGCAAAGCCAGTCCATCGTTCGGAGAAGTTGAAGGAATGCTACACGCCGTTGATGGGGGAGGCTGGCGAAGCCAGCCCATCGTTCGGAGAAGTTAAACGAATGCTACACGTCGTTGATGGGGAGGCTGGCAAAGCCAGTCCATCGTTCGGAGAAGTTAAACGAGTGCTGCACGTCGTTGAAGGGGGAGGCTGGCAAGCCCATCGTTTGGCGAAGTCAAACGAATGCTACACGTGGTTCATGGGCGAGGCTGGAAAAGCCAGCCCATCGTTCGGCGAAGGTAAACGAATGCTACACGTCGTTGATGGGGGAGGCTGGCGAAGCCAGTCCATCGTTCGGCGAAGTTAAACGAATGCTACACGTCGTTGATGGGGGATGCTGGCAAAGCCAGCCCATCGTTCGGCGAAGCCGAATGAATGCTACACGCGGTTAATGGGTAGTGGGGAAGGAGATACCGAGGACGACGACTTTTTGTTTGGAATGCCAGACGAATGCTACACACCGCTCATGGGGGGGAAGGCCGCGGAAACCAGCTTTTCGTCCGGCGAAGCCGAATGAATACTACGCATGGTTGATGGAGGGAGGCCAAAAAAGCCAGCCCATCGTTCGGCGAAGTCGAACGAATGCTACACGCGGTTAATGGGTAGTGGGGAAGGAGATACCGAGGGCGACGACTTTTTGTTTGGAATGCCAGACGAATGCTACACACCGCTTATGGGGGGGGGGAAGGCCGCGGAAACCAGCTTTTCGTCCGGCGAATCCGAATGAATGCTACGCGTGGTTGACGGAGGGAGGCCGAAAAAGCCGGTGTAGCGTTCGGCGAAGTCGAACGAATGCTACACGCGGTTATTGGGGAAGGAGATGCCGAGGAAGCCGGCTTTTTGCTTGGAATGCCAGACGAATGCTACACACCGCTTATGGGGGGAAGGCCGCGGAAGCCAGCTTTTCGTTCGGCGAAGTCGAATGAATGCTACGCATGGTTGATGGAGGGAGGCGAAAAAAGCCGGTGTACCGTTTGGCGAAGTCGAACGAATGCTACACGCGGGCAATGAGGGGGATGCCGGGAAAGTCGACCTTCTGTTTGGGAAGCCAGGCAAATGCTACACACCGCTTATGGGGGGGGAAGCCGAGAAAGCCAGCTTTACGTTCGGCGAAGCCGAATGAATGCTACGCATGGTTGATGGAGGGATTCCAAAAAAGCCGGTGTACCGTTCGGCAAAGTCGAACGAATGCTACACGCAGCTAATGAGGGGGGGGATGCCGGGAAAGTCGATCTTCTGTATGGAAAGCCAGGCAAATGCTACACACCGCTTATGGCGGGCGAGGCCGAAAAAGCCAGCTTTACGTTCGGCGAAGCCGAATTAATGCTACGCATGGTTGATGGAGGAATTCCAAAAAAGCCGGTGTACCGTTCGGCAAAGTCGAACGAATGCTACACGCAGGTAATGAGGGGGGGGGATGCCGGGAAAGTCGATCTTCTGTATGGAAAGCCAGGCAAATGCTACACACCGCTTATGGGGGGGGGAGGCCGAAAAAGCCAGCTTTACGTTCGGCGAAGCCGAATGAATGCTACGCATGGTTGATGGAGGAATTCCGAAAAAAGCCGGTGTACCGTTCGGCAAAGTCGAACGAATGCTACACGCGGTTATTGGGGAAGGAGATGCCGAGGAAGCCGGCTTCTGTATGGAAAGCCAGGCAAATGCTACACACCGCTTATGGGGGAGGCCGCGGAAGCCAGCTTTACGTTCGGCGAAGCCGAATGAATGCTACGCATGGTTGATGGAGGAATTCCGAAAAAAGCCGGTGTACCGTTCGGCAAAGTCGAACGAATGCTACACGCGGGCAATGAGGGGGATGCCGGGAAAGTCGACCTTCTGTTTGGGAAGCCAGGCAAATGCTACACACCGCTTATGGGGGGGGGAAGCCGAGAAAGCCAGCTTTACGTTCGGCGAAGCCGAATGAATGCTACGCATGGTTGATGGAGGAATTCCGAAAAAAGCCGGTGTACCGTTCGGCAAAGTCGAACGAATGCTACACGCGGGCAATGAGGGGGATGCCGGGAAAGTCTACCTTCTGTTTGGGAAGCCAGGCAAATGCTACACACCGCTTATGGGGGAAGCCGAGAAAGCCAGCTTTACGTTCGGCGAAGCCGAATGAATGCTACGCATGGTTGATGGAGGAATTCCAAAAAAGCCGGTGTACCGTTCGGCAAAGTCGAACGAATGCTACACGCAGGTAATGAGGGGGGGGGATGCCGGGAAAGTCGATCTTCTGTATGGAAAGCCAGGCAAATGCTACACACCGCTTATGGGGGGGGGGGGAGCCCGAAAAAGCCAGCTTCTCTTCCGACAAAGCCAAACGAATGGTGCACGTGGTTGATCGGGTGAAGCCTACGTTCAGGCCGGTCGTTCGCGAAGGCATTGGATTACTGCGCAATGTTAATGGAGGGAGGCTGGCTAGGTTGGCTTATCGTTTGTTCAAGCCAATCGACCAGCGGAAAACCCGCGTCAGGAATATCATTATTTGCATCAATGATGCTTTGAATAAAAACATACCGTTCATAGTGTTTCCTAGCAGAGCCGTTCTTCAGCAACAGAATTGCTGTCTCAGCTTTCGTTGGATCTTTTTGTTAGGTCATCCAGAATAGGCCAATCGACCACCGAACCGACGAAGCCGGTTCGCCAGCGGCGCTGGGCGGCGTTAGCCGCCTGACGCAGCTGGTAATGTGTATAGCGTGTCGGACCTCGTCGTCCTGTGAACTGTGAATGGGCACAGTCCAGCCTCGGGGGTATACTTTGCTGGAACTTCTTGTAAATTGGAATCTGGGAATCGGAAGGCCAGAAAACCATCGGTAAATCGGAATTCCGCTCAACCCTGGTCACGACAAAGATAAATATACAGAATCTATACATTCTCTGTCAAATGGGATAGCAGGAAGGAGGGGACAGGGCAGTTTGACGTTTTGGGTCCCACTCTTGACAGTCGAAAAGAACCGTTTTTTTTGGCGGAGCCTCCGTCTGTGCTCCGTCCGTGCAAAGCAATACGCTTCAGAAGAAACCAACCACTTCAATTTAATGAAAAAAGGAGGTGGCTAACCTTGCACGGGCGGTGTCCGGCCTTGCTAGGGCTGTCCGTACCAGGGATGTGCGGAATTTTTTTGGAAACAGAAAACAGAAAATTCATTCTGACAGAAAACATTAAAAAAATCTCAAAAAATGGGCAGAAAACAGAAAATTTTTCAAAAATCAATAATTAGTGTTCAGCGTACAGTATTAGATAGTTTTTACAGCATTGGACTTTTTAAATACTTTTTTTTTGATGAATGCTTTTTTGTACTATATCCGGAAACGAAAAGATGAAGGAATGTAGACATACGAGAGAGGCAGATTATACGTGCGAATTTTCCATCATAACCCCTTTTTCCTGAGACAATATCACTCGATTACTAGATGAAAAGCTCATTATCTGCAAGGAGTACTTAAAGTTACACAGAGCAGAGTTGCCCTTCCCTAGTGTACATAACGTCGCTGAGAACATAACGTACATAACGAATGCTATAACATAGGCGCAACGAGTTTGCGCCAACTTTCAACAGTGAACGCAAAGTTTCTTCACGATCCATGCCGATGGTATTTTGACGATAATTTTGGAATGATTGCTGTGTTGAATACTGTACTACTCCCCAACGCCCTAGAGTCACGCGCGTTCCGCACGGGTGTGCCGCGTGAGTATAAATGTCCTAGCACGCCGCTCGCTCCACAGGGACGGGTTCGTTCGTAACTCTATAACAGTTTCAACAACTACATCGCCGCACCATCATCAATTTCATTGCACTTCATGTTATTCAAATTTGGTATCATCCTGCGCTAGAATGAATTAGAACACGAGGTTAGAATTCTCGTGAATGATACGGTTGGGGCAAAACGTTCTCCCTATCCAACTTAGCAGTGACACTGGAGTTTTGTCAGCGTCTGCCCACGTTTAGAAAGTATTCATACTCCAACACCGGGCCATTGAAAGTACCATTAGCTGGCGCTAGGTAGTACTGAAGCTCATAATTATTATTATACAATGAAATTGGAGTTTTCGCGTCATTTTATCATATCTTCTGAGGAATTCGTCAACAGTAAACCTCTGTTTAATGGTTATCACGAAAAGATAATGATGGAGACTTCCTTTCTCAACCCCTACTGGAATACGCAGCGCATTCGACATCTATTTTATTGATGTCCTACTCAGGTCCTTCAACTCTTTACATGCATCTAGTACCAATGCCAAGACTCCGTGGGGATGGCAGATCTGGTTGACCCTGGGCGTGGATCAAACCCTTCCGCGTCGAGTGAGTAGCAGCGCATTATGCCACTACACCACCCCAGCTCAGATAACCGCGAAAGCGAAATAGAGGGGTTAACCATAAGGCACTGCAGAGAATGCGGGTGAGGTTTTCTGAACCGTCTACCGTTGTCGCACGTATGCGTTTCATAGAAATAGGTCCGGCACTTTGTCTCTTGATTAAATTTGCAACAGGTCGCGATTCAGGGCTTTTTCCTGTTTTCTGCCAAATTTTGCCTATTTTTACAGAAAACAAAAGAAAATGGTCAAAATGGGCAGAAAGCAGAAAACACCTGGTCCGTACGTCTTGAAAATACGCTACTTCGTATTCCTGATCAAGTCCCAACTTCGCGTTTGCGTCGATTCCCTCGACAACAGCATGTTGACAAGGTATCCTGGCTAGCAACGTATTGAGTTCCTCGTAGAAGGCATCCTTGGAATTGTCTTCGGCGGTTTCGGTGGGCGCATGAGCACTCACTATCCACAGATTGAATCCTCTGTAATCCCACAGTCGCACAAATGCATTCCTACACGAAGTTGAGCCGAATTCCTCGATCATACCATTGTAGTCCTTCCTTACAGCTATCGCACAGCCTCCCACTCTCCTATCATCGGCGTCACCGCAGTAGATGGCATACTCTTCGACGTTAATGACGGGTCTATCCTTGAGGCGAGTTTCCTGCAAAGCAGCAAACAGTGCGTGGAAGTAGCTCAAGAGATTGGACAGCGCAGATTGTTGGATATCACTCGACAATGACCGGCGATTCAGGGTGGCGAAATTGTGGCTTGTGACCAAAGACTCCATGAACTCCCTAGGTACGGATCCTAAGGTGTTATGGACCAGAGGCCTTACTGTGCCGGACGGCGACACCTTTATGCAATGTGCGGGATACTTTCGCGATATAGTTGTGCACGCTCTCAGAAACTCGCGGCGTCCAACGGGTGGTCGACAAGCAATTACCTCACAGCGTGCTTCCCCGCGACCGCTAAAAAGGGGCGGGACTGCTCCCCTAGAGTTGTCTGTCACCCCCCCCCCAAGTTGTCCGTCGCTCCCCATGAGTGGTCCGTCGACCACCCGACGACCGGTAATTGGACACTAGTCGACCGTTAGTTGGATACCTTTCGACCGGTAGTTGGATACCTGTCGACCGGTAGTTGGATACCTGTCGACCGTTTATGGCATACCTGTCGACCGGTAGATGGATGATTCCTGTTCATCGGTAGTTGGATACCTGTCGACCGTTTATTGTACCCCCATCAACCGTTTCTTAGATGCTTGTCCACCGGTAGATGGATACCTGTCCACCGGCAGTTGGACACCTGTGGACCTCGAAAATGAATGCCGCTGGCTCTTCAATTCCGCCGCGTTGCGGCGAAAATCTTTCAAATGCTGGTGAAACATTTACAGTAACGAAATTTTATCCTAATCATTGATCAACATTTTAACAATTTAGGATGAGGGTAGGAAAAGAACTCCTGATCTCAAATAACGAGTGTCAATACCCAAATATGAGATAACAAGACAACATTATGACGGATGATGAACGATATTACCGAATAGTTTCCAAAAAACGAAATAACAAGAAGTGAGACCTAAGGTGCACATTGTACCGGCAAAAATATGTTACTGCTTTCTCAAAGCCTCAGTTCAGTCCATTTGTGGGGCTATAATGAAATTAGCCAAGAACTTCGAAAACTTTTTCCAGGTTATTTTTGATCGACTAACTTGCTTCATCAGAAATGCTACATGTTTATTCACATATATTCAAATATCTATTGATTGGACCTTGAGGGCACACTCTAACCCCGACATCGATTTTTCGTTTTTCTGCTCATCTTGGAGAAAATTCCACGCTGATCATAATGATGTCTTCACAATCGCACCCACACCCACACCACCTACACCCATACCCACACCACTCACACCCGCACCCCCACCACCAACACCCACACCACCCACACCATCCACACCCACACCCACACCACCCACACCCACACCACCCACACCCACACCCACCACCCACACCCACACCACCCACACCCACACCACACCACCCACACCCACCACCCACACCCACACCCCCACCACCCACACCCACACCCACACCACCCACACTCACACCACCCACACCCACACACCACCACCCACACCCACACCACCCACACCCACAACCACTTCACCCACACACACCCCCACCACCCACTCACTTCACCCACACCCCCCACAACCCCACACCCACACCACCCACACTCACCCACACCCACACCCACACCCTCACCACACCACCCACACTCACAACATCCACACCACCCACACCCACACCACCCACACCCATACCACCTACACCCACACCACCCACACCCACACCCACACCCACACCACCCACCACATCTCAACACTCACACCACCAACACCCACACGCAGCACACATTTTGAAATTTGCTAACAAGGGAAGTGTTCAGAGTGGTAAACGCATCTGCCAAAACGACTTTTATCGTTAGTTTCTCTAGTGGGTAAATAGTAAAACTGCGCAGTATCCCGCCCCGAGCTGCCGGTTCCAAGAAGCTATAAGCCTAAAAAGGTCGTTTTTGTGCTTTTTGTAAACTTCAAAAAGGAAATTATTCTTTCGAAAATTTGGAAACAGACCTTATAAATGTGTTCAGCGTCCAAAGCTACCCCCTGAGCAAAACTTGGGTGAAGGCGCATTTTCCATACTTTGTCCTGACTGATAGCGTTTTGGATTTGTACGAATTTTCGGTGAGGCGTTTATTTATACCGATTGGAGGGCTGTGGAAGCGTTTCAGAAAAAGGTTCCAGATTTGACTTAAAATTCTCCTAAGGGGTTTTTTTGGGGCGTTGATCACAAATCTGTGATTTATTAGTCGATTTTTCGAAAATTTCCGATCATTTCGTTCAAAGCTTCCCAACCGGGAAAAATTTCGAGGAAAAAACGCCACTTTCGAGATATATTTCGAGAGTGAAAATATACAAGCCTCAAGGAAGACGAGATCTTAGAAGAGCGTTCGTATGAAGCCATCAGAGAAGCGTAGTCGCCTTCGAAACTGTATCCGGAAACGTCTTTCCTGCAAAACTCAGAAATTATTGCAATGTCAGTCTAGACTGAATGAAATGCATTTGGCTTACAAGTCTCAGCCAATTGCTCTTTTGAACAGCGATGTCTAGTAGACTAACTTGTCCTGTTGGTCGCCCAGTGCCTGATTTTTGTACATACCATAGAAACCAATCATATACGCGTAGCGACTGTTTCCTGTAAAATATGTACATACCACTCCTGAAATTCATGATTCAGCTTTAATAAGCGCACCACTTCCATGGTAGTGATATGAAAGACTGGGGCAAGCGGAGAATACACAATTGCCAAATGTGAAAAAATGGCCGGAGACTCATGAATTCGTTGATCATCTGAATATCCCGGAAACTTGTGGCAGATCAAGTGTACTTGATCAAAACGGCCTAAATTCTCGAACTTCGCTTTTTCGAATATATTCAAAAAGCAAAATTTTCAAATTTTCAGAATGATTTTTCAAACTTTTGAATATTTCTTCTGATTATTTGATGTTTCGTGTTGACTGTCATATACTGTGACCACTAACGCGAAAAATATGAGTAAAAAAATCAAACAAAGGAAGGGAGAATCAATTACATCTCTTTATTCATATACACTTCATTCACTTACTACTAAAGGGTGCGCTTTAGATATGGTGATAAAATTTCTAGCCTTGCCAAGCCCACATATGCCCGTCGCTAATTCTCCTGAGTGGTCTGTTCTTTTCACCAGACCTCTCGTTCGTACTGCACGAAGTTTTGGAGCGCAGAATGGTTTTTGAAACAAATGGTGAGCGGGAGCCTAAAGGGTCCGCGATTTTTCACAGTAGAGCTCGTCATTGAGTCTGCTTCGGTAATTGTTTCTCCTCCCCCCCCATGTGACCGTTAAGAACTGCGCCAATGTGGTCATTTCGGAGCAGAGGGTGTCTGCTTGAGAACGTGTCATAGCTGAAGTCCTTGGACCCTCTATTGAAAAAAAAACGCGAAGACAAATTGCCGAAATCCATTTTTTGCTCTCGTCGAAGGTCAAGATAGCTGAATTTGCGCCACATTTTTCGTTTACCTGATAACGCGCAGGCGTAAAAATTCGAGCATAAATGCATCCGGAGGTTTTTCATCGATTTGTGCACATTTTACCAACGTTTCTCAAAAATTGATCGTTTATTGATTTTCTTCAAAATTAATGAAATGTAGAGAATTCGATTAAGAAATTTCTTCCGCCCTAGACCACAAGCTAAGCCGCTTGTATGTCTTCAGGCAATGCAGAAAATAACGATAATGTGGGTGCGCTGAAGTTGATAGAGCCCATATATGGAACTCAGCAACTTGCCCTCACGTTCTTTTGGTAGAGGGTCTCACGGCTTGGGTAAAAGACGTTTTCAAGCCGACATCTGTTGCTTGAAAATGACCCCCTTAAAGGCAGTGTTCACGATAATCTTCGATTTCGAGTTTACTCGCTAAATCGATTGTCTGGCCCCCCGGTAGAACTGAAATGACGAAGAAATCGAGGAAAACGCACCAGAAGTACACGAAATCTTCAAGTATCACCCCGCCTCTTAAGTATCACAAGAAGTGTTTGTTGTGACAATGAAATCTTTTGTGGACCCGTCCTTTGCAATTCTGTACTCTCTATAGCTCCGTTCTTTCCTTAAGGCCCTAAGTTATACAGTTTCGCCTCAAATACTATCCCGTTTTCGATCAGACCCATTTTTCACCAATGACAACCACCATGAACATGTTCATCTAACCGAACAACTAGTCTAGGCCAGAGAATAATGTCACTGAAATAGACCGTTTGAGTGCGTTTCTTGCCGTTTCTTCGTAATTCTGGTAACACTTGCTGGCCAACGCACTGTTTTGAGTGGAGAACTCAGGAACGAAAATCATCGTGAACACTGCCTTCAAAGCAGTTCTCTAGGCCCGCATACGGGAATTAGGAAAGATCATCGAAGATGACTACGAGTCGACTAATTTCTTACAAATTAAGTCCCCTCAGACGTTTGCCCACCATTGATTTCAGAAACGATTTAACGCTACGAATTTTTTACGTTTCGAGAGAGAGGTTCATAAAAAAGGCCACGGAAGCCGATAAGGCGCGCATATATTTCGACGGGATGACCTTTGAAACCTTGTCACCATACTTAAAGCGCGTACTTAAAGCGCGCTCGAGACAGGGCAGTGCGTGCAGATCATCCTACAATTTGTTAGTCGTTTTTCGTAAAAACTTGACAAAAACATTATGAAGGCTTAATAAGACCATTCATTAATGTAGGTATGGAACATATATAAAAAATCAAGTTTAAACCTGCACGATCTATAGAACAGTTCTTAGTGTTAATCAGATAAAATCCAAATCATGATCGAGAAGGTTGTTTTGTGAGGCATCGGTGGGGCTACGAACAGTCCTTCCCGCTCGCTGGCCAAAAATACAAAAAATGTCCACGATCCATGTTTCAGAATTTTCTTTCACCACTTGAAAACGGTATCGAGTGTGACTCAAAACCATTCCAGTATTAATTTCACGAAAACTAGAAATCGTTTCAAAAAATTTCTACTATTTCCAAGCATGATTTTTTGAAAAGCTCTGCGGCTCTTGAAAACTGCAAATTCACCTTGCCCAGAAAAGCAATTTTCTACCAAAGACACTGATAATATATTTGAAACGACGAAAACCGAGAAGAAAAGGCTATGAACAACGAAACATCACCTTATAACATTAGCAGATCGGCTGATTTTGTGACAAATCCAGTAATCTATAGTATAATTAGTGTATTGGCCGCAACAGCACCTCATCCTCTCTCCGGGCGATGGACTAAACACTAAATCTTATTCTCCGAACCTTTTTGTGAGGATTGCTGTTAGACTCGTCCCTGGCTTTGGGTTGTAGTAGAACTGGCTCAGAGGGCTTACATCAGTGCTAACCTTCAGATTCTCAGAGGGGAACGTGGGCTCAGTTTTACCTCCAGTCAACACAGTTTTACCTACTTCGTCGGTTCGATGTACAATACCCCTCGAACAAAAGGCACCCTCGAACTTCTCAGGCAATTCTCGGCTCCGAGCCGCCTGACAGTTCGGCTCGTGTTCCCAACTGCGAGTCGGCTTCTGTTGCTGCCAGGGCCGCTGCTGTTGCTTACCGGGCCACTGCAATTGCTGTCCGGGCTGCTCCTCTTGGCACGAACAGCAACAGCAGTGGCCCCGAGATTGAGAGAACGAGCCGAACTGTCATGCGGCTCCGATTCCTGTTTGGTGCGGCTCGGGGCCGTGAATCGCCTGAATTGGCAAATCAGCGAAAAAACACGTTTTCACGTTTTTTGAGCCTCCTTGGAATACCTCTGTCAGATTTGGGTTTTCGGGGGAGAGAAAGATATTGCTAGAATCTGAGTTGAACGCAAAACTCAGATGTCAGGCAGGACTCGAACCTGCATTGCACGCTTTCTGGGCGAGAGTTACCATTACATCACCGACACCCGTTTCTGCATCCATCAGCTATTCACACATGAACTGTGTAGGCACAACAGCAAGCACCCGTTGACGGGTATGATCTGGTGAGCACATATCGGTATTAAATCCAGTGAAGCTGAGGCTTTTTTGAAGACAGAATTTTGATGTTATCGATTATTTAATGCCGTTTTATGGCATGATATATGATCAAAAGTTATGAGTATAGCAGTATATGACCAGGATAACTTGTGATCATATATCATGCCATAAAACGGCATTAAATATTAAAAAACATCAAAATCGCTAGAATCGTCTCATCAAGATCTACAAGATGGTATCAAAATTTCATTAACGTCTTGAACTATATCCTAATTATAGGTATTTTGCTAAAAAATGAAAGTGATGGCCGAGCGTCCTGATGAGTCAAAACGTGCTATGGAAAGAGCAGCATACCAATAATCAATGTATAGTTTGAGACATCAATGAAATTTTGACACCATCTTATAGATAAGACGATTCTAGCAATATTTTTTCACCTCCAAAACCCTAAAATTCACGGAGTTATTCCGAAAGGGCGCAAAAAACGCGCTTTTCGCGAAGTTCGAGGGTGGGTGTTGTACCTTGTCAGGCATAAATATAGGGATGTGAACTGCAAAGCAACACTGAGCTGAAGAACAATTCTGCGCCGACTACGCGTGCTTTGATCTTGAACATGACAAGCTTTCGAAACCTCAGCCTGGTTAGCCCGAAAAAAATCTCAAGATGTGTAACTACAGGAGACCTAAACCGCCGTTCACGAAGGCGGAAGTTCCTCAAGATTCGTGGGTCGTATAAGCTACATAGTTGGTAATCATCGGTATATTTTCCAGGATTGATCATAGAAAAAAGCATCTTATGAAATGGGGATTGCGCATTTTAATTAGTCGAAATAATGGAGAATTTGAATACTTCCGTAATGAAGTATACAAAATTGAATATTACTCGAAAATATTTTTGGAAGTATACTAATTTCGAACCTTACTCGGAAAACAAATTTTTCGCATTTCCAATCCTTTGAATTTCGAAAAAAATCATTCGATTAGTTTTCGAATAAAAGAATGCGGTAATAAGTACAAGAGCAAAGCGATTGCAAAAACAGTCTTATGTGGAAAACAGGTGACATTAGAAGGACTTGGATGATACAACAATACTGCATTGCAGAATGTGAAAACTATGCATAAGAAAACACATGATTATAATGAGCAACGTAACCAGACGACGAACCGAATGACATTGTACCAGGAGTTGTCAATACGCGTGATCGTGGAAGGAATCAATTGAATCACGTCATTCCATGCTACCGGTCGATGGGTGGCCGACTGTCTGTGGAGCTCGGTCGACAGACAGTCGATCGGACACATCACGGTCGACAGACAGTCGATCCGCCCCTTGCAGTCAAACCACCCAGCGACCGGTAAGCCACAAAGGTGACGTGTCAACCACCCGTTGGACGCCACGAGTTTCTGAGCTATATCGCTCGAACGTTCCCTGTGTACACTCAAACGTCTGCTGGGTTCAGTAGAAGCAGGGCACCAACGAGCAGGTACCAACAGACTTGTATTCACCCCCCCATACAAATTGTATACACGATTTTGAGATACATAAGTAGCTTATGTGCCCAATTTCCCAAGAATCGCTTTGTTTTTCAAGGAAATAGTTTTTTTTCAAAAACGTCGCGCTCGGCGAAGTGCTGCAAAACTTTGAGCAATATTTTTACAAGTAATGGAAGAGCAATCTGTGTGCTTTTTTCATAAATTAGGTGCAGGTGAGAGAATCTCAAGCTTTGTGTTGGTTGAATTTTCGAAATCCTTTATTAAACACGCTTGAGTACTATCTGAGAAGTCGGAGTTTTGTTGCGAAAACCCTGAACTCTCAAATGAAGGATTTCGAAAATTTAACCGACATGGCCATTGAGATTCTCTTACCTGCACCCAATTTATGGAGAAAGCTTACAGATTGCTCATCCTTTACTTGTATAAATACTGCTCAATGTTTCGCCGCACTTCGCCGCGCGCGACGTTTCTGAAAAACGATAGGAAAAACCACTTTTTTTCAGAAACAAAGCGATTTGAGGAAACTTCGACGCACAAGTCACATAATTAGGTAGCAATTTCATCTGTTAATATGACAGCGTTCTCAGAATTTGAAGGAATCTTTATTCAAAAAATTTACATGCATCGGACGCTTCAGACTTGGCTGAAAAACCGACTGAGTCCGACTGAGTCTGGAGCAGAACAACCGACATGGGGTGCATTGGCCCTGCCCGTATGCGCGTACAACGCCAGTATCGACTATTTGAATTGTGGACGCAAGCAAAAGGTCGCATATGGGCTCTTTGGGTGGATTTCTGCACCCGTCTGTCGATACTTCGGTGCGTATCGACCGGGTGGGACTCAGTCGATCGACCATATCTGGCAGGGGCCTGTGTTCAGGCAGTTGTTTCTCATAATAGAAAGAGTTCCATGAGCGGAAATTCTGGTACAATATTTACTTCATCGATAGCTTCACTACAAACATGAAATGTTCATAGTGAAGCTATTGATGTAGTAAACATCGTACCATCGATTTTTTGGGGCGTGCCATTTGAGCTCGCGTGTCCCACCGGTGGGATACGGTATATGGCAACGCAATATCGCACTCAAAATTAGGCGCTGTCGTGAATGGGTTACGCAAGTGGTGTCCCGCCGAAACGCGACGCGGCGGAGCGTGTATCGATGATAAGCGGCGAGTTCGACTCGATCTACTATGATAATGAAACGTTGGAGTGCTACGGCGTAATTATTCTGAGCTGGCTTCCAGACAGCTGTCCTCAGCAGATTCGTCACTTTGAAATAATTTTTTTAGGTCGGGGCGACGGATGAATTGCTGGTGGCGATTTCGCTGCGCCTTCTGAGAAGCCGAAGCAAGATACATCATTTGATGCTGCGATCAACCAAGTATCTGTCGCCCTTCAGACTTCTTCGTTTTTTGAGAGATGCTGATCCGACCATTGTCGATATTTTCGGATGTTTCTCCGCCCACGATAACTTTCGCCCCAATTTCTGCCAATTTCTGGCATCCAGAGAGGCTTTCACATTTTCACACGGTTGCTGTCCTCCTGAACTCGTTCTACCATTTTGTGATGAGATTCTGAATCAGATGAAAGCTGTTATATGCCTCATAGGTGTCCCGAACCTCATCACAGCGAAAGGATGGCTTTCGTTCATCAGGGTAAGTTCCTGAATCATTAAAAAGACGACTTCGCGAGTTGGGCTCGGAGGCGCTCTCGCTGGAAAACGGGTCAGAACGGTGAAAATGTACCATAATGCTGAACAATTGCAGGATATCGCTAATGGAAAGCGCGAAGTGCTTCACGTTTCCATCTTGGCTACGAAATTCAAATCACACGAGATGGCTTCTTCTGTTGTGCCAGGATATACCATCAAAATCAACGACCACTACGTACAAATAACAAAAACAGGCGCAGATTCATGTCAGTTTTTGGAATAGGAAGAGCAGATTTTTTCCTCTTAGCCGTGAACATTAATGGAGTGTTGTCGCGGACAAACAGTGCACCTCCCCACACGCGTTCAGTCTGCAGCAAGCACGCTGATTGCGCGGGCGTGTTGCGGCGCGGTTTTCAGGATCCGTTTACATCGCAGGCGAGGAGAGGCTGGCATTTTGCCAACCGGCGCTGCCCCGCCCTTGATCGATACGCAGCCGCCATCCAGCGCCACCGATCAGCTGTTGAGATGAGATTTTCTAACTTGTTTTTCGTTTCTCGTTAGGTTAGTGATTTTGTGGACGATTTTTGATGCTTCCATGCGTGTTAAGATTAGGAAAACTGGTTTTTTTGCTTCAGAATTCGTTTTTTTTTTCGTTACAATTGCCCCGTAACCTTCTGCCCCAATTTCCGGGCAATTTTGGCATTTCGCAGCTACGCTGGCCAATCCGGAAACGAAAAACTGCAATTTAGCCCGCAACTCTTGAACAAACGACGCCATAAGCCGCCGCTTTGTGATAACTCGGCTCAAAGTGAGCCGTTCAGGGAGCTAGGGGCATATTTGGGATCAGCATCGAGAGCTCTTCATTTTGAGCACAAACATGAAAACAAGGCAAATAGGGTTAACAGAATCCTGGTACCATTCGAAGCTAGAATGGACTTGGCATATGTGAAGGTGATGAGAAATCGACATTCCGGATTGTTAATTGAAAGAGGATCAGAAAGTAAATTTGCATACCGAGTCCCAGTTCTATTGGTCCCGTTTGAGCTGAGAACAGGACGCCGGTGGTGCGGCGGTTTGCGGCGCCGTTTGTTTAACCCATTCACGACCACGCCTAATTTTGGGTGGCTGCACGTTCGGACCGCGTGCAATATTGCGTCACCGTATAACGTGTCCCACCGGTGGGACACGCTGGCTTGAATAGCGTCCCACGGGTGATTGCTTTCCCTTTTTTGTGTCTATATTGTAGCTATCGACGAGGGTTGGACAGTATCAGAGTTTGAGCTTCCGAGACGCTTTCGTTATCAAGAAACAATTATTCAAAACCAAAACGGGGTCAACTGAGCTGCGACGGTTTTAGAAAAGGAAACGTGTTTCAAACGATAGGTTCCTACAAAGCAACCTAAAAACTAGCAATAGACGACAAAAGAAATTATAAGGTGCTTTTGAAATCATTTTACAGCCGTTTTTTCCTCTACTTCAGCGCACCTGATTTTATGAAAGTCTAGATATGTTGTTGCACTTGACCTACTGATGGACCACGAGGTTTTTATTCAAGTGTTGTGTAGGTCAATACATTGATCATATGTAGGTTCGAAGGTAGTTTCTTGTGACGGAGAAATCGATTTTCGAAAATGGTGGCCCACCGGTGGGACACGCGGTCCGAAGTGGTAGTCAACGCGTGTCCCACCGGTGGGACACGTGGTCGTGAATGGGTTAAAAGTCGCGCGCGTTATTGTGGTTTTCCTAATCTTAGCACGCATGGAAACATCAAAAATCATCAACAAAACCACTAACTAAATGAGAAACAAAAAATAGATTAGAAAAACCCATCTGAACAGCTGATCGGCGGCGCTGGGCGGCGGCGGCGTATCGATCAGGGGTGAGCGCCGGTTGACGAATTGACAGCCTCTCTTCGCCTGCGATGTAAACAGATCCTGAAAACCGCGCCGCAACACGCTCGCTTATTCAGCGTGCACGTTGCGAACTGCACGCATGTGCGGAGGTGCACTGTACATGAAAACAACCTCATAGTTTCTCAGTCTCCGAAATTGAAACTCACTTCCACGTGTCACGTGTTCGAACCAGGGCTGTGCGTAACTAAATTTTGTAATTTCGCAAATCGTAAATCGTAATTTTTCAAAGTCCTCGTAATTCGTAAATCGTTATTCGTAATTTGTAATCGATAACGAGTAATAAGCGCGCACATAGCTCAAACCTCATTCGATGTGGAAACGCCACAAAACTTCAGTGATAAGGTGTTCCATATCGAAGAAGGATTTAGGTTGGATTTCAAAACAACGTTGTTGAACAGTCAGAAAAAAAATTCAGTATACAACCATGGGATAGAAATGACCAAAATATACAAAATTGAAACTCTAAGCAGCGAAATTACCAAACCTTGGCCACGTTTCGCTCAACTTCTCTATGCGAAAATATAGAGAACCGTCGGATTACCAAACGCAGGTGAATGAATGCGAAGGAGGACAACAGGGTAGTGAAAGAAATTGCTGCTCGAAGTTTAAAGTTCGGTCATTCAAGAGGATACTTGGAAAAAGTGGTCATTCCAAAGGAAATATACATTTGCAAAACAGCTTTTTGACGCAGAAATCGAGTCTGACCTCTGTATTTGTGAAGCTTTACTCTGAACGGAGTTATGAGCCTTCCTCACCAGAAACAAGTTTGTTGGGGTTTAGAGGTTGTTTGGTAATCTAAAATGCAAAAATATGGAGGTTTCCTCCAAATCTCTGATATCAAAAATGAACAACTTCTTACTCTCATTTTCTTTCGCATTTAGAATTTTCTTGAATTCTCAATTTTGAAGCACTTCATGACCTTTTTTGAAAAGATTTGTGACTCTGCAGACATAATTTGTATCGGAATGTTTTGGACCAAATTTTAAAATTACCACTTTTTGTCTCGTAGCCTAATTGTCTCTGGAGGTGGAAATCTATCAAAGGTTATTGGGAAAATTCCCGTGAAGCTCTCCCTTGAATGGTGTTCTCAAGTTAGAAAAATATTTTCCCGATCCTTCAGCGCGACTTGAACCCACGAATACCAGTTTTGTTAGTGACATTTACTCGCAGAAGACATATGCGTGGTGAATGTTGTTTTTGAAATCTCCGTGAAATTCCGCTACAAGCTTTATATGAATTGGATTTCAACCCTGATATGCTGTATAAGCCAGTTAGGTCTTCAGAGCCGAGCCACATATTTAATGTCTATGCCGGGATGGAACTCCTGTCCGCAGTTGCAGACGACCGCTTTCGCAGCTTGCCGCTCGAAGACAGTCGTACTGGGAATAAGAAGTTTAATTGTGCCAAGACCTCGTGGTCCCAGCACGATTCTGTTTGCACTGCCAGTTGCAATAGCGGTTTCTGCAACTGCGGACCGGAATCGCGCTGCGATATAGTAGACAGCGAATGTCTTCGTCTCTATTGTTTATCATGGGGGCGAGAACATTCCTTGGAGATGAATAACCGTGGAGCTCGGATCCGTCAAACTGGTTCGCATATGAAGCAAACAAAAATTTGGAACCAATAATAAGATTGAGCTAGTCACTGAGATAAGCGGAGAGGTGAGCCATGCCTGAAACTCGTTATCAACAATTATATTTCGCTGAGTCCGACCTACTACTGACTACATCCGGCTCTGAGTGTCAGGGTAAGGTATCTCCGAAACTGAAATTGGAAAGAGCAATCAAATGAAGGAAGGAAGTGTAAAATTTATCTATGCTCTAGACCGCAATTTTATATTGTCCCTTACCCTCATTTCCAAGATTTGTTACGATTCGTTACGATTTTAGGCCCAAATTTCGTAAATCGTAAAAAATTGCCATAAACGCCCGTAATTCGTGAATCGTAAACCGCAATTCGTAATTACGCTCAGCCCTGGTTCGAACATATCATGTTGTTTGTTATTCCATTTAGCTTGAACTTCTCAAGAGATTACTATAATCTATTACACGCAGAAGACCACGCCGCGTAGAGCGAGGGGTCAGGCCCGTGAATTGGATAACGTATATTGAAAGTATAGAGAATAGTAGAGCGCATAAAATCGGAACAATTATAGTTCTCGAACCTGAGGCTTTTTCTTTGACGGGATTGTACCAAGATTGAGGGACATATTTAGGCTAGGGTTCATGACTTCTATGCGCTCTCGTCGCCCAGACTCCAATAGGACTATACGTAGGTTTATACATAAGACCGAAATTCTTGAATAATGAGGTCTTATCTGCCCATTCTGTACTTCTGTACGCTATTGCGATTCTGGGAAATCATATTTGAGAATTTGATAGGTTGTTTAGCGATTGCGAAATCGTCATCCTGTAAGAAGAACAACCTTTTCCTACGTGTTCAATCGCTTAAATCTAAGCATCCTTTTTTGCTTATACAAGCGTACAAAACATATGTCCGTTCCATTTTAGAATATGGTACAAGCATTTTCTTACCTCGTAAGAGAACCTGTATTACAGAGCTTGAAAAAAATTCAAAACAGCTTCACCAGAAAAGTTTTCATCAGATCACTTGGCTTCACATACAGAAGTATTTCTTGTGGGATAATCAAAAATAGAATGCTGAATTTGGACACGCTACTTCTCAGGCATAAAAGAAATGACATATAGTGGAGTTCACCAACAGTGTCTCATTTACTTATCAATAAGAAGCGGCCGATTGGAGATCAATGAACATGAAACTCGTTGCAGCACAACCGCGTTCACTCAATCGGTATCGGGCGTGCTGGTATGGGATTCATGTACATTGATCCCCAGCCGACCGCTCCTTATTGATGAGTAAATGTGACACTCTTGGTGGACTCCACTATACTTTCAGTGAACAGTATTCTCAGTGGGAAAGTAAAGGTTAAAAGGCACTCGTTTTTTTACTGGTCGCTTCAAACGCGAGATGTGAGAGGTTTAAAGGCAGCATACACGATCGCAAACATGGTCGAGATATCAGCATTAATAGGCTTGCACGGCCCCTATCATGTCGTGAATGACGTTTGAAGCGCTGAAAACCATCCAGGATGACATTATTTGACCAATCATGTCTCGCACGCCCGTATTTTCACACTCCTTCGAGTAACAGAATGAAAAGTTGAACTTGAGAAGGCATGTGATAAGTGAGAGCGATATCACTGTCAGAAGGGAGTGCACGAGAGAAACAGCCCGATTTACTTGAATATAACATGCCTACAGGCCATAAAACGGCCAAAGTCTCAACGTCGACTGCGTACCACGCGCTGCGCGACCGCACGCGCGTCGGAAGCAGACGAGTTTTGGCCGCCGCGCGACGAGTTTCGGCCGCCGCGCGGAGGCCGAAACGTCGCGCGGCGGCCGGACCTCGTCGCGCGGCGGCCAAAACTCGTTCGCTTCCGACGCGCGTGCGGTCGCGCAGCGCGTGGTACGCAGTCGGCGGTGAGACTTTGGCCGTTTTATAGCCTGTACATGCCGATTAACTCTCGTACACTTTCGAGGATGCCGCTCTACTCCGGCCGGTTTTTGAAAATGGAGTACTTAATCAGTGCACAAACATGTGATATTCAGGTAAATCGAGCTGTTTTTCTCTGGCTTTCCCTTTCGATAGTGTTATCACTCTCAGTTATCACATGTTTTCTCAAGTGTAACTTTTCATTCTGTTACTCGAAGCGGTGTGAAAATACGGGCGTGCGAGACATGATTGGTCAAATATTGTCATCCTGGATGGTTACCAGCGCTTCAAACGTCGTTGACGATGTGGTTGTGGCAATGCGTGCCTATATATGCTGATATCTCGACCATGTTTGTGAGCGTATATGCTGCCTTTAAGCTTGATTTTCATCGACCCAGATCGTCTGTTGCACCCAACCTCTTCACCTTTCGCGCCGGGGTGGGATATGCAGATATAAGTAGAGTAATTAAAATATCTGATAAATTCACGCTTTTTTCAAAGAGGTGTTAGTCGTTACCTACATCTTAGATGAACAGATTCCCTTTCAGTTGCCTAACTTGTAACATAACAAGCTGCGACTTAGTTTTTTGATTACATGTTGTGTTGTTGCCGCTTGCGCGTAAAAGTGAAATCGGTGTCCACAACGGAAACCATCGCCGAGTTTCTTCAGAAAATCGAAAGGACTGGGGCCTATGACAACGACAATGTGGAAAGAACTGTTGAAAAGAAGCCCTAAATGACCCTCCTTTACGGTCCTAAACTTCAATGTGGGGCGCGTTCCCGCCCATTACTCCCAACAGCCGCCGATTAACGGATACAGCTGAAAAATTGACCCCTGGGGAAAAAGCAAGGCTGATATAGGCTGAATCTGTTAAAGGCAGAGTTCACGATGAAAATCGTTTTTCTGTTTTCCGCCTATCTTGAAAACGGCCTTATGCTGATTCCAATGATGTCTCTGAAATCGTACAAGACCTTCTTGAAACGGAGTTATGGTCCTTCAAAGATTGAGCTAAGGAAACATGGTGGACGAGTTGTCCGAGGATTGTAACTTCCGTCTTTTGCAGCCAATGTATGCAAACTGACCTGAATAAAGAGAGAAGTTGAGAATGAAGGGAAGAACGGGGCTTTTGATCGGAAACCATCGCTCATCTCACGATCTCGAGCATTCATTTGTTCACGTCGGTGGGCGTGTGTTGCGCTTTTGGGGTTTGCCTTGCGCTCGAAGTGGCAACTTCGGGCTCTTTTGGAGCTTTTCCTGGCTCGTTTTCGTGCGTTCTTTCGACGTCAACGTTACAGTGTGCCCCTTCACTACCCATTCCTAGTGGAAACTGAAACACATTTTTTATCGTGAACACTGCCTTTAACGTCAAAGATTTCGAGGGAAAGCTTATAGTCAATTGAGTATCCGTTGTTTTCTGAAGTCAATTTTCAAGTTGCTTGTGTTGATTGGTGCTCGTTGAGGGAGTGGATGGGGCGTGCACTCTGCATCGATGTCTAAAGCCGTTAGGCTAGTTCGAGGTGTGCATAGAAAGAACTTTCGAACTTCTGATTTCTGACGATAACTTGAAGGCGGTTCATATCGTGCACACTGCGTTTACGTCGAGGTCTGAAGCAGTTTTTCTGGGACCTTCGTGTATTTCGCATCCTCTGCGCAAATTTTCAACGCTGTGCGTGTTGTAGGTAAGTGTGTGGGAATAAGACCGTCCGTCAACACGTTCGGAAAGCGTGTCGAGCGGCTGTCGAGAGGGCATTTTTGCTTGAATCTTCCCACGACTGCGAACAGCGGACTGCGAAATAATTCTTTATTCGTCTCACCTTCCTGCTAATCGGTGTACAAGTCCGAAACATGCCTTTGCGGCGGCCGCTCGGCTCGCACGCCGATTGCGTTTGCGGACAGTCTCATTCGTACGCACCTTGTCGAAAGGATAAGGTGTGCTGTGTTCTATTCATGCGTTGCTGCTTCTTAGACAAGGGGGCGGACTTATCGCGACGCGGAATAGGAACGAACGCGCGGTCAACGCGATTAGCGCGCGGTCAGCTTTGATAGGGCTCGCGATCAGCTGTAAATGGGCTCGCGACCAGTACGCCTGGACAAAAATGGACCGACCGCAAAAATCTGTCAGATTCGGTTATTAATTATAATTCAACTAGGCGAAGCCTAGGATCAAAATTAAGCATCTGCGGGCGTCACCTCCTCTACCTGGGAGGAGGAGATACTAGATGTACAGTACCGTGCAAAAGTCTATTCGCGTGGCCTTTCCGCGAATAATGTTTTTATACGTATCTTGGCTTGCCCTCAGCGAAACTTGATGAAACTTTGGTATGTTATGGGGCATCACAACCCTTACTTTACCCATTCACAAAATCGGTTTTTGAGTGCGCGGTTTTTAAATATGGAATTTTTTAAACATTTTGTGGTAATATCTCGAATTAAGGACTATTCCTTCAGAACATGGCTTTTGCGAATCCAAACCCGTAGCAGTTATTCGCCATTCGAAGGTCTTCGGAACCGGTGTATAGCTTTGCGAAAGAGCAGTATCTATCAGAATTTTTCTGAAGACTGAAAATAAACAGGTTGGATCTAATATCTAGAAATTCACCCCTATAAAATTATTCACCCCAGAACCATTACAAGATATGTGCTTAATAAGTTTTGACAAAGTACAACTAGCACATAAATTTTGCTCTTTTCCGATACCGTCAAAGAGAGATACTTAATAGGTGCAATATCGCATTATTTTCTTCCGAATTTTTTTCTAAAAAAAATTTGATGGAGATCAATCTCTTACAAGGTTATACGACGGCTCTGAAGACCTTCGAATGGCGAACATTTGCTACGAGTTTGAAAATGTAATAGCCATGTTTTGAAGAAATAGTCCTAATTTGAGATAATACCCCAAAATGATAAACAAATTCCATATTTAAAAACCGCACGCTCAAAAACCAATTTTATGTATGTAAAGCAAGGGTTGTGATGCTCCATAGCATACTAAAGTTTCATCAAGTTTCGCCAAGGGTAAGCCAAGGTATGTATAAAAACATTATTCGCGGAAATGCCACGCGAATAGACTTTTGCACGGTGCTGTATCTAACACTTGGGTAATTGAGTCCGCGACGATCTCGTTTTACCACACAAGACAGCGCGTCGTAGTCGAGGCGGGTCCGTCGCGGTCAGTCCGATATGTGTCGTTGCTTGCGATCAGCCGGAATACGATGTAGGTCGTTCGCTATCAGTCCTTATTACATTGCTATACGCGATAAAAACGATTTATGGTCGCGGTATGTTCTACCTGCCAGTAGCCGCGCGATAAGTCCGCACTTCTGTCGGACACAAAGCGCGAAGATGTCGAGCAACCGCAACTTGTCCGCGATCAGTTCTACTTGGATTTTCGCTCGCGATGGAAGCGGATCCTGAGCGCGGTAAGCACTATTCGAAAGTTTTTGTGCATGATAAGTCCGCCCGACTGCCTGCATTGCTCATATCGAGCTGTTTGACAGCTTAGTTAAAAATAAATCACCTCTTTTTCTTCACTCTCAAGCCGTATTCTTCTGGTCCAAGTGAATTGGGTTCTAGACATAAAACTGGGAAAATGCTTGTAACTTGATTCGCTTCAACTTAAAATTCACACTTGTTGTGACTTTCTGCCGGGAATAGCTCAATAAATTCGAAAACTTATTCCAGAACAAATATTTTCACGGGTGGTTCCAGTTGAGAAGGTGCAGTTGGTAAGAAGGAAAGGGGACAACTGCCGCTAGCCTATTGGACCAACTGCTTATGATTTTTGGATGTTTTTTGCCGTAACTGCAGTTCAACGTCGCAGTGCACGTTAAGGTATGTTATACAAGGTGTTTTTATACACCTTGTATAACGCACCTTGTACAACTGCTTATGCTTACATTGAGTCGGGTACGCTCCAACTCGAAAGAGATAGAATAAGAAGCGCATACAGAACGCTCAGTGGCCCCATCGTGATCGCGACCAGTTCTTTTTGGATTGAAAGGGTTTAAGCTAGCATTCCTCCTCATTTATAGTGGGGGCCTTTGCATTGAAGCAAGTTGCTTTTTCTCGATTCGATTGGCTCACCAAATCAGTCCCGGTCATTTTATCGACATTTTAATATCCGTGCTGCGACTGTTCAAGGCTATCTCATGCCTAACACTGTCCTTGTTCTTGAAGTAATGTAGCTGTTATAGTGTGGTTGTATTCTGACTCCTCGCTGCTGAGCTTTGTTGGTCATCAGCGGAACGCGAGCATTCAAAATTGGGCTCCGAGAGGACGAGGACACCTGGCTTGAGATGATTATAAGGCCCCTGGTGGCCCTGAAGGCATCCAATGTTTTTCAGTCTCTTTATGTGGTCATATTACACTCCAAAGTTTTTCTGGAGTGTTCAGTAATATTCACAATGTTGTCTATGTAGTAGTTGTCTGAATCTTTGCATGTTTATCAATATTATTAATGAAGATTACAGCAAGCTAACGTCTGTTCTCATTTTGACATCTTGTTGAGTATTCTATCAGTTCAATATCTTATCTATTCTGGCACCGCCTATATTTGTTGTCCTTTTGTTGGGTAAGCTACACTGAGCCTTACGGAAATGGAATCATATGGAAGCGGAAATCAATGCGCTATCCTCTATTTTGGGATTCAATTTGAGACTACACTGCGACGCAGAAGTATAGCAACACCTGTGAATCAGGCATATCATATGTTAGATCGAGGTCTGGAATATTGGGGAAAGTTTCTAGGTTTTCTGCTAAGACGAAGACGATGAATAACTTGGTAAGACTCTAAATTCCCCAATTTGTCTTTAGTTGTAGCAAATAGTCTGTATTTCATCCGACGCATAAGTATAGCAACACTTGACAAGCATGAGAGGTCCTCGCGACGACCGCCACTTTGCCCCCTCTTGCATGTTTATTTATGAAATATTGGTTCAGATTGATGCTATTTGTCCACTTTTTTCCGGCAAACTTCATCTGTCTTCTGACGAGAAAGTCCCGGTTTGAAGGGCGTCTGCATATAATAAGCATTTTTAGAGGTCTTTTCGGATTTCAAAAAGCGAGACTACGAAATCGTTAAATGCCTCGTAGTGACTTTTTTAGAATAAGTATTAGTTTATCGACTGAAATCATTGGTTATTGAATTAGAGCTGCGGGCAATGAGCCGCAGCGAAGCGTGAGAATGAGAGAACCAAAAACCTTTTTTGTCTCTTCCGTTTCCGTCATTTTTGGCCTTTTTGCTTCCGTTTCCGTTTTCGACAATCTTGAAAAAGAGTTCCGAATAGCCCTGGCGTTCAGACAAATTTTGACAAGCAGCTAAAATCGCAGCAGAATGGAAATAAAGCTACGCTTCTGCTTCTGTCGACAACTGCGACCATCTTAGAGAGTATGCCAGTCCCGCAATAAGTCTCTTTCAGTGACGTGCAAGCGACCAAATTCCGCTTCCGCTATCAGGTTAGGTCAAGAAAGTGGCGTGATATGCTGGACTTTGGCTTGCCAGAAAATACAAGTAGGTTTATCGAAGCTGTTTTGGATCGTTTCGTCGCACCGATTTGGAGAAGCTACCACGAGTTTGTGGATTGTCACGCGGCCGATATGACGCCGCGCGCGGAGTGGTGGTAGGTCCTACGAACCGAATCTTCGTGTGAACTCCCTGAATTTAGACTACGGAATGGTGAGATTCTACCTGTGCGAGAAGGCGTGGCACTGCTCGGAACATTTCAGGTTAGCAATCGTAATAATATATCTGCGACGACCTGGAGAGCTGGTTCTATATTGCAGCAGAACTTCTAAAAAGTCGGAATTGGAGACTGCCTCTGGTCCAAGCACTCGATCGCCAAATCGCAGCAAGCCGGCACGTCAGCGCGAAGCGGCTTAACGAACACGTGCAACATCGTTGTAGGCCCACTGAGTCAATAAATTCTTCATGTCCTTTACCGTGGTCAAAAATCAATGGTCACAAAGAGCATCAAGCGATTGCCGCGAAGAAAATGTATGTAAAAAAGGAGGCTCCAAAATTTTCTCAATATGGCATGATATGTAGTTGGATAAATAGAAAAATATAAAATTGAGTTAAGCTAAAAAGAAAAAATCCGGATGATATGTATCAACACTAATATTTTCAAAAAATATATATTTTTCTCCGTTTGATGGCGTGAAAACCATGTAAACTGAAGATATTACAAATTAATATTTTGTTTCGAGGAAGACTCGAATGTGTAGAAAATCTAGGTAATCTATAGGGAAGGTATTTCTTAGAAGTTATTTTTGAACTCTTCGTAATTTTTAAATTAAAATTGTAATATTGATAATCAACTTTTGGGATTTATGAACAATTGTTAGGCCGCGCAATGGAAAACGAAAAGGTCCAGAGTGTTAAACAACATTACAAAATTTTAGCTTCGCGCAAATAGAGTTATGCACGAATTTTAAATCACTGGTATGTTTCAAAGGAATGGAGAGAAAAAGAAATTAGAGAAAGAGATTCACCTTTTCATCGAATCATTCTTGCGGAAAGATGGGTAATGTACAGCATCAAATTGCAAGTCAAAAAAAGTTTCATGTTAACATGTAAACATGCAAACTTTCATGAGTTAGCAAATCAATGCATTTGGGATAAGCGTTTCTTATACAGGATAGTCATGGGAAGGAAATAGACCTGTTGAGCAGCGTCTAGTGCTTTGGAGTTCAGTGGAATACTGCTGAATAACTTGGAAGATACCTCTAGAGACAATCTCGTCCGCGACGAGGGGCGGAGCCAGGCCCGCCCCTCCTGCCCCGCACACGCCAGAGTGCCTCATCGGGCGCTCTCAATTCCTCCGAGCCCAAAAATGCTCTAATTTCTAACTCAACGTATTTAATCCCTTTCCCGTTTAAAGTGTCGATGTATGGGTGTATACAAAATTGGCGACTATTTCTCGATTCTGTATCCAATATGAGCCCGACTGGAGATAGGAGAAGTAACAAGAATGCTGTTTTTGGCCGAAGAGTCATGTTTTGACTAACATAAAACAAACGAAAACCAAACGGTTTTGAGTAAATTGCTTTTTTCCCAAAATGAGCCCCCCGCTAGGTTTTCATTTTTTTCATCAAAAAAATTTCCTAATTTCTTAAAAACCTCTCGTTACGCAAATCGCAGCCCTGCTCAACCCTGTTAGGGGGATTCGTAACAATTTTCGAAAAAAAATTGTAATTTCGGTGAACAAAGGGAACGTAGGGGGTCGTAGCCCCGCCTAAAATTGGCGCAACGGCCTGCTCAACCGTGGACCCAAATGCTTCGGAAGCCATTTCGGAAGCAGTGGACCCCGAATTCGGGTTCAGCGCCCAAAAAGACGTTTATGGGGAGTTGTTAGCCAAATTTCTATCTTCGAATAAATAAATTTAAGGCCGGGATCATACTTCGAGCGACAAGCGATGCGACGCAATATTTACCATCAATATCGACCGAAAATCGATATGCCTGAAATCGATATCGATCGCTGTCGCTGAAAAATCGATATCGATCGCTGTCGCTTTTCGCGGGAAGAACGATTTCTTGACCCACCCCAACTTTACCTCTATTTCGGAAAGAATATTCCGTCGATCGCGTCTGTTGCGTTTTCTTCACCACATGCTTTCTAGCTGTCTCTCCCCTTGCTCCGCTTACGAAACAGTAAAATTGACTCCGAAATAGGGTAGACTTGCTGTTTGAAAACAAAATTCTCATGGTACCATCGCCTGCATTTGCGCAGCGGAGGTTGGAGACGGCGAAGGAGCGGAGGGAGGCAGCGTCGCACGCTCACGCACGCGCGATGAATGATTAGTTTGGTTTACACACAGGGGATATAGAGATTTGACTACTTTTCCGGGAATGCGGAGCAGTAAAGAATTGCCTTTATGATATGTTCAGTTCCTGCCATTCAAGGTTTTTCGAACATTTCTATCTGCAGATTGCCAATTACAGGCCTTTGCGTATGTGGTATCCGTCGGAAGTTCTACAGAGAGATCAGCGGTCAGTTAGGTTGACGGATAGCGACATTGGTAAATGTCGCCAAATCGCAAATGAGCTGGACTGGGGAAGTGTGTTGCCGGAACGCGCAGTGGTTGCTGAAGTCAAGGTAAGTGAGGCTGGTGTCCATTGAGTATATAAAAGTCAGTTGGGAGAGAAATATCTATCTGTTTCAGAATAGGGAGATACGCTTGAAAAGAAACATCGTCTTCGGCCCGGCTTCAAGGCATCGTCTACATGAGTACTTCGAAAAGAATCAAAGGACCAGAAAGAGCAATAGTTATTACGTGAGTCTTGTTTGACCCTAACCTTCCCCTACTCTTCAAACGATAATCAGATAACTTCACATAACCTTGAGTCGACTCTGACAACGACTATGATCGATTCCTCTAAGAGCCTCCTCTTAGGTCGCCTGGGGGCATCATTTTTTACATGCGGCCTCCCTTAGTTTCACCTGCAGAGAAACGACTTCTACCCCTAACAACAAGCACTTCGCTTTCGCGTTTTGAAGTTGCCTAGTGAGAAAGAGCCCTGACTAGTAATTTCCCCTTTCCCAGACACCCTCGGTCTTTTAGGCGACCCCTCTCTCACTCGTCTTAGAGTCAACGGTGCTTCATAAAGAAAAGTAGATCTATGTAGCTATCCTCACCAGAGATGAGCTTGGAAAATTCTCGGAAACACAAAAGAGAAAATTCAGTTCGACTGAGAACAAAAAAATCTCCGAAATATGGCAGGAAACCGAAAATTTTTCAAAAATCAATAAAAGTTTACTGCGTACAGTATTTGAGATTTCCACAATATGAAACTTTTTGCACATTTTTCCGTGATAAATGGTTTTTTTGCACAATATCCGAAAGCCAAGAATTGGCCAGATGAAGGAATGTAGACATCCGAGAGGGGCAAATTATAAATGTAAAATGTCCCTCTAACCTCCAAATGCTTGAGACAATAACACTCGATTACTTCATCAGAAGCTCATCGTTATGTGCAAAGAGGACCTAGATTCACTCAAAGCAGAGTTTTCCTTCCCAATCGCACATATTTTGGTGATACTTTTGAGATAATTGCTGGGTTGAACACTGTACTAATCCTCAACGCCCTGGAGTAACGCGCGTAACGCGCGGGTTGCCGAGGGAGTATAAATGCCCTCGCTCCACCACTGCGGCATTGCTCGTAACTCTTTAAAAATTTGAACAGCTCCATCACCACCCCATCATCGATTTCAATGCACTTCATCTTATTCGAATTCTGTATTATCCTACGCTGGAATGAGTTGAAACACGAAAATAGAATTTTCATCAATGGCACAGCAGGGGCAAAACTTTACCCGCTCAACCGAAGCGATGACACTGGAGTATTGTCAGTTTTCGCTCACGTTTAGAGAGTATTCATACTCGAACGCCGGGCCAGTGCGGGTACCAGTAGCAAGCGCTGAGTAGTATAAAAGCTCATTTTTGTTATCATACAAAAAATAGAGTTTTCCCGTCATTTGACTGGATAACATACCTTCTGAGGGATTCGTCAACGATAAACCTCTGGGTAAGGGTAACCATCAGAGGATGAAGATGAAGGCTCGGCTTGCTCAATCCCTATTGGAATACGCAGCACATGTGACGTCTATGTCATAGAGACTAGGTTGCGTTTCAGTGCTATACAGTGGCAGGCGAAGGTCATCCGACTTCCCAGTCAGATCCTACATTCCCTTACATGAATCGAATCTAGTACCGATTAGAGGACCCCGTAGGGATAGTAGATCTGGTTGATCTTGAGCGGGGATCGAACCCTGCCGTATCTAGCGAGCAGAGGCGCCTCCTGCCAGTACACCATCCCAGCTCGGGTTACCACCATAGCGAGATAGACGAATTAATTATACGGCACTGCAGAGTATGCGGGTGACGTCTTCTAAACATACGCGTTCGAGATCCATGAGTCGGCCACTTGTTTCTGGAGTAAATTTGCATCAAGGTTCACGTTTTTTTCTGTTTTGTGCCAAATTTTGTCAATTTTTACAGAAAAAAAAAGAAAAAAAGCTAAAAAATGGGCAGAAAGAAAAAAGAAAATTTTGCTCACCCCTGATCCCACCATGCCACTTCCTCAGTTAAAGGCAGTGTTCACGATGATTTTTGTTCCCGAGTTTTACACATAAAACAATGCGTTGGCATCCAATTGTTACCAAAATTACGAAGAAACGGCGAGAAATGCATTAAAACGTCGTATTTCAGTGACATTATTCTATAACATGGACTAGTTGTCCGGTCGGATGAACATGTTCATGGTGGTTGTCACTGGTGGAAAATTGGGTCAATCGAAAATAGGAGAATATTTCATGCAAAGCAGGATTAGTTAGGGCCCTAAGGGAAGAACGGGGCAATAGAGAGTAGAGAATTACAAAGGACGAGTCCACAAAAGATTTCACTGTCACAACAAACAGTTCCAGTAATACTTAAAAGGCGGGGTGATACTTAAGGATTTCGTGTACTTCTGGTGCATTTTTCTCGGTTCCTTCGTCATTTTAGTTCTACTCGGGGGCCAAACAATCGATTTAGCGACTAATCTCAAAATCGAAGATTATCGTGAACACTGCCTTTAAAGGACGTTCGGACCTTCCTTAATGATTCATCTGCCCACGCCGGTTAAGGGGTTAAACAGAATTCAAATTGCAGCGCTGTTCGCGGCGACGAACAGCGTAATGTGATGCAATATCGATTCAAGCAATTTATCGATCTAACGCTCGCGGATCTTTAGAGCTCGGGAGAGGGGTTGTCTACACACCGAGGGAGGAGTTGTCCCGTTTTCGCTGTTTGAAAAGTCGCGCCACTCAACGCGAACGGAGTGGTCCCGAGTGGAATTAGAGCCGCAAAAGGCGGGACAACTCCTCCCTTGGTGTGTAGAGAACCCCTGTCCCTTGGAACTCTGCTGACCCTCTTACGCTCTACCTTATTGGGTGGTCCCGTGATGTCTCCTAAATGCAGAAAAAACGGGGATAATGGGGAGGAACTGTGGTGGTTGGAGTGGACATCGGCTAGTGACGGCTATTCCACGTCTCTGACGCTTGTCTCGCCGTCCTCCGATTTTCTGCCATGAAATCGATATGTAGCCCCAAGGTGTGAAATTTTTACATTGGGCTGATTTCTTTGAGCTTCGCCCCATCATGGGAAAAAGTTCCAAACCACGCATGCGCTCTCCCCGCGGCACTGAGCAAAGTACAATTAGTGCAAAGTCGGTGTATTTTCCGTGATATCACAATGGTGTAGATCTCATACATAAAGTCTGTCCGAAAGAGTGTACGCCCGCGCGGTCAGCGTGCATATCGTGCGGCAGTCGCGAATTAGTTTTTAGACATGTAAATCGATAAGCAGGAGTATAAGACGAGTAGTGAATGATATCGTAGTCAGCTGTATTGTCACGAATGCCGACCGCGTGGGCAGACAGTCTCATTCGGACAGCGTTTATGACTTAATGCAGCGCAAAACAGCAAACTCTGCACTGAAAAAAATCGAAGAGTTCAAAACGTTTTTGGTTTCCCGTATTGCTTTATTTCTACCGAAAAAAGACAAAAAATTAAAACACACTTCCTCGAGTATAAGGTTTTTATTCCTATGTTAAACTATGTATATGTCGGTTTAAATCTGAAACTAGGTTCTCTAACGACGAGTTTTTTGTGTGTTTAATGACCACGAATGTTTTGAAAAACATACATCTCTTCATGCGTTCTCGGGCAATCTGGGGCGTCGACAACAGGTTGTTCCGCCCACCATGAGTCACCGCTGGCCAACGCGCCGATATTCGGCGGGGCCGTGGCCGCGAGTTATGATCTCGTCGATGTCAAGCTGTTGCACAGCTAACGCTCTAGATACAAGGGAAGTACAATACCGGCCATAACTTCTGTCCCAAAGCGCGTCGGCGACGCGAAATCGCGTCGAAAATGCCGTTCTAGTTCGGAGTGGACTTTTTGGGAAACTGAAAAAACCGTTCGATTCCTCTCGCTGAGGAGATTCCGATTTTATATTCAGACTTGAGAAAAACTCAAGTCTTCACCTAGTTAAGGCCTATTCCCCCTAAAAGGAGTCAAAACCTTATTGAGTGGTTACTTTTTGAATCCGAAAACACCAATCGCTTCCTCTCGTCGTCCTGATTCCAAAAATCTTTTCATGTTTGAACAATGTTACTTCTTGACATAGTTGTGGCATATTTCGCCCACCCAAAGAGTAGGAATGCTCTATCAACGGTGAAACTTGAACGTGAGCATCACTAGTATATTTGTGTCGTAATTCTGACTACAAAGCTGTCCCTGTACTTGGAAAAGTGTGAAATTTGACTCTTAATCTTTCTCAGTTTTATATGAACTCGGTTTTGGCGATGGTCCCTCTTCAATTTCTTGGTTCTCCACGCTCTCTGCGCCATTGCTCTCCTCTCTCTGACGCACAATTGATGAAAAAGTAAATTTCTGTCCAATCACAGAATCGCTATAATTATTTATTCGATTATTCGAATATTCGAATAAAAACTCAATTAATTGGCTGTGGCATGTTGATGAATAGACGAAACCCCACTTTTCTATCAAATATGAGAACCTTTCACTTACCCTAATGTGTGATAACAAGTGCTGTTGAAACCATTCCGATCATTAAGAGAGAACTAGATTTATTCGGAAAAATCGATATTATTCGTTTGATATACCATCATGGGTGTTCTCTAAAATATTTATATAGCGAGACGGAACGTTGGTCGATTCAGAAAAGAAAGCAGTTATCTGAACAGGTGGTCCGTTTTGAATCAGCATCAAGAGACAATCGGAAACAGGAGTTAGCGTTATGGGTGGTTTGTCCATGGTTTACTAAATCCTATTTTAACACTACGCCATCGGTGAGTGATTCTGCGGATGCAGACCACCCAGTCAGCGCGCGCGGTCGCGGCGCGCACAGCATTTATTCCTTTCCCTGCGAACAGTGTGACTCATCATTGAGGAAACTTCCGGGAATGCATACAAGGAAAGTATCGAATCCTCGTTTTATGAGAAAAATGCATTTTCACCTAGTTGAGAAAAATCCTCCGTATTAGCTCAATTTAAAAAGAAATTTCCAACTGTGCCATTCTGAAAATTCTCTGTTGTCGGTGAGTGATTCTGCGGATGCAGAATCACTCACCGACAACAGAGAATTTCAGAAGTGGAATTTTCAGAATGGCATTGTTTGATATTTCTTTTTAAATTGAGCTAATACGGAGGGTATTTCTTAACTGGGTGATATGCATTTTTTCTTATAAAACGTGGGTTCGATTTTTTCTATGTATGCATTCCTAGAAGATTGCTCAATGAAGAGTCACACAATTCGCTTGGGAAACGAATAAATGCTGCGCGCGCCGCGGCCGCCCGCGCTGGCTGGGTGGCCTATAGCCGCGGAATCACTGACCGACAACACACAATTTTCAGAATGGCACAGTAGGAAATTTCTTTTTGAATTGAGCTAATACGGAGGATTTTTCTCAACTAGGTGAAAATGCATTTTTCTCATAGAACGAGGATTCGATACTTTCCTTGTATGCATTCCCGGAAGTTTCCTCAATGATGAGTCACACTGTTCACAGGGAAAGGAATAAGGGGCCCCCTAAACAGGCATCAGTGACCGTTTACCCACATGTGTTTCATCACGTTTGTTGCCAGTGTACAAGTCGTGACGTGTTCGGCAGCAAGTACAGCCTTTTTTTCCCCAAATCATAAAACGCTCTGCAGAGTAGAACCGCGGCAAGTCTTGCTGCGGCAGGTAAATGATGGAGAGTGGGGGACGTCAAGCAGCGGACGAGGTCGGCATCGTGTCGTGCGACAGCGACGCAGATATCTCGCAGTGTTTTTACTGCTGCGACAGCAGCGTCTCCCTAAGCGACGCCGCCAGCGAGCGGCGGCGGGAAATGGTCTCAACCATTTTCATCGCCGGCGTGTATTGCTGAAGTCGATCGAGATTTCTCCGTAAATTCGATTTTCTGAAGCTTTTTTGCCGTTTTATTGCACCTTGAGTTTTTCAGTTTTTAGTTTCACTAGTTTTTTGCTCCAATGTGTGGCAGTTGTGATTTATGCGACTGCCGCAAACCGTCTTCTAATTTCGGTACCTCGAAATCTATATTTCAAGGCTTATTCACTTTACTGAACGCAAATTCAAAGTTCACTTTACAGCTTTCTCAGTTTATTATTTTTTAGAAGGTGCTCCCTGGCATATCCTGAACTCTTGAAGCATATCAACGCAGTAAAAGCTACTCAGAGCGAAATGTGATGTTGAATGAATGATGGCCAACGTATTGGTAAAAAAGCGACGCTATCGACATCGGCGCTGCGATTCCGCGAAGCCTTGGCGCCCAACGCCGCGTCAGATTATAGCACGCTCCTGGCCCCTCGCTCGGTGGCGTGAAGCCGGTCGTCGCAACTCTAGTCGTTAAGTGAAGACTGTCGAGCGACTGAACTGCTATTAGCCCAATGCGTGCTGAATACGCACAAAGTTGGAACGTGGAATCATGATTAAACTGGTAGAACACATCCAAACACGTATGGATAAACGGTCGCTGCTGCCTGATTAGGATTTCTGAAGGAATAAATGCTGTGCGCGCCGCGACCACGCGCGCTGACTGGGTGGTCTGCATCCGCTGAATCACTCACCGATGGCGTTGTGTTAGAATAGGATTCAGTAAACCAGGGACAAACCACCCGTAACGCTAACTCCTGTTTCCGGTTGTCTCTTGATGCTGATTCAAAACGGACCACCTGTTCAGATAACTGCTTTCTTTTCTGAGTCGACCAACGTTCCGTCTCGCTATTTACATAAATATCTCAGAGAACACCCATGATGTTTACTCTTCTCCCATTTGGACCTTTGGTCTTTCAGATACAGGGCTTTCATAACGCTGACTCTCCAGTCCGTCTCCGCTCTTCGAATTTTTTTCAGTTTGGGGGACTGTCTTCGAGCGAGGCAGTACAGACAGCGAAGAGTGCGTCAGAGATAGCGTGGAGGGCGCGCAGAACCGAGAAATTGAAGAGAGACCATCGCCAAAACCGAGTTCATATAAAACTGAGAAAGATTAAGAGTCAAATTTCACACTTTTCCAGGTAGAGAGACAGCATTGAAGTCAGAATTACGACACAAATATACTAGTGATGCTCACGTTCAAGTTTCGCCGTTGATAGAGCATTCCTACTCTTTGGTTGGGCGAAATATGCCATAACTATGTCAAGAAGTAACATTTTTCCAATGTTGAAAAGATTTTTGGAATCAGGACGACGAGAGGAAGCGATTGGTGTTTTCGGCTTCAAAAAGTAACCACTCAAAAAGGTTTTGACTCCTTTTAGGGAAAATAGGCCATAACTAGGTGAAGTCCTGAGTTTTTCTCAAGTCTGAACATATAATCGGAATCTCCTCAGCGAGAGGATTCGAACGGTTATTTCAGGTTCTCAAAAAGTCCACTCCGAACGAAAACGGCGTTTTCGACGCGATTTTGCGTCGCCGACGCGCTTTGGGACAGAAGTTATGGCCGGTATTGTATACGACGCATTTTTCAGCCATGCTGTGAATGATGAGAGCGCAGCCGGTTCAATTACCCAACTTTGCGGTACATTGGCCCCGCCCAGCATCTGGAGGTCCTGCCTATCCGGTGGTGTCCCCAGTGGGGGCTGGGCGACCCAGCCGCGACGCTTGTCGGAGTTCTGGCCGCTGAAAGCTAAGCTAGATGAAACAGTCCTCTAGGGTGTGAACTGCTGCTAAATAGGCCGCTAAACGCGACACATCGAGCTGTCAACAGCCCGACAACAGGCGGACGTCGCTGGGCAACGGGCAGGTCTCAGGCTGACAATACGCGCGATTTGACTTGTCAACAGGGAGCGGTTTATGAGATGACAACTTATCAACCTTTTGTCGACGCCCAGTTTGCCTGAGTTCCTTCTGTTTTATTCACGATAGCGTTTTTTAACCTAAACTTTGCTCATTTTCAAAGCCTAGATTTTTAACGACTAAAGATGGTCTTGGTCGATTGAACGACTAACGATTAACGAATGACAAGATTTCTATTACGCACATCCCTGATCATGACCCGGTGTCCACCTCCAATCGCTACATTTCGCTCCTCCCCCGTTTCCCTGCCTTCTTTGCCCTCAGGGAACCTTGCACTAATTGTTCTATTCAGCTCCGAAAATTACGACCACTACACCAGAAATCATGGACACTCATAGACTCATAGACTTTTTCGTGGCGTTCGGGAGCCTTTTACGACCCAGTCTTCACAGAATTTCTCAGTTTTCGAATGCTGTGAGCGTGAATTATTTTCCAAGAACAGACCCTTACTGATCTGATCGTGTGCCCCTTTTCACTCAGTCCCCAGTTTCACTCCGTCCCCCCTCCCCTCCCCTAACAACATTCTCGATAAGGAATTACTGATTCTGGTTGATGACATCGGCTATGTTGCTCGGGCTGAGATAGCTCATTCGGAGACCGATCTTTTGCGCCAGTCCAGCGTGAGTGTGAGTAGCCCACAACGATTGTCCTTCTTTGAACCGTAATTTGTAGACTATATTTGACCCTAACCGAAAATTTCGGGACAATCGCATTTTTGAGTTTTTTCAAAAGTTAGTTTCGATTATCCGTTTCGGTACTGATACGCCATTCGGACTGTTGTGGTCGAGAAAAAAAATTCGGTCAAAGCTTGGTACATTTGGGTCGATTGTGGTGCTGAAAACAAGTATGGAATCTATTTTGGCCTGGATCATACTTCCAGCGACGAGCGATGCGACGCAATGTTTACCATCAATATTGACCAAAAATCGATATGTCTAATGTGCACTGTCGCTGTCGCTGGTAGCGGGAAGTATGATCCTCTCCTTTCAGTTTTCTTTTGGCAAGATTACGTTAGGTTACGGTACCTAGACCGGAGTGAGTTAAAATTTCAGATTTAGATGAAATTTTATCCAAGGTGCTCTTTTAAATGCTGATCATGAATCCAAAATTAGGATAAAGCTAATATCCTTCTTTGGTTTTGAAAAGATTTGATAGGTGAAATGATGTTTGGCGACTGTAGCCTACGGTCTTCGGAGCATTGACAACTCGGCGCGCGGGGTGTCCGAGTCAGTATGATGAGCGCAGAGGACGAAAAGAAAGCCCGGCACTCTCTCGGCAGGCCAAAGTGCAAACTGGCTATCTCTGCGTCTCCACGGAGAGGGATCATTTACTTTGGCTGTACAGTATAGGGATGGGAGCAATCCTAGTTTGGGAGGGGGGGAGGGGGAGGCACTCAGCATTCCAAACAGGAAAGACAAATGCAGCTTTCAGATGTCTGAGGCTCAAAATAGAGCCTCTAGGAAGGCAATGTCTGATAACGCGATCAGTTATCTGATGTGAATGAATTTCGAGCGGCCCCCCTTAAAAAGGTTGGCACCCAGGAATGAATCTCTAGAGTATTCGATTCTTAAATTTATCCGCTGAAAAAGGCGTTGTAGGCTGTGCTTTTTCCATGTGGTGGTACAGGAGAATCGGTTAGCAAGTTGGTTACTTACTTATTACCAAATAAATCCCGAAGGTCGTTGTATAACAGTCGTAGATACGAAGCGGACGCTTTTCAAAATAATTTCAGCTGTGAAAATAGTGAAAACATTCTCAAAGTCACACTTCTAGCTGAATGGGTTTCTCCAAGCAAAATCATTTTGACTGTGGCCGAAAGGCTTCAACAAAAGGGAACATCAGATGAGTGGAGTGGAGAGTCTACAGGGAATTGAACATATTTTTGAGGACGATTTCTGTGGATACAATTTTCAAGTCCCCTAAACGAACCGTTGTGTTAGCCCACATGGAAAGGCCCTAGGCTTTTCGAAGAAGGATTTCTATTTGGTTGAGAATGTTTATGCGTTAGTAATTGCCCTTGCCACGGCTTTTTCATTGGTTTACGTTTCTGAACAGCAAAATGAAACCGTTTGTGTGATTTTACTAACATCATGTCTTTTTTTCAATAGTAAGTATTGAGTGCCTTTTTCTGGTACTAGAATAGAACCGAAGAAAAAGAAGTCATTTATAAAACCGCAAGGTTTCTATATGGAGAGTACCAAAACGGCCTTATTTTGCGAGTAAAGGTTTCAGCCACGGGAATCGGTTCTCGAGAAATAATGATACTTTTTTGTGGACTCATCCACTCCACTTCCCTATTCCTCTTTATTTCTTGTTGGAACGTTTCTGTAAGCACCGAATCACAATTGCTTGGAGATCCCCTTTCTGATAAAACTTACTTTGCCTTTTCCTTATCGCAAGTGTAATCAGCAGCGCATTAGCAAAGATTTCAGTAATATTGTTGAGGAAGTGGCGCAGTGCTATAAAAAGTGTTTGGTAGAACAGCGTTAGCATCCACATAGACGAAGCGTTCGTGGCTATTTACCAGAATATACAACAAAAGCCCAATCATTACAAGGGAGCCACAAGAAGTCATAGTGACCATTCCTGATGAAATGTACTTTTCTAGAACCATTTTTGGACGAAAAGTCTAAATATGCCCATCGTAGCTGCCTAGACCCACTCTGAAAGAAGTTAAAGGCGTTTTTTTCTCTGATTTTTGTACCTATTGTGCCCTCTAAAAAATCCATTATTCTCTCGAAAATCCGGAAACGGACCTCATAACCGTGTTCAGCGCCCAAAACTACCCCCCTAGGCAAAGTTTGGGTGAAGGAACATTTTCCAAACCTTGCGCAGACTGACAGCGTTTTTGACTTGTACGAATTTTCGGTTGGGCGTTTATTTATACCAATTACAGGGCTCTCGAAGCGTTTTAGAAAAATATTCCACAATTGACTCAAAATTCGCTCTGGGGGTTGTTTGGGGTGCTGATCACGAATCTGAGGTTCATTCATCGATTTTCCGAATTTTTCCACTGTATGTGTTCACAGATTCCCATCGGGGGAGAATTTGATGGCAAATCGCGACTTTGGACGATTTCCGGAGTGCTACTATAGAATATGCTCAAATTATTTCTCTGTGGGTTATTTGGAGTGCTGAACACGAATCTGATGACGGTTTATCGATTTTCGACAGCTTACTGTAGATTATGGGGGGGGGTGTATGGTAGTTTGTTCAACGTCTCAGATTTGTCTCAAAGTTTCTATGTGGGGGTTATTTTGGGTGCTGAATACGAATTCAATGTCCATTTGTCGGTTATCGAAATACTGAGGTAGGTTTTCGCATCCTAAATGTCATGTTACCTACCGCGACCTACAGTAAACCTTAAAATTTGGGCAAGCGAACCACAGATTCGTGTTCAGCACCCCAGATTACCCCTACATACATGTTTTTAGCAAAATCCGGAGAAAAGTTTAAAAACACCCTAAAAAACCCATGGGGGTGGTACCCTTACCTTGCCGCGAAGCTTTAAAAAACGCTTACAACTTTTTTCAGAGTAGGTCTAGGCAGCTGCGATGGCCATATTCGAACTTTTCGTCCGAAAATGGTTCTAGAAAAGTACATTTCATATGGAATGGTCACTTGCTTAGTTGTCAATGGTACCGCAACCGTAGCCTGCCCTAATCTCTCGAAAGCCGGATTACGGTTTTCGATTTCGTGATGAGCATTCCAGAGTATGCCGCTGGAGAAGGTTTTAGTCGAGTTGGAAACTTTCACATACCGTATACCTACCGTAATCTCCTGAGATCAAAAACTGTCCTCTTATATTTGGGTTCAACCCCTAGACTGCCCCATAGAAAGAGTTTGAGCAAGATTTTTTTCGTTGACTTTTGAGTTCCAGAATAGTACATCCGCATCATTGGGTCAGATTCGAAGTACTGTCGTTATCGGAGCGAAATTCCTGTCTAAACTTGCTGACCGAAATCTTGCTCTGAAAACGGCAGTAGTAACATCTTGAATTGCGGATCCATCACATAGAGCTACATACATAAAAGGTAGGATTCTGGATTGTTCTCATAGTTAGGTATTTACATATTATTAGCTGGGTGTTTAAAGGACGGGTATCCTGAAAGTTGTTTGTATACTTCGCTAAACGATATGTTCGGAGCGGAGTTAGTATGGCTCCGGCGCGTGAGTGCGCGCGCGTTTTCTGTTCTTCTTCACTCCACTCTCTTCGCATGCGAGCGCAAAGGAACCAAGTGAACTTTGCTGGGAAATTTCGTGTATGTAGATTAAAAATTGCTCTAGATCACACTCAGCACATCATAACGTATCTTATCGCTCCAGCCGCGAAGCGCTGAAAGGTTTGGTTTACCTAGGCCTTGTGATCACTTATAATTTTATAAAATAGTTTATAGAATCTTTGAAACAAAATTTCTCAAGATTTCCCTCTGGATATAAGTGAAGGGGTCCAGAAGACATCTGCTGTCAAATTTCAGCCAAATCGGTTCACAAACAACAAAGTTATGAGCCCGAAAGCTTAAGAAATTTTCATGGTGTGCGCCGTAGGCCGTATTGAGCCGTAGGCCGTAGGCCGTGGGCCGTAGGCCGTGGGCGTCACGCTTTTTCAGTCCTCACTGCTATTAGCCACTGCCAATGGTCGAGGCAATCAACTTGGCAGACAGGTAAGTTGGTAGGAGGTATGTAGGCATGTAAGTAATCGATTTGTAGGTCAGTGGGGATTCTTATGACGTCATCGGGACGTCGTGAAAAAGCTTCGGGCTTCTGATGACGTCATCGGGACGTCGTGAAAAAAGCTTCGGGCTCCTGATGACGTCATCGGAAAGTCGTGAAAAGTGCTTCGGGCCTCTGATGACGTCATCGGGAAGTCGTGAAAATTGCTTCGGGCTTCTGATGACGTCATCGGGAAATCGTGAAAATTGCTTCGGGCTTCTGGTGACGTCATCGGGACGTCGTGAAAAAGTGCTTCGGGCTTCTGATGACGTCATCGGGAAGTCGTGAAAACTGCTTCGGGCTTTTGATGACGTCATCGGGATGTCGTGAAAAAAAGCTTCGGGCTTCTGATGACGTAATCCGGGACGTCGTGAAAAGTGCTTCGGGCTTCTGATGACGCCATCGGGACGTCGTGAAAATTGCTTCGGGCTTCTGATGACGTCATCGGGACATCGCGAAAAGTGCTTCGGGCTTCTGATGACGTCATCGGGACATCGCGAAAAGTGCTTCGGGCTTCTGATGACGTCATCGGGACGTCGTGAAAAGTGCTTCGGGCTTCTGATGACGTTATCGGGACGTCGTGAAAAAGTGGTTCGGGCTTCTGATGACGTCATCGGGACGTCGTGAAAAGTGCTTCGGGCTTCTGATGACGTCCCCAGGACGTCGTGAAAAATGCTTCGGGCTCCTGATGACGTCATCGTGACGTCGTGAAAAGTGCTTCAGGCTTCTGGTGACGTCATCGGGACATCGTGAAAAGTGCTTCGGGCTTCTGATGACGTCATCGGGACGTCGTGAAAAGTGCTTCCGGGCTTCTGATGACGTCATCGGGACGTCGTGAAAAGTGCTTCAGGCTTCTGATGACGTCATCAGGACGTCGTGAAAAAGTGCTTCGGGCTTCTGATGACGTCATCGGGACGTCGTGAAAAGTGCTTCCGGGCTTCTGATGACGTAATCGGGACGTCGTGAAAAGTGCTTCGGGCTTCTGATGACGGCATCGGGACGTCGTGAAATTACTTCGGGCTTCTGATGACGTCATCGGGACATCGCGAAAAGTGCTTCGGGCTTCTGATGACGTCATCGGGACATCGCGAAAAAGTGCTTCGGGCTTCTGATGACGTCATCGGGACGTCGTGAAAAGTGCTTCGGGCTTCTGATGACGTCATCGGGACGTCGTGAAAAGTGCTTCGGGCTTCTGATGACGTCATCGGGACGCCGTGAAAGTGCTTCGGGCTTCTGATGACGTCATCTGGACGTCGTGAAAGGGCTTCGGGCTTCTGGTGTCGTCACCGGGACGTCGTGAAAAAGCTTCGGGCTTCTGATGACGTCATCGGGACGTCGCGAAAAGTGCTTCGGGCTTCTGATGGAGTCATCGGGACATCGTGAAAGTGCTTCGGGCTTCTGATGACGTCATCGGGACATCGCGAAAAGTGCTTCGGGCTTCTGATGACGTAATCGGGACGTCGTGAAAAGTGCTTCAGGCTTCTGATGACGTCATCGGGACGTCGCGAAAGAAGTGCTTCGGGCTTCTGATGACGTCATCGGGACGTCGTGAAAGTGCTTCGGGCTTCTGATGACGTCATCGGGACGTCGTGAAAAGTGCTTCGAGTTTCTTATGACGTCATCGGGACGTCGTGAAAGTGCTTCGGGCTTCTGATGACGTCATGGGGACGTCGTGAAAAGTGCTTCGGGCTCCTGGTAACGTCATCGGAACGTCGTGGAAAGTGCTTCGGGCTTTTCGTGACGTCATCGGGACGTGCTGAAAAATGCTCCGGGCTTCTGATGAAGTCATCGGGACGTCGTGAAAAGTGCTCCGGGCTTCTGATGACGTCATCAGAACATCGTGAAAAGTGCTTCGGGCTTTTAATGACGTCATCGGTACGTCGTGGAAAGTGCGGGACTATCCTAGACGGGGGGGGGCACTCAGGATTCAAGTCAGAAATGGAATGAACCACCGATCTATAACGCTATCAATCGAAGTATTTCTACAGAACTTCATCAACAACAATGATTGATAGCAGCATCAAGCATCTTTTATCAGGTTTTACATTCATTTTCATGAGAAAATCGTAGGTGCCCCCGTCTATGATAGTCCCAAAAAGTGCTTCGGGCTTCTGATGACGTCATCGGGACATCGAGAAGTGCTTCGGGCTTTTGATGACGCCATCGGGACGTCGTAAAAAGTGCGGGACTATCCTAGACAGGGGGCACTCAGATTCAATTCAGAAATTGAATGAACCACCGATCTATAACGCTATCAATCGAAGTATTTCTACAGAACTTCATCAACAACAATGATTGATAGCAGCATCAAGCATCTTTATCAGGTTTTCCATCCATTTTCATGAGAAAATCATTAGGTGCCCCCACCCCTGTCTAGGATAGTCCCAAAAGTGCTTCGGGCTTCTGATGACGTCATCGGGACGTCGTGGAAACCCGGATAGAGGGCAGGTGTTCTGGACCCGTTGCTGGTCATCCGAAAAGTTGTGCAGACCACCTCGTAGAGTGAGCAGGAGCCCAGACTCGATGCTAGCCATCCGAGAAATTATGCAGCATACCTCAAAGAATCAGCAAGAGTCTTGAGCTTTGCGCTAGTTGTCTCAAATAGTGTGCTGGATGCCTCGGGATTTGCGCAGGAGTATGAGAACACCTTGCAAAACTTTTGTAAAAGTGTAAGGATGACAAGCATAGCGTGCAGAAAGCTTGAGATGTTATGTAGGTTATTGTTGCCAGGCTACTTTTCAGTTTCGTAACGCGGTTGGAGTCATTCACACAACCCCATTTTGAGTGCTCCCTCATTCTTCTTCACCAGCCTTCTGATTTTTCTGCAATAAATGGTACTTGCTTATCAGCATCAAATTCAAAAACAAATTGTTAGAACTGTCTCCATTCGCAGCTCAGCAGAGCTTTTTCATATCAGATTCATGGAATCGAAGCGGCTGTTCTGCGAAGGAATGGGGCGGCGAAACGAAATAATGAGTATGTAAAACTGCTTTGTTTCACTGATGTGGAAGTGTCCAGATGGAATGGAAGGTAGTTTCTGACTGTCAGGTTTTAAGTTAGTTTCATTTGAAAGCGAAGAACTGCGGGAAGATTCTGCATCCGGCTGAAGGCCAGCAGGCTTTCATGATTATCGACCGGGCTGGCTACGTCTGAGCGACCAACTATACACGGGGCCTAAAGCCCTGTCAGGCCCCTGACAGAGTTTGATGAGAAAATCACCGTGGCTGACCCGTTCGATACGTATGAAAAACATGGAAGGTGCAAGTAACAACCGGTGTAGCCAGATGTGGCTGACGCAATCAATATGAATGAATTATGTGGAACTATATCATGGATATCATTCATTTCTTAGCTAATATCATGTGAACATCGGTCTTGTCAGCCACATCGAGTGATTTTTCTGAGATAGTTTTACAACATTTTGGGTCATTGATTCTTGTGACCACAGAAGAGGACTGATCTAGAGGGAGATGAAGAGGTCTTTGTTCGAAATTCTTGCATGGGATATTACAGCGTAATATCAAGAAAAAAGTGAACAATTCTGTAAAAAGGGGTCTCCAGAAGCAAAAGTGGTTTGGTTAGCGTTACAAATGTTTCAACAAAAAGGAACAATAGGAAAGCAGAATGAGAGAGTCTACAAAAAAATGAACAATATCCTCCAAGAACTCTTTTCTTTTTCGAAACTTCCAAACAGCGAAACAAACCGTTGTGGTATTTTACGAGGAAGAGTTTAATGGTTTCCTTTAACAATTTGATATCATCTCCTCTTGTAATGATAGCTGTTAGGTACACATGCATATATACATATTTTATCGGCACTCACATAATCAAAGTCCTTTATGGAGCCAAAAGCGCTACCTCATAGAGAACCGCAATGGTTTGTTTCCGCTGTTTGGAAGTTTCGAAAAAGAAAGAGTTCTTGGAGGATATTGTTCATTTTTGTAGACTCTCCTCATTCCGCTTTCCTATTGTTCCCTTTTGTTGAAACATTTGTAACGCTAACCAAACCACTTTTGCTTCGGAGACCCCTTTTTTACAGAATACTTTTTTAGGTTCACTATAGAGACGGGAGTTGTGAAGTGGAATCTTCGGCACTTCGTGATAAGCTCTTCGAAAAGGCATCAACAAGTCGTCCACTCCCGGTCCATGAGCATAAGCTCGAAATCGTCGTGCCCGGAACATCGTACGCGGTAGGGCTTTTGAGCTAATCTTCTAGGATTGGCGTGAAAGTGCTTGCGTTTCTCAGTCATTAGACCCCTCGTTCTTTTTGGTGCCGACTTCCTTTTACTAGGGAATCACACGTGTTCGAAAAGGGTGTTCCACAGAGCCAGGAAGACCGCTGTCTGGAATACGGACAAAACTAAGTCCTCTTGGTGATCACAATTTTTGAAAAAAAGCTCAAAATATTTGCGTCCCATCCAAGTTCTAAATTTTTTTTGACGTTTCTTGCAGTGAAATTTTCCAGAAAAAAAGTTTATTCCCACCAGAATTTTTTTTACTAATCACTGCACTCCTTATTTTTATAATTAGCGTCCAGCAATATGTTTTCGACTTGCTCTGTGTTAACAGGAGCGATATCTGATTTTTCGGTTACTGCAGCGAACGTAGCTCGGTTTGGCTTTGGAGCACGGTACTTTTTGACGGCTACCCGCAGTGCAAATTTGAATATTGCTCTCGAATGCTTCAAAGGCAGTGTTCACGATAATCTTCAATTTTGAGATTAGTCGCTATATTGATCAAGTGGCCCCCGGATAGAACTAAAATGACGTAGGAATTGAGAAAAGAGCACCAGAAGTACACGAATACCTTAAGTATCACCCCGACTCTTAAAGGCAGTGTTCACGATAAGAATCGTTTTTCTGCTTTTCCACCTATCCTAAATACGGTCCCATGCTGATTCCAATGATGGTTTTGGAATCGTGCAAGACCTTTTAGGAACGAAGTTATGGTCCCTGGAAAATTGAGCTAGAGAAGCATGGTGAACGAGTTGTCCGAGGCTTGTAACTTCCGTCTTTTGCAGCCGATGTATGCGAGCTGACCTGAGTAAAGAGAGAAGGTGGGAATAAAGGTAAGAACGGAGCTATTAATCGGAAACCTTCGCTCATTTCGCAATCTCGAGCATTCATTTGTTCACTCGGTGGGCGTGGAAAGTGCATCTGGGGTGTGGCGAGTTGACGGGATTCCAACATTGGGGCCGTAGGGGACCTTTCCGATCTCATTTTTCTCAGTTTTTTTCAACGTTAGGGTTGCTCTAGGCCCAGCAGCTGCCGATCTCCACCAAAAATCAGACATGGTTATCATCGTGGACACTGCCTTTAAAGGCACAGTCCAAGCTCAGGGACGAAATATGAGGGTTCCACATAATTGTAAAGTAGTCCAACACTATATAGCCCTTGCCATATGCGAGCTCACAATTCCTCCGAATAAGCGAGATATAGGAGGAAGCCACCCTGGGGCACCCATACCAGGAAGCCACTTCGGCACGCCCCTTGTGCGATCTTTCGAGCTGAACAGCGGCGATATAAGGGATGGCTTCCGACTAGTTGCCCCGTTTTTCCCTTCATTCTCACCCTTTCTCTTTCTTCAGGTCGGTTCGCATGCATCGGTTACAAATGACGGAAGTTACAAGCCTAGGACAACTCGTCCACCATGCTTCCGTAGCACAACTCTTGAGGGGCCATAACTTCATTCCTAGGGGTCTTGTATGATACCAGGGACACCAGCGTGAGAGCGCTCTCAAGATAGGCAGAAAAACAGAAAAGCGATTCTGAGGTTGAGCTGTGCCTTAAAAGATCACAGGTAGTGATTGTTGTGACAATGACATATTTGGTGGACCCGTCCTTTGCAATTCTCTGTTCTCTATTGCTCCGTTTTAGTCCTTTTTTGTGTTAACCACCATAAACATTTTCATTCAACCGGACAACTAGTCCATGTTACAGAATAATGTCACTGAAATACAACGTTTTAATGTGTTTCTCGTAGTTTCTTCGCAATTTGGTAACACTTGGAGACCAACGCATAGTTTTATGTGAAAAATTCGCGGACGAAAATCATCGTGAACACTGCCTTTAAAGGCACAGTCCAACCTCATGAACGTGTTTCTGCTTTTCCACATATCTTGAAAACGGTCCCATGCTGATTCCAGTGATGCCTGTGGAGTCGTATAAGACCTTATATCAACAGAGTTATGGTCCCCCAAAAATTGAGCGAGGGAAGCATGGTGGACGAGTTGTCCGAGACTCGTAACCTCCGTCTTTTGCAGCCGATGTATGCGAGCTGACCAGAGTAAAGAGAGAAGTTGTGAATGAAGGGAAGAACGGGGATACTGATTGAAAAATATCACTCATCTCACGATCTCGAGTTTTAATTTGTTCAGGTCGGAGGGCGGGCATTGCGCTTCTGGGGTTTCCCTTGCGCTCAGAGTGGCAAGTTCGGGCTTTTTGGGGCTCTTCTTGACTCGCTTTTATGCGTTCTTTCGAGGTTAATGCTACAGTGTGCCCCTCCACTACCCAATCCTAGTGGAAACTGAAACACATTTATTAATCGTGAACACTGCCTTTTAGCTGCGAAGCGACCTTATCGCACTTTCCCGAGGATAGGCCTGGGATAAAATTTGTACCATCAAGACCTCAGGGTTGTCTTTTCGTTTCAGCCGAGCGCGCGGTTCGGGATAAGGGTTGGACCAGGGAAAACGGGCTTAAGGTGATTTTCTCCGTAACCTTGAGGTATCGGAAATGTGTGAGGTATCAGTTTGTAAGAGAATTTACCAGAAATTCTGAATTTTCATCAGGTGCTTGTTCTCCAATAAAAACACCCCCTCCCTATTTTTTCAATCTTTGGCCCAAAATGTTAAAGGCAGTGGTCGCGATGAAAAACGTTGCCCAGGAAACATCAAAAACCTACCTAGTTTGAAAACACCTGAAAAACTATGAAGGTTCCGCTGTCAAAAAGGCACCACTAATAGGGTTCTTAAGGTCCTAAGTAGCCTGTTCGTGCACACGTGCACAGCTCCTCCCTAAAAAAATCCGAGTTTCAGTTGTGCACAGGACGAGCTTTCTGACGTGTGCACAGCCAAACGGACGACAAATTCTATCGTCACTTGGAGCGTAGGACTGCAATCAATCCATTATCAGCTGTGAACAATTTTTTACAACTTCAATGCTCTCGCAATTTTTCCGTGTGCCAGTTTTATTTTCGTTCTCATTCTGTTCTCTATCTATGTATTTCTTGTTCTGTGTTTTTGTTGAAATTAAACTTCTCTTGGATTACGTCTCTCTGTATTTTAAAAGTTTTAATGAATGCCCGCCTTTGCCTACTAGTTTTTTTTTCAGGCATGTTTGTATGAGTTTTGCACTTGTTCGATTATGGATCAATGGGTCAGTCAACTCAGAAGGAACGCTGCGCTGAGGTATTTCATTATTGATGTCTTGATGTCCATTATTATTTCTGGAAAATTCATTTCAAGTTCTAATTCGACATTGATGACCAAAAGTGCTTGCGACGGACAATTCTAATGGTTCGCAATATCATTGAGCGGCTTTGCAATTTTTTCTGCAGTCGATAGCGATAGTCTCTTTCCCAGTTACAAGCAGCCTTCGCAAAAGCTAATTCTTCACAAACATCTGCCGATACTTGTCTTTAACTGTACCGATGAGGTGTTTGGTTCAGGATGTCCGTAACAGGAGTTACATAAACCCCTCATCAGAAACAGGAAATGCCAGGAAAACTTTGTAGTGATGCTTATATTCTTCGTGGACCAGCTCTCAGAGGAAGAAACCGATTCTGAAACACCATTTTTGTCAGTTACACTCAAGGAAGGTCCACCCCAACTGCATTTCTCGGTGGAGTGGCCCACAGAACACTTTTTCAGGGCGATCCATGCAGGACCTTCACCACATTTGCATGCTCTAACTTTGTCAGGGCCGAGCTATTCTTGGCTTTTTCCAACAGTTTTTTTTAAATTCCAAATGGTCATGGTTTTTGTATTCATGATTCGTTTCCGCTAATCTTTTTTTTCATTCGAGGCGAGCTTCAGTACGCATGAAACTTTGTTCTGAAGCAGGTTTTGCTTGTTGCTCGGTTAAGGATGCTTCTAGCGTAGTTTTTTTCATGCACTATCGTTTCACCTGTGTATGTTGCAGCCAAATTCACTATGAAACACATTGCCGCGAATATTTGTTTGGTCCAGTATAATAGTCTCAATTTGGTCTTCACTGTCTACCCTCCGAAGCTCCGCAGGGGGGGGGCGGAGACTGGTCTGCGTTTGGGGTGCTGCGTATCTCCTATTTCGCCGGAGCGATGTAAAACTCGTCAAAACGCTGCAGGCGAATCCAGGGATTTGACGTTACTCCGGCGCGGGTGGTCGTCTCGTGGCACCAAACAGTGAGGAGGCGGGAAGATCAGTGGAAAGGCTATTGGTCGACGCCACTTTAACTACCAATAGCCCTGCTTAGCCCTTCCCTCTGATCTGCCCGCCCTTCTCGCTTTTTGGCCCACGGTGCGGCACCCCCACACTCGGCGCCACTCGTCCGGATCAGAAGACATGCAGTTCGGCCGCGCGCCCCGAACGCAAGCCGCGGTGCTAGCGTGCTTTGCGTGACAACTTAATTTCCTAATTCCATTAGTATTATTGATTCATTCCAACTTCCGTTCGACCACCCTTGAAAAGAACCACTGCAGGCTCGAACACCATACGATAGCTTGGATGTTGGGGGAGGGGGGTCTTGGAACACTCATAAGCAAAAATGGAAGAACTGTGGGAATCGTGAATTTTTGTAAGTCAGTCGATGCAAGGCAACAAAAAGGTGATAGAAAATATGGAAAAATGGAGTCTTGAATAAAGTTGAACAATAAAATTTCAAAAAAGAACAGAATTTTTTAGGCAAGTGAAAATTTCAGCGCACCGATTTTCGCTCGTTAGAAAATTACAAAATTGAACTTTTTCACAGGGCAACCGTTTTTTTTATCCGAAAAAAGTCCCCGTCAAGGAGGGGGGTCGTAACTTCTCCGAGACCCTGCAAACGGGAGGCTGGATCATGGGTCACCGACCGAATCGGGACCTTATCCCTTATTTTGAGTGCGCTGAGAAATTCTTGGGGTCCGTCATGAGAATTCTTGTGAATCACGGGGGCAAGCTTGAATCTCCCCTTCAGGTCCAAACTAGTATATTTGAACGTCCTGCACCGGAACAGATTTTGACAGCAGCAACAACTTATGCAGGCTGCGATCGGCTCTGCTGGGTTCCTCCGGCGATCCAGGGTTGATAAGGGCACTTGGTAAAAATTTTCAAGAATGTTAGTCATGGGGAGGTCATAACTTCGCCGAGGTACGAGGCAATGGCCCGCTAAACCCTCGAGGGTTGGTCAGCAAAAGTCACCAATAATGGGCAGCACAAGTGATCAGTAATTCATCTGAATTAGTGTAAAGTAGACAACAAGTCCAAGGAAAAGCACGCTTGCATCCACGGCTAGTGTGAAATAGTTAACACCTCTCGACACGAATCTTCCCTGTCTCATTTTTTTGACTTCCATTTTTGAGATGAATTTTCACTGCTTTAGGTCGCTGATGCTTCTGAATCACGCCGCAGTCAACAATGCGAAGCTACCTGGATGAGACGGAGGATCTGAGGAGGGAGAGGATCAGACACCCATCCGAAACTTTGGAACAAGGTATGTGGATGAGTGGCTATCCAATTTTAGCAGTTTTAAACAATTAAGAAGTCAGTACTGCGCACGTCGCAGGCTCCAGCGGGAGGGATGTTGTGTTCCACCCCGGCTAAGCTACGAACACCCTGTTGGTCTCGAAAAATGTAAATTTCTTCGCACCCCTTCCTAGGTAAGAACTTTCCCCATTTTCAATCCTAGACTTTTACGACCCCAAAGTCAGAAAATTTCGAGTTTCCATTGGTGGTCAAAAACCTTTTCGCACCCCTTCCTCTCCCACTTCCTTGTGACAGGTCACATTCCCGCTTAACCCTGTCACAGGATTGAGCAGGCTGGCGACTCAGCGTAACGGGGCCGTAAAATTTTTGCAAAATTCTTGGGGGAAAATGAAAATTGGGGGGGGGGGGGCTCGCAAAATTTTCGGGGCAAAAAGTCTTCTCCAAAAAAAGGTTACGGTTGCATATACGGTATACGGTAGTTTGAACCAAGTATCAGATTTCGGTCAAAATTTCTATTCAGGGGTTATTCGGTGCGCCGAATATAAATTTGTTGTCTATTTGTCGAGGGGCGAGCGTAAGTTTTTTTCCGAAATTTCGATCCACGGGGGGGTCGTAGCTTCGCCGAAAATTGGTGCAACGGCCTGGTTAACCCTGCCCTGTCATGTACGAAAGCTCAATTTAAAAGTAATGAAAAGAGGTTGAGGGTCAACCCCCGTACCGCCGTAGTTTCTTCGTATTTGGTAGTGTTCCATTCTTTCTATCTGCTCATTAACCCTCTGTAAAAACATTTACCAAAACGCAATGGAACTAAAAGCGAAAAGGTTAGATACGCAGAGTGGTTCCGCGACAAGTCGTGCCCACGCCCACTTTCTTTTGCTCTGGGGAGCGATGTCACGAATTTCGCAGCGACGCCACTCTGGAAGGCCCTAATGTGTACATGCGTGGTCGCGACTCGCGGGAAACATGCAGTAGATCTGTAGCTCCACAGCAAGGTTGAACGAAAGCCCACTTCTCCACACCTCCTTAGGCCCCGGTCATAGTTGGATGAGCCGACGTCTCCAGCCCGGTCGATACGCACAGAATGCATTGGAAATGGGATACAAAAATCACTCGGTGTATCCCCCCGCACCCCCAACACCCACCCGGTCGATACGTATGAGCAACATGGTGAGGTGAAGCTGAGAAAATCACTCGGTGTATCCCCCCCGCACCCCCCCCCCCCGGTCGATACGTATGTTTAAAATGATGGAGTGAGGTTGAGAAAATCACTCAATGTATCCGACGCGGTCGATATCCATGCAATACGTGGATGAGAAAATCACCGGAGTGGGCGGGTCGATGATAAAACATTGCGTATCACTGGAAAGCTAAGCTTACTGCTACCTCCGTTACTTCACCATACTCTCCTTCACTATTTCTCTGAACAGGTGCAATCCTGTTGGCCACGTAATCATCGTCAGATCAAGTTGGATACATCGAGCGATTTTCTCAACCTCACTCCATCATTTTAAACATACGTATCGACCGGGGGGGGATACAGATGCAATGAGCACCAACTATGACCGGGGCCTTAGGTGCAGAAACTGGAACGAAATAAGTGTTGAAACTGTTTCAAAATGCAGAAATGATACTTGATATGGCACTTTATTTCCACAGATTGTTCCTGTTCTCGCACGCATCCTGTTACTGTTTCCGCGCTTGCGGAAGTGCAGAAACCGGAACTCCGCCTACCCTGCTCTATAGTCCAGTCAGTACCATAAGAACGTAAAGGCCAACCGGACATTGCTCGACACGACGCGGTCGGGTAACGGCTCTCTTGAATAAAATTGATGATAACCAATGGATAAAGGGTAGGGTATAAAGGAAGTGGAGAGCGGTCTGTTTTTCACATTCACAAGCTATCATTCTCCAGGGGTCAGCAGTTGAGAATCTACCTAGAGTAGGAAGTGAGAAAACAGCACCACAGGTGCCCAAGATATAACAAAATCGGGGTATAAACTTCGAAAATTATAGAGTTGAGACGCGACCGCGTCGAGCAATGTTTGGTTGGCCTTTACATTCTTGTGTCTGATCGCGTGCCTCGCCGCAAGTCACCCGCTGCCAGCTGGGCTGGGGACATCGAACAGTTAGGCACCCGCTGCCAGCTCGCCTGGGGACATCGAACACTCTGTTTGTGACAGAGGGCAACATAAACGTTACGAGTGTGACTGGTCGCCGTCCACAGCAAGGCGCGGAACTAAAAAATAAGCATGCTTGCGGATCCGGGTGGGAACTGTGTAAAGGTTCGGACCGCGTGCAATATTATCTTTCCGCAAAACGTGTCCCATCGGTGGGGCACACGAGCTCGAATGGCGCGCCATTCAGAATCGATTTTTGCTTTTCATTCTCATAGTGAAGTCATTGATGAAGTAAACATTTTACCATAATTCCCGCTCATGGAGCTCTCTCTACCTTGAGAAATAACTGCCTGAAGTCACGGCTGGATCAAGTTATTTTGCCACCACTGCTGGGTTGATATTCACTCAAAAGAGTTTCCTTGGATGTGATTCAGAAACCATCTATCTGTTTTAAATTTTTGTATTTTTTTAATTTTGTTATGATGGGCAGAAAGTTTAAAATGAAGAAAGTCGATATTTCGGGATCATGTTAGGTGTTGTCATGGTAGTGGCAGGTTTCCACGTTAACAGAACGTGATTCCAACTAAGGTTTCCTGCTGATAAAGCTAAGAGCAGACAGTAAAAGAAAAAACCCATATTACGCCCAGGGAATTTTTTTGCAACACTTTTTCGGTTTTTCTTTCTCTTCTGAACTTTCTCATGTTCAGTATGTTTACTAATCCCAGACTCGACTACGAACGATTTCCATAGTCGGTTATAAGATTAGTAAATACACTGAACAGGAGAAGGTTTAGAATTTCGTCCTCGTGGCAGAGAAATCGATTTTTGAAGTCCGAAGTGGTAGTCAACGCGTGTCCCACCGGTGGGATACGTGGTCGTGAATGGGTTAAACTGTTCCGCCGGTCAGCAATGCCTCGTGCATAATAAACTCCTTCGACAAGTATTCATTCAATCAAAATGCTGACGAGCGGGTAAGGGTGAACTAAAGTTTCTTTTCACTTACCTCGGTCAAGTCACATGTGATGCGTCACACCACATGAGCCACCCCTAACCGGAGCTAAAGCCTAGCTCGCTCCGACGAGTTCGGGCGGAGCAAGCAGCGGAGCGGTCGGTCATGACAAAATACAACCATGACAAGGAGATTTTGACATGATAATTCAGATAAGCCTTAGGCCCCCGTCATAGTCGGTGGATCTACTGAGTCCCACCCGGTCGATACGCATCGAATTCGTGGAAAACGGGTGGGAAAAAATCAACCCACTGAGTCCGACTGCGACCGTCTGATGCCCACCGCAATCCCCCCGCTCGATACTGATATTTCTCATGCGTACAAGGCGGGGCCAATACATCGACTGAGTCCCGCTGAGTCCCACCCGGTCGATATAGGTATTTTTCACGTGATTTGGGTGCATTTTTTTCGGCCGACTGCGACCTGCCGAGTCCCGCCGCATCTCGACTCTCATCGTCAGCGCTCTGCCCCACCTGCTGCTGATACGGAAATCAGATTCAGACATGTTGAAAACAAGAAAAATCAGCCACCAAACACGTTCCGATTCACAGCTGAGGTGATAATCGTCACTATCAATTGTGTGTTTCGCAGAGGAGCTGGTTGGTGCTGGGGGCAACCGGACTCAGTGGGACTCAGCAGGTTTTTCGACCGAGTCTGACCGGGGCCTTACTTTGACCGGCTCAAAAGAAGAGAAAAAGCCTCTACTTCTCATTTTTCAGGATATCCATGCGTTTCTCGGGAGTGTTTTCGATTGATGAAATTGGGAGGGGTCGCATTTCGCATCGCCCAATATTGGGTCCACCGTCGCGGTGAAGTAACACTACCCTCAACTCAATATTTCGTAATTCACAGCTGGAAAAGAAGAACAAGTTAAAGGCAGTAGTCACGATGAAAAACGTTATCGAAAAAACTGCAAAAATCAGCTTAGATCAAAAACAGCTGAAAAACTATGAAGGTAGAGCGGTGAAAAACGGTAAATTCGAAGGTTCATTGATTGACATTCAATTTCAAGCTAGCTGATGTTCTTGATATAAGAGGTCATCGATGCCGATGATGTGGAGAGGGCTCGTCCACCATCAAAAGACAAGAAAGTTCAGGTTTCAAATTTGGTTCAAAACAGTGTTTTTTCGCGATTTTTTCTTATAGGTCCTACTACTCGAGACCCAGGAAAGGATTTGGAGAGAAAAACACGACAAGCATATTTGATCGCGACCACTGCCTTTAAGGAGTAACAGTGAAATCCACGATCGAAATGAAAGCAATGATATTTTCCATCCTTGGGCTAATTCTATCATTGTCTGATTTAGGTGAATAGTGCGACCTTCTCCAATCCGAAAACGATGTGACGTCAAATGTGAAGCGGCCATCACGGTAGTCAAGGCGTTCATCATCACTGAGACCGTCTCCGGTTCACTTTGGAAGCGGTAAGGATATAAGATCATTTTACTCTAATTTTTATTCGGAGTTTTTCTTCGTTCGATATCCTCTCCAACGTGTAAGGTCTATGGTCCCGCTGTCCCGGAGATCGAGGGAGCGATTGTCGTTCTCGGAGCCGAGTTCCGGTTTGCATTTGTGGAAATCGGCTGTTGCATCACGCAATAAGGTGACAATCGTGCAGGGATCACTTGGTCCCGGCACGACTCACATTCTCCCAGCACTATTACCATTGTGTCGCGTGATGCAAAAGCCGTACTTCGCGGAGCGGAATTCGGTTCTGTGAACGACTGTAGCGAATTTGTAGTCAAATCTGGAATATTTTTTTTAAACGCTTCGAGAGCCCCCTAATTGGTATAAATAAACGCCCAACCGAAAATCCGTACAAGTCCAAAACGCTGTTAGTGTGCGCAAAGTTTGGAAAATGCTCCTTCAACCTAACTTTGCTTAGTGGGGTTTTGGGCGCTGAGCACGATTATGAGGTCCGTTTCCGGATTTTCGTAAAAATAATGCGCTTTTTGGAGGGTACAATAAGTACGAAAATCAGAGAAAAAATGCCTGTAACCTTTTTCAGAGTCGGTCTAGGCAGCTGCGATGGGCATTTTTGGACTTTTCGTCCGAAAGTGGTTCTAGAAAAGTACATTTCAATTGGAATGGTCACTATGACTTATTGTGGTTCCCTTGTAAGGGTTTGCCTGAGTCTACCTCTCAACCCTGATAGTATGCATGGCTCAGAGTATGATGTCCGCAAGGAACCACATGACGTGGTCTTAATCATCCTTATCGATCGAGATCACATCGCTTGGTTTATATAGTCGGTGTCGCGATCGTTCACGGATAGAATCCCCTCGGTTTCTTGTAGGGGCCGAGAGGATATGAGCACGTGGATATCGCGGGATGATCGCGACATTCTACCAGTTTCAACCTGAGACCGTATCGCGATTACGTCACTTTAATCGGGGTTTCACATCACGAAACCGCGATGAGTCAGATCGGATCTACAGCGGGACAATCGCGAAGTTCTGCTATCCTCCACCCGTGATCGTACCGCGTCCCATCAACTGTGCCTTGTCGGTGTTTCGTCCGAGCGAGTGTTGCCTATCAGATCTACTGTGCTTATCTGGGCCAAATTCCGGTCCGCAATTGCGTCTCGACACGCTTTGCGGCCGCAAGCGCTTGAGTCAGTCGGGTTTCCAGCGCCAAAGCCGACTCAATGGGGCTTTTTTATACGATTTTCTCCAATTCGTCCTAGTTTCGAGTTTCCAAAACCCACCGAGAGTCACCAGATCGGCGGCTGCAGCGCTGGAAGCTCTTCTGACTCGGGAGCGTGCGGCCGCAAAGCGTGTCGAGACGCATTAGCGGACCGGAATTTGGCCCAGATAAGCACAGTATAAGGTATTTGCCTGTGCCGTATCTAGAATCTTCACAGCATAAGAGCGCGGGACCGGGGGGGGGAACTATCACGGTCGCTGATCACGGGTGCATCACGGCACTAGCGCGGTAAACCTGGTAACGATCGCGGTAGCATCACGGTACCGGCACGTGAATGTCAACGGATGGGTCGAACGGGTAACTTTCGCGGAAAGAGCACGGATCGAGGGACGAAAGAGAAACGATCACGGTACCAACGCGGATCGCTGGAGCATCACGGTGCTAATGCGGAAGAGACTCAGAATGTGTTGGAGAGAAGTGTTGTAAAAAGTTTTTCTAAAGAGAAATTTTAGAACTCCCGGGTGCCGGTGTAGGGGGGGGGGAGACCGTAGACCTTCCAAGAATGTTGCTCACCAGCGTAGTGTAGCTCTGCCAATTTCTATTATAACGACCCGCTCTACCCTCCTACTGGCAGTGATAGCACTGGCATTCTTGGTTCCCTCTTGGTAGCTTAGTGTGCGTTTTTGCAAACTCACTGCGCATACATATGTTGTAACAAAGAGTTGGCACGGATCGTACTAATACTTTTGCGTTCCCTGTTAAAGGTGGTCATACCGACTGTACGTGCACTGAGTTCGCGCCAACGCGAACAACACCGGTAAGAGGAAACTAGAAGTGTGCGTGATTCGTGCCGACTGTAAATTTGTCCCAACAAAGAACGGTGTGGGAATGGTCTTGCGAAATATCGCCAAAAATAAAATATTGGGAAGGTGAAATTGTTCTGCGAAACTGAAAATTTAAACCTTGTGTAGAGATGAATGTTTTAGGGTAATCTGCAATGGTTTTCATCAGGACTGCATCAGAGAATTGCGGCTTATTTTTGGCGTGGAATCAAGAAATATGTAGTATTATTTTTGTTGTGGTGTTTATACTGTTCACTAATAAATGGTTTCTAATGTCGGTATTACTTTCCTCCTTGGATTCTCTGTTCACTAATTCAAGAATGAATTTAGCTGAGTAAATAAGGGAGAGTAAGGATTGGGGAAAGTGTCGTAGCATGAACCGCATTCCTATTTTTGTGGTGTGTTGCTTCTTGCGCCAGATAGGTACTGAGCATTCACTTGCCGAATTATTTCTGTCACAGCAGCGTGAGATGCTAGCTACCGAGCGTTGAATACATCCACGTTCGAAGCACGGATCGCCAATTTCTAGCAGTATTCTCGCGGCTAAGCATACTCTAATCGAGTTCACCCCCCCCCCACAGGGTCAGACGGGAAGTTTCTGACCCTTCGGGCTACTCATTGATGAACTGTCTTGGTCCAAAGACAAGAATTTCTTAGCTAAAACATTACTCGAAGTACGACGGACGCAGGGTTGAGCAGGCCGTTGTTCCGAATTTCGACGGAACTACGACCCCCCTCCCCGTTGACCAAAATTTTCAAAAGAAAATTAAACTTCTACGACCCCCTCCTGAGATAAAAAAAATCCTCAATCTTTTTGAGAGTGAGAGGACTGGAAAAGTCCAAATTTGTGGTAAATTAGGTCAAATCGTAAGAGCCCCCGGTTTTCTTTTTTTTTCAAAAATTTTGCGATTACTTCACGACCCGCCGTTGCGCCGAATCGCAATCCTGCTCAACCCTGGACGGACGGCACGTCCTCGCCACGTGCCGCCCACCTGGGTAACATGTCATACCTTGCCTTAAGTTCCGTCGCAAGGTCTTGGAAACTACAATCAAATGCAGCATGCTCCCTAATAATCCACCTGTCGCAAACCTCACTTCGTTGTCTTAACTTGTTCTCGGGCGAATTTCCGTCGCAGTTTTCTCCTATGTACTGTAATAACAATCGCTTATTCGAAGCGATTGCGATTTATCGGTCAGTTTCTGTCTCCAGTAATACGACTACAGTTGTGGAAGCAATGAAAGCAAGTGAATATGTGAGAATGGAAGCAATAACTCACCGATAAAGCTCATTTGATGCGGAAAATGGGTTGACGTTCTCAAAGTCACAGCATACTGATAGTCCACAACGGCATTACCGCTTTTCGCGTTGCCGTGGACAGTAGCCCTATACGGCCCTCAAACTTGTATGCGCTATGTCCTCCACGCCCCATTCTTTGTTAACCGTTGAGGGAATGGCCCGGGAGGGCGTAGCAGAAGCAAGTTTGAGGGCCGTGTAGCGCTATCTATGGCTCCTTTTCATGATTTTTTCGCCATTATTGTTGCAATGGACCCCAGTACACTTTGTTCCTGGCGAGAACTCGAAGATGGCTTCTATCGTGAACACTGCCTCTGAACAGTTTCCAAAGTTTTAAAATTTTTCTTTGAATTCTTTTTGCATACTCTGATTATATTTTCACGATGAATGAATCTCGGGAGTACTGTTTCTTATTGATTTACTTGTTGTCGATAGGTATTCGAATCGGTTTTAGATACTACATTACCCAACGTTGAACTTCGAAAAAAGCGTTTTTTTTTCGCGTTGTTGTTTCTGCATAACTCAGCTAAATTTGCGTTTTCGATGATGAAAAAGGTATTGCTAGAATCACCCCCATCGAAATCTGCAAGATGATATTGTAATGTTGTTGATAGCCTAAAATATACGTTAATTATATGTATGGTTAGGTCCGTGGCTTGTTTCCTCAAGCAAAAAACATTTTATTACCAGCCAGCCGCCGGTGATATTGAAGCCGTCCGCTTTTGGATTTAAATGTTTTTTCTTAAAGAAATAAGCCACGGACTTAACTAGACTCTGTTTCACTTCGAGTGAACTCCTGTTTTCGGTTATCGAAGCGCTGCGCGGTGGCTTTTTCGTCGGAAACTCCTTATCATTAATTATACTTCACCGAGGCCCACCGCTCCGCTGCTGGTGATATTCGAAATTGACAGGTCACTAGGAGTTTACCATAGCTTATATATTGCTCTTTTCAAAACACGTTTTGACCCTTCAGGATGCTCTGCCAGCTCTTTTCATTCTGACAAGTCTGAACGTGTTATGGAAAGAGCGGTATACCTATAGTCAACATATGGTTAAGCTATCAATGAGATGTTAACGCCATCTTGAAGATCCTGATGGGACGATTATAGCAATATCTTTTCCATGTTGAAAACCCTATTCAGACGGAGTTGCAACGAAAGGGCGAAATAAAGCGAGAAAACGCTTTTTTTGCTGGTTTGAGAAGTTCGCTTATTACTCTTAGTAGGGGACTAGGCAGGAATCAGTGAACTCTCGTAGAACCCAGTTTAGGATACACACAACAGGGGTGAATATTTTGCTTTGAGATTTGGTGAGTGAGAGGCAAAATAATTACGCTTTGAATCTTTTATGTTATAATTTCATACATAAAAAGGATCAAAAGATAAGGAACTCGCGGAAAATACAATTGGGGCACCTAAAGAGTAGAACATATTGCGATTACTGTTACCTTTGATTAAACGATGCGTTCAAATAAATTAAATAAAATGCTAGTGGTTTCGTTGAGTGGGTTATACACAAACAATTCAATTAAGGATAGATAACGTGCCTAATTCTAGTTCTGAGCAATAAGGCTGTTCATTTAATGCAAACACTCGAAATTCCGTCAGCAATTAACATCGTCCAGCTGACCCATCGATTAGACGGAGGTGCGAATTGCGAAGGTGTGAATGGACTCGTCCACCACCTGCACACACCGAGGTGGCACACTCGTCCACCGCCAAAACTGGTGAAAAAGAGGAAAGGAATTTCAGCGAAATTGAGGTGTTTCAAGCTCTTCCTTTATTGCTATCGCGAAGCTACGCATCCAAGGCTCCTTTTTACGTGAATAACTCAATATCCATATTTCATCGCGACCACTGCCTTTAAGGCGCCCCGGAACACATTCCAAATTTTTGAATTTCCTACGTCTCTCCCCGTTGTCCGGCCGGACAACACCCGTCCGACCCTGGCGTTTCAACGAAAGTCATACCAGTTAAAGGCAGCATACACGCTCGAAAACGTTATTGTTTTTATGGTCTGAATCGAAGGCTCGGAGTCCTTAGTATTGAGAGTTGACAAGAAAAGCCTGAAAATTTTTATGGGGATGAAGTGAGAACGGGTTGTTTTTTAATTTGGTTCAAAACAGACAACGCGCTCGTAAAGGCACACTAGCGCAAATATGGTTCAGCTATCGATATTACTCCATTTGCATGGCCGGTTGCTGAACGTTAACGTCGTATGAAAGCTCAAAAACGAGCCAAAATGACCTTTTTTCGAGCAATTTTGAGCAGCGAGGTGTGGAGCCCCGCCCACTTTGCCTGTGACACCCGCCTTCCCATACAACTTTATTGCTTCAAAACGGTCCCTTCGGCTCGTTTTTACGCTTCCAACGACGCGGGCGTTTCAGAGATGGACGAGACGAATTAATTAAAGACCTAATCGAAGCTCCTGGGTAAAATTTGATATTATGGTTCAGCCGGTGTGCGTAGCAACCCTATAAAACGCCAAATCTCAACCCTTCCGAATGAGCGAGAAAAATCGAGCACCCACTCCCTCCTCCCCCCCCTTTCCAAATCAGCATCCATTCGCTCCGCCCCTTCAGGAGTTTCGGTCTCATTAGGGGCGAGACGCGCCTTGGATTTTGATCAAAATCTACGTTCTTCCTTTTCTTACCGGTGTAGCTTTGTAGTGTGGTCTGCTCCGGTGCGATGGCTGCGAGCGACGAGGAAAAACAGGCCCGAGACAACTCGTCCACAAAATTCTCACCGTTCAAAACTACAATGTCTAAGGGACCATTACTCCGTTCGTAGTGGGTTCTGAGCGATTCTGGAAACAGCATTGTTATCAGCGTGGAATTCTCTTCAAACTGAGCAGGAAAACCGGATAACGATCCTGAGGTTGTACTGTCCCTTTGACGTCGTTATCTCAACTTATTCGTACGAGTGTTTTCTTTGCCTACAATTTTGTTTGCCTGCATGTCCAGGCTGTCTCGTTTAAACCTATCTCACATACATTTTGTATGTTTCTTTGTCGCCAGGTAAAGCTATTGAATTAAAATATGAATTAACTTCTTTCGTGAGCGCGTATGCTACCTTCAATGCACTGCAATTGTCGTTTTCATTTCCATGTTGCTGCCGGAGACTTCCCTCAACCGAACTATGAGGGGTTTTCCCAGTTTAGCGAAAAAATAAGCGAACCCATCAGGTAGTTTTCAGACTATCCAGAAAAAATAGTTCGGATTTGGCTCGAAACTTGGTTTTGGTGGTTATTCGCGGCTCTAAACACTAATTGGGCTTCGTTTCTTGATATTCCGCGACTTACTGTAGATAACGGTGGATTAAAGGCATCGTACGCGCTAAAAACCATGGCTCGTTTTTGAGCTTTTTTTGAGTTGTTACACCCCTATAGTAACTAAAGTTAGCGAAAAGCCCCCTCGAGAACGTTAACTTTTCAAGAAAGAACCGTTTAAAAAACCTTCTGCAAATCGTTTGAAATTCGCGCCGGCATCGACTCGGAATAGTTACGCGGATGGCGCAAGGAGCAGTTCTACAATTTGTCCATTGGCGCAGCGTTGGAAACGATTCGCCGACGACTACAATGCACTGACTGCACTGACTTGCACTGACTAACAAAAATACTCACCTGGGCCCTGCACATCGTCCTCGCTTGTTGTGTGACGAGAAATTTCCAGTCGATAATGCCACTTTCGTCCGACGGTGCGTCAGCGTACAGTGGCATGCCCTGCACTTAGCGACGCGACGTTCTGCTCAAATATTGCGAAAGTGCCAAATGACTGACGGAAGGGCCGGCCCCTTTTGACGGAATTCCTTACTTTCCACTTCCTCTATGCTCACAATGGTACGTTTTTGAGCAGCCAAGCTCGTTGTACGTTCTCACAGGGGCCCGAGGAAGGGATTGAGCATAAAAAATGGAAAGTGGATTTCAGCGCGTACGATGCCTTTAAATTTTCTTTAGCTGTCTTACCCTGGATTAATATAATTGATAAGTGGACCTTAAAATAGGGTTTGTTCCGAAAAACCTCCATAGAGAATATTTGAACCAAATCTGAGAATGACCAAACAACCGTATACGCACCGTAACCCAGCATAATCTATCCAAAGCCGGACGAAGGCACCTTGGAATCGTGTTGAGCGCTCCAGATTACCGCTTTAGAAAAGTTTCATGGCAGATTAATGGTAGCGTATTTGAAATCATCAGTAGTCGCACTTTGCCCCAGAAATTTGTCATAGGTGGCAGGCTTCTAATCAATCCTGTGGTAGGTCTCTGAAATTCAATTGAGGGACCTTACTGTCGTATTCAGGACCCCAAATGATTGCTAGTAATTGTTTTGAGCTGAATGCGTTACAATTTTTCGGATCACCTTGAAATTAGTCTGATATCTATACCGTTATTTTCTGCTTAACGAAGGAACCCCCATAATGTGGTTGAGAGAAGTCTTTAGCAGCTACAAACATAGATTTGAAGACGCCATTGAAAATATGGACTGTTCGCCAACGCCGTTGGCGTGCGTGCTACCGTCGCGAAGGCACTTTTCGGATGAACTCCTCTACGGCTGCAGACAGTTAACTGATATATCATAAACTATTCGTCTAATATTCCTGTTATTCGTTTCACAAGTCTGAAAAATGACTTCGCGAGAGCAGCTGAACAAGCACGTCGACCGTGTGAGCAGGCAGTCTCGTTCGGACCGACTTTATGGCCGGGATCATACTTCCCTCAACCAGTGACAGCGACAGTGCGCATCAGGCATATCGATTTTTAATCGAATAGGAAGGTAAACATTGTGTCGCGTTGCTCGTCGCAGAAAGTATGATCCCGGCTGACAGCTTCTCTTGCTCTCACATATGTGACCGGGCGTAGTCAGCAGAGGACTGATCGGTCTTGGCAAAATATAGGTTAAAGGCAGTGTTCACGATAACTTTCGTTCCCGAATTTTCCACTGAAAACAATGCGTTGGCCACCAAGTGTTATCGAAATTACGAAGAAACGGCGAGAAACGCATTTAAAGGTCGTATTTCAGTGACATTATTCTTTAAGATGGATTAGTTGCCCGGTTGAATCAACATGTTCTCGGTGGTTGTCACAGGTAAAAAATTGGGTCGATCAAAAATAGAAGACTATCTCATGGAAAGCAGGATTAGTTAGGGCCCTAAGGAAAGAGCGGAGCAATAGAGAGTAGAGAGTTGTGAAGGACGGGACCACAAAAGATTTTATTGTCACAACAAACACTTCGTGTGATACTTGAGAGCTGGGGTGATACTTAAGAATTTCGTGTACTTCTGGTGCGTTTTTCTCAATTTCCACGCCATTTCAGTTCTACCCGGGGGCCAAACAATCGAATCAGCAATTAATCTCAAAATCGTAGCTTATCGTGTACACTGCCTTCAAGGACGCATGATAAGCGCACTAGGCCTGACTACGACCGGCTTTAAATGAGGGAGAGAAGCTGTGCATTAACTGGTATGAGTTTTGTTGGGATGGCCTTTTTACTAGTTGTGGCCTCCTGGTTAGACCTTCGCATGAGTTGATCTAATCTGATGCTGAATGCTCCCGTAATCGTAAAGAAAATATCTGACTATTTATATATAAAATAAAATATATTTTTAGATTTTAATGGACGAGGGAGGACAAGGGCAGATTCAGGAAAAGGCGGCGTTTATTGTATTCGACGCTGCGATGAAAATGGAGATCAGGGATGTATGGCAGCGATTCAGGAATGCCGTAGATGTGAGTGAGGAAAACAACTTCTAGGTTTAATATATTCGGAGCGATCCGGACCAGGAATGAGTCTAATATCGCATTCCAAGACCAGCAGGGTCGCGCGTTTTCCACCTTCCGCGTCCCGCTTCCCGTAGACCGCACAGGGCTGGGATTCATGAACAATATACCGGGGTCCCAGCAGGGTTAGGTTGGAAACGTCTGCAAACCAGCGACTAAGCCTTTGTTCCATGTAACCGCACCTCCGAGATTGTGGTTTGGTTCGGTTTTGTTCCAGCTGGGGCTGCTAACAGAACCAAACTCTGCCGGGACCCAACGCGGTCATGAATCTCAGCCCAGAAGGCTGCGGAAAGCAGAATTATCCGCTCTATTGAGGAAGAGGCAGCTGATAAAGAATTTTAAAAGTTGTCCGCGCTTCGCGCTCCAAAACCACATTTCCGTGCATTTTGGGCTTTTTTCGCATTCGAATTTCGAAAACTGGGGAAATAATTTGTGTCAGAACCCAAAACCCGATTTTCGAATCTTTCGAATTCTATTCCCTTCATCCCCTATCTGGAAGTCGAAAACGTGGTGTACCCCAAAATTCTATTTAAGCTCATTTCGGAGTTTGGACCACTACGCTTGTTGCAGTGGCGATTCCAGGTTTGCTCAAACTCTCCTCCAAACCATGGTGTGACCTTTCGCAAATTGGCGATAGTTGAAGGTTGGAGAGTGAATCAAGGAGTTGTCGCAGACTTGTAATTCCGGCTCCGTGCTTGAGTACACGAATAGTCTGAAGTCTGAGACGAACCTTCAAGCAGGGTCGTGTTTGTCCAACTTCTTAACCTGTGGTGTGTGTTCGTAAAAGTCTATTCTCAAAATTAAAGTTTAACGGCATCGTAAGCGCAGAAAACCGCATATTAGTTTTTCTATGTTTTGGTGAAGCTTGGCCTTTCTAGTTAACGAAAATATCGAAAGGACCAGCAAAAACCGACATTTGTATGGGGAACCCTGTCTGAAAACATTGTAAAACTGGATTTAGGTGGACGCCAAAATCGTTTTCAAAGTTCTTCTGCATTCGGAGACCTCCTCACCGTCATCTTCGTAGTCTTTCTGCATGCGGAGTTCGTGCCGCAACTGCTTTTCATGTTGTTTGACGGTGGCATCAACATTCTAGAAAAAAGTGGTAGACGAGTGGTGAGAACTGGTGGCGGATCCTCATCTTGAACATCTTCCAACCTCATAAAACTACGTTTTTGACGCGCTGAAGATCACCGGTGTGGTCTACGTGGCTGATGCATCAAATTAAGCCTGGAAATTGAAGTTTTCAGACGCGAACGATGCCTTCAAGTTGGGGATCATAAGATTCCTAACATAAAAACAAAAATTGAAATGGGGGATTGTAGTTTCCATAAATTTGTTTGGAAAACAGGGAGGGGCTAGTCATGCTTATAAGGATCTACGCAATGTTGCGCTTGACCCTGTCGACAAGGCTAGAGCCTGTCCGAAAGAGACTGTCAGCCCACGCGGTCGGCGTGAGTGTCGAGCCACCGTTCCATCAATGTTTCATAGACCTGTAAACCGGTTGGCAGGATTATCATACAAGTATCAGGTAATATCTTAGTCAGCCGTCTACAGCCGTGCGAAGGGTCGTCCAAAAATGTCCTTTGCGGCGACCGATCGATACGCACGCCGACCGCATGGACGGACAGTTTCATTCGGACAGACTTTAGTTCAATTAGGACTTTTGCGTAGTCTTCTTATAGCGGTGATGATGCTAATAGTTTTCTGTGTACTCTAGTACTGTAATCTGCGTGCAATCCTATAACATTGATCACGTTCCGCGGCACGATGAATACAACAGGATTGCACCTTGTCGTAGTATAAACGACCCCTGAGGCTTGAAATGCGAACTTGAATAGAAAGCCTGAAAGCGTGTGAGAAAAAGATTCACAGATTTTTTGTCGCGTCCAGACTCTAATGAGTCCCAGAACTCGTCTGAGGGATGTGGCTTTTGTTTCCTTTCTAGGTATGCCATCCATGTTCTCCACTTATTTCTGGTTTATCTGATGAACCCAAGGTCTCATATTCTGCAAACCTTATGCGTCACAGGCCTACATTTGGGTGTAATTTAAAAAGTTCCTGTGGGATTTCTATATTCCTCATGGAATAGAGGCATGGGAAGAAGTGTCGGTCGCACTCCCATATTGATAACTATCCTGGACGGGGGGGGCACCCAAGATTCTCTCATAGAAATGAACAGAAAACTTGATAAAGGATGCGTGATGCTGCTATCAATTATTATTGTTGATGAAATTCTATAGAGACACTAAATCTTGAGTGCACCCCCCCCCGTGTAGGATATTCCCCCAAACGCTACACATCCTGTGAACAAGTCTTCTGACTAGATGGTTCTCTAACTACGATGACTCGTCCAGTTTTTTGCCCTCCAGCTTCTGGCGTTTTCGAAGGTTTTAGCTCCGTTCGTTGAAGTTTTCAAGCGATTCTTGGGGGCACCGTTGTGATCAGAGCGCGATTCTCTATATGGTGAGCGTATTCGAAAGAGAGATGGCTGCGGACCACTCAGCAGCCCGCGCGCCTGTCGCGTGCTCCGATTGATCACCGCTTACCTCTTGGGTTCCGTGGTGACACCAGCTGTACGATAGATTGAAAACCCGAGAAAAATGTCCTTTGTGTGTACCCATGCTTTAATTTCTGACCACGACTGATAATCTCCGCTCAATTTTTCACGTAGAACGTCTGTCTACGAGCGAGCGACGAGTGCTTGTAAAACACCTGGACGAGTCAAAAGGAGAGACGTTCGATAATGCCTTCAGAGTTCACTCCAAGACTTGGAACGAAACGCTTGCAGCATTGTGCAGCAAATATCACCGGAAGGTCAAGGTATGCACGGTTTGTTAGTCCCTCAAATTGCTGTTCGAAGAGTGTTCGAATTTTCAATGATTTGTTACAGTTTTTCCCACCAGCATTCCGAATTGGGAGCCCGGGCTGGACAAGCATGGAGGATGCCAGGATGACATATAGAGTGAAGTGGTACGCGAATCCGTCACAGAAGGAGGCCAAGATAAGTGTGAGTTTGAGTGTCGGAGCTTTCACATTTCCGTAGCGGCACACGCAGGGTGCAAAGAACATGATTTGTCCCCGAAGCGGTTGTTCATAGTTCAGGCGGTCAAAGCGTCTTTGGGCGGATTGCGACCTGCCGTAGCTCGTTAAGTAGAAGACATACATCATGGGATGATCGCATGTCTAACCTATCACAGCCACTATTGACGGAGCAGGCTAAGTCGTCGTTGGTCATGACATCCCGGATTGTTGCCGTCGATTCGAGCAGCGATGAGTCGTTAGGACCGCGATTGCCGTCGGTCCGCCCGGCGGTGTTGTCTGACAAGGAGACTACTATTAGCCAAACCAGCCATTCCGAATGAAATGTGCTTTACGAGAATCTGTTTTGAATATAGAACCCGACTATGCCCTTTGTAGCTGCTCAAAATCACTCTGAAAAAATTTGTAGGCGTTTTTCCTCTTATTTTTAGTACCTGTTGTATTCTCCGAAACGCACCATTAGCTTTCAGAAAGTTGGAAATGGGCCTAATAATTTTGTACAGCGCCCAAAGCAATCCTCCTAGGCAGAGTTCGGATGAAAACACATTTTCCGAACTTTGCACAGATGGATAGCATTTTCCACGAGTACGGATTTTTTGCTGTGTGTTTAGTTAAATAAAGAGGATTCAGAAAGCGCTCTAGAAAAATATTCCGGATTTGACTTCTCTCCTAGGTAGTTATTTGAGGTGCTAATCACAAATCTTAAGTTTCTTTTCGTTTTTTCAAGGTTTTAGACTCCACTCGTTCAGAGCTTTGAATTGGGGAACATTTTGGGCTAAAACGCGACTTTCGCCGATTCTAATAGAAATGCTACGGGAGATGTGGATGAGAGCCTTTCAGTGGGGGTGATTTGGAGTGCTCAACACGACCTTGACTACCCTTAAATACACGTTTTCAGCGAAATCCCAAAAAAAAATCAAAACATTCAAAAAATTTGTTGATGGTCCCTACCTTTTCGCCAACTCTAATAAAGCTTACAACTTCTTTCAGAGTGAGTGTAGATAGCTGCAAAGGGCATATCCGGACTCTACATTCAAGACTGGTTCTAGAAAAGCAACGTCTAAACGTGTTGCTGATCCTGATACATGGGGTTGCGCTCCCGTGTTTAGTAGAGCAGATCTTGCAGAGGAGAGCAATCCCCTACCAAGTCCTTCCACAAGGGCAGGGGCTAGAGGATACGTCTCGGCTGTCACCCTAGGCTGTTTAGTCACTCAGGGCGTGAATACCAGTGATGTGCGTAATTATGACTAACGGCTAACGAATTTAACGACCAACCGGCTTTTTGTGTGTTATGGCTAACGACTAACGAAATGAGAAAAAATTCGTAAGCAATTTTAAAATTCGTTAGAAAGGCAATAGTCATTCGTATCGCGCTCTAACGCGGAGAATTACATCAGGATTGATACATAGTTTCCTGCAGGTTGTTCGAAGTGGGTGGTGCAAAATATTTAAACCCTTCAGTACTAATCGTTTCTACTGACACTGTTCTGCTGTTCTAGAACCCCCCCACATTATGACTCCAACCGAACGTTGCGCAAGGTCCGGCGCAGCCCTTGTGAGACTTTGTTTCGGTCGCGCGACTTCATGGTAGGCTCACGAAACCAGTTCCGACATTGACCGACTCCAGCGGAATTTTTTATCGACGCCAATGAGTTGGTGAAATATTGGTGTTTCTGGGGTCCCAAAAAACCAGGCAAAAATTATAGACATGTCGCTTATGAACTGTGCAAATCATCAAGTCACCCGAAAGTGATCAGCGATACCTGGTTCATTAACAGAGCAGTTGATTTTTATGACCTGGCAAACACAGCCATGGAAAGCGTCAAAAATGAGTCAAAATTATCGTACTTGAGAAATCTTCAAAACCAAAGAGGGACACCGCCCATTATTTGGCAAAGCCCCGCCTACCCAATACAAGCAGCCCTTAATTCTTTGCTTGAACGCGGTCATTTTGGTACGTTTTTGACGCTTCCTAGAGCGTGAGCGTTCTCGCACAGGTCGCAGGAGTCTTCTAGCTTAAAGGCACAGTACACCCTCAGACATGAATTTTGTGATTTTTATTTGATTGTGTAGGAGACCCCTAATATATAATACGTGCCAAATGCGAGATCTCAATTCCATCAAACAAGCGAGATATAAGCGACCACCACCGGCCCGACCCCCTTCGCTCACCACCACAGGCCCGGCCCCCTACCAGATTTACGAACTCGATAGCGGCTAAATGAATGGATGAATTCTCAACAAGTCATCGTTCTTCAGTCCATTGCCGGACTGTCTCCTTATCCTGGCTTTTTCTCACGCAACGATTGCGAATGAAGAGAAATGCAGGCCTGAGACAACTCGTCCACCAATTTTTCGGCCTCAAAATGCAGGCATTTTCAAGGAGCCATATCTCCGTTCGTAGGGGGTCTTGGACGATTTAAGAGATACCATTGTGATCAGAGAGTGGCTTTCTCCAAGATAAGCATGGAATCTGAGTAAGAATTTTTTGGGTGTCCTGTGCCTTTAACTATGTCAACCACTTTGTCGCTACCTTCGCTGCCTCAACCATACACGCATGATGTGATCCGTCTACTTCCAACCAATACAGAAAATAATTGGTTATTTCCCTATTTACCAGTTCTTGGAAGAAAATAAAGGCGTGGTGAACTCAAATCCAGTCGGGGCGCACCGCAGATTCGACTTCGGAATCGTAGAGAGTTACAAAGGGGAACCAAAGACCGAATATGCCCATCGCAGCTGCCTAGACTCACTCTGAAAAAAGTTATGAGCGTTTTTTAAAACTTCGCGGCAAAGTAAGGGAATGCGGACCCATGGAATTTTTGAGGTGTTTTTAAATTTTCCTTCGGATTTTGCTAAAAACCTGTATGTAGGGGGTAATCTGAGGTGCTGAACACGAATCTGGGGTTCGCTTGTGGAAATTCCAAGGTTTACTGTAGGTTACGGTAGGTAACATGCCATTTAGGAGGCAAAACCTACCTCAATATTCCGATAATCGACAAGCGGACATCGATTTCGTATGCAGCACCCCCAAATAACCCCCACATAGAAACTTTGAGACAAATCTTAGACTTTGACCAAACTACCGTATACCCACCGTAATCTACCGTAAGCTGTCAGAAATTGATAAACTGACATCAGATTCGTGTTGAGCACTCCAAATAACCCACAGAGAAATAATTTGAGCATGATCTATAGTAGAACTCCAGAAATCGTCCAAAGTCGCGATTTGCCATAAAATCCCCCCCCCCCCCGATGGGAATCTGTGAACGAATACAGTCGAAAACTTTGGAAAATCGATAAATGAACCTCAGAATAGTGATCAGCACCCCAAATAACCCCCCCCCAGAGCGAGTTTTTAGTCAAATCTGGAATATTTTTCCAAAACGCTTCGAAAGCCATCTTATTAATATGTATAAATAAACGCCGGACCGAAAATCCATGAAGTCCAAAACGCTGTTAGTCTGCGCAAAGTTTGGAAAATGTTCCTTCAACCAAACTTTGCTTAGTGGGATAGTTTTGGGCTCCGAACACGATTATGAGGTCCGTTTCCGGATTTTCGTAAAAAATAATGCGCTTTTTGGAGGGTACAATAGGTACGAAAATCAGAGAAAAAATGCCAATAACTTTTTTCAGAGTGGTTTTAGGCAGCTGCGATGAGCGTATTCGGACTTTTCGTCCGAAAATGGTTTTAGAAAAGTACTCCGAAAATGGTTTTAGAAAAGTACTTTACATTTGAAATGGTCACTGACTTATTGTGGTTCCCTTGTTAGATATGATATATGTACTACATAAATATATGCGGATCAGGGGTGTGCGGAAAATTCTTCTCGGTAAATTTTTTTCCCAAACTTTTTACCGAATTTTTTTTTTGGTAAATACGGTAAAAACGGAAAATTCGGTAAAAATTCTGACTTGGACTTTTTGGTGCCTATCTCATACGATAGCACAAATGACCGATAATATTTATGTATCATTTTCAATAGTGCATGAGGATAGTGCAAATAATGAGTGAGTTTTACATATTGATCTGAGCTCAACGGCTGAACCTGATCAGCGGGACGTTGATTTTGAGAAAAAGTAACATTTCAAAATTTTCTGTCGTCAAGGCCTTTCTGTAGTCACTCAAAATCAGGCCAGCTGATGAAAACATCCTTTATTCTTCAACTGTGCCAGGAGGCGCGTAAGGCCGTAGTTATACACCGGCGGGATCAGCAGGACAACTACCACTTATGTGCGTCCTAACTGTGCTGATGCATGCCAAAAGGAAGTTTTGTCCCAGAAGAACGCGCCGAAAGGCTGCACGGAGCAGTTATACACGCCGCGTTACTGCATACTGTATCCTTGCGGGACCTAACCTGTTGGAGATTTGCCAATTTCCATCAGCTGATTATTTTTCAGGTCTAAATTTGTTAAAATATCACCAAAACGACATAATGAGCACTGCTATGACAGGAACAATGAATTTCTAGTAACTTTCTGCAATAAACAAGTGATAGAGACGTGAAATATCGATAAAATACATTTGAAACGCCCGAGAATTTTCAGTCTGCCATATTGCGTCAAAGACGCAATATTGCCGACGAGTCGCCGATCCGCGCAGAAAGCGGCGGCAATGTCATCGCGAGACGTTTTCATTCCGCTGGTGTATAACTAGGGCCTAAAAGTACTTATTGGACAGTGAGAAAAGCTGCGGGTACGATGATTTCACAATGGAGTAGTTCCAGAACTGCAGTGGATTCGGTGTTGTGTCCGGGGGGCTCCGAAAATAATTTTTCTACTTCCTGAAATATCGTGCGTGCCAAGTGTGTTCGACGCGGCGATCTCTCGACCAGTGATCGATCATATCTGCTTCAGGACTCTGCTGCGTTGCAAACCTGTTGACATTTTTTGAATAAAATATGTATTTCTCGGAGTAGTGTCCCGATAAGAAGAAGCACGTGACACAAAGGGTGAAGGGTTGCGCCCGAAGAGTCACTCTGATATGGGAGAGATCTGAGAGCGAATGTCGCGCGCACCTTCTCGTCCTTTTTACATCGCGATGCGCTTTTCTTGGATATTCGTGGAATGTTTAGCTACCCTCAAGCGATTTCGTTTCTTCTGTCGCCCGAATGATCACTAGTTCTCTTATTCGTTTCTCGTATCCACGAGAAGGTGTGCGCGCCATGCGCTCTAGGGCCCCGCCCACATCGGAGTGCCTCTTTTCCCTCCCCCAGGGTGGAGAGGTCGTTTGAACATTCAAAAGTAAGACAAAGGGTTGAAAATAGTAACAAAAAGAAGGATGAAGAAGGATATTGCGCCAAAGGCATGCCATAACACTAGCGAACCCGTGAAATACGAGTAAGAAGTAGGCCGACTAGGCAAAAAACACCTAATTTTTCCGGTAAAAATTTCGGTAAATTTCGAGAAAAACTCGGTAAAACGGTAACACGAAATTTACTGAAAAACACCGGTAAATCCGAAAAATCGGTAAATCGGTAAACGGAAAATGCACACCCCTGATGCGGATGTACGTAGTCTCACAGCTTTTTCTTCTTCACTCAACAAATTGTTTAATGGCAAAAAAGCGATCTTGGAAGGACTTATTTTCACAAAGTTTCTTCAAACAACTGTTTATTTCTCGGCATTATGTTTATGTTTAGCCACTTTGAGATGTTTCATTTTCCATGACAGCTGAATTTTATTGGTGTTTCTGGGGTCTAAAAATCTGATGCAAAAATTATAGACATTGCCGCCTATGAACCGAGCAAATCATAAAATTACCCCAAAAATGGTCACGAACAATCAACGTCTAGCAAACATAAGACAAATATTCAAATCTCACGGGCAGGAAAATAGAAAAATCAGAAAAACCGAATTTAAAAGAAGAATACCATGAAAAAAGGTGAAATTGACCTGCGAAATTCAGAAATACCACAAACTTCTCAACGGGCTGCAAACACTGAATGGCACGAAAAAAAAACCTAAAAATCTCATTGTGATATTCGACTTCTATCGAATGAAGAGGTCAAAAGTTTGCGTTGATCAGGAGAAAGTATCCATTGGCGAATGCAAATTTTCAAGCGCTGAACTTAATTTCGAAAAGTTCAAACCTGTTACTTTGATAGAGGAAAATAGAACGAGATAGCTAAAAAGGAGGTAAATGTTTCTCATGCTTTTTAACTGAGTCGTGCGGATAATTGCGGCCAAGTGGACGCCACCCTCTTCTCACCTCCACCGAAGGAGGATTTAGGCGTGCTAGCACATAAATAGGGCCAATGTATGCATAATACCTAAAGGCAGCGTTCATAATGAAGAATTTTCTCGTTTTCTTTCTTTCGCAGGAACGTAATGTTCAGTGCCCGTATTCATGAAACACTGGGAACCTCTTGGGAAGGTCCAAAGTTTACCCGCTGTTGGACGAGTTTTCGATGCTGCACCTTCCTGGCTACCCTGCAGGTAAGCAGGAAGGCTCCCAGCTACCTGGCAGGTAGACAGGAGGGTTCGTAGCCACCGAGCGGGTGGACAGAGAGGGGTGTGGCTGCCTGCTACGTCGATCTCACGCCACAGAAAATTATCGATACCACCCTGACAGGCAGTGCGGACACCTCCTGTCCACCCGAGCACTTGAGGACGGGCATGTTATATGCCCGACGGAATGCATTATTAGCTGAGTTGAGAGACAGCAGCCACCTACCCGGCGGTCTCCTCTCTGTCTCTGCAGGTGGCTACTCATGCCTATCTCTGCTCTCACAGGTAGCGAAGAGGGGCCGCCACTACTGAAACTTCGACAGGAGAGGCACAAATTGGTTGCCATACGACGGGTGCGGGAAGGTTACGCCTCCTTCCTGCACCCGCGGTTTCATGAATACGGCCACAGATCCATCCATGAGAAGTGAAAAGCGGCAAAAGAGGGAGAAAGTTGAAATCGCTCGGATGAGCCGGCCCATTGAATCAACGTGCTCAGTTCGTTTAAGAGTTGTTCATCCAAAGGAACCGTTGCCGAAGATTTGAATACTCTCCATCTCGAATGATTTCAGCATATTAAACCCTCCTCAATTCAAACAACTTTGCGAACTGCGCCAAACACACAAAACATGCGTATTTGAATACTTTGAGGAGATTTCATTAGCTTCTTCGTCGATAATAGAAGCTTCTGTGAAGACTTTCCTCTATTATCCTCTATCTTGTAAACCTTCAAAACATCGAAAATAGGATATGGGTAGTTATCAAATAGAATGCCCCAACTACATATGAAATGTTGTGCCCGATAGTCATTGAATAATGAAGGTAAGAGAGACAACGTATTTCTTCCAGAATAAAATGCGAGGGTCGACAAATTTGTCTGGTTTGAAGGGATTTCGCGAACCCGTGTTGGTTTACAGTCTAACCCTCACTATGCTGAAATTTTCTTCCAACTTGTGAAGCCTTAATGGACAGAAAGAAGAGAACGAGAGGCAACTGAAGATTTTCTCTGTCTAAACACACGTTCACACTTTGATGTAAACTTCGGAGCAGGTCGCATTTGTCTAGTAGCAAAGAACGCTATTAGATGGAGGAATTCTATGCTTTCGGATGATATACATACATACCATGCTTTGAAAGATCACAAACGTATAAAGGAAACTTTGGTGACCTACATTTGATGTTTTTGAATATTTATGTATTTTTATGGCATGGTATATGATCACAAGATATCACAAGGCAGCTGAGTTGAATACAAAAACTTAGGATGCCAGGCAGGTTTCGAACCAGCATAGCCACGCTTTCCGGGCTAGAGTGTTATCCTTACACCACCGACACCCGCTCTACATCTCTCAGCTAGTGGAAGCAAGAACTCTGTGGGTACAACAGCAATCTCCCGACTACGTGGATGATCTGGCAAGCACATATATGGAATAAATCCAGATAATATGAAGCCTTTTTAAGATTGAATTGATACGTTTTCGAATCTTGCATGCCTTTTTTAGGCCAAGGTATGATCCCAGGATATCACAATAGAGCTGAGTTGAACACAAAACTCAGGATACCAGGCAGGACTCGAACTTATGTACATCGCAATGCTACCTTGTGATAGCTCATATCATGCCATAAAAAAGCATACAACTTTCGAAAACATCAAATTTCAATTTCGAAAAGGCCTCAGCATAACTGGCTCCAATGCCGATTTGCGATTGCCAGATCATATCCGATGGCGGGTGACTGTTTTTGTGCACACACAGTTTTCGTGATGACTAGCTAAGGGATGCAGAGCGGGTGTCGGCGGTGTAATGGTAACGTTATCGCCTGGAAAACTTTGCTATGGAGGTTCGAGTCCTGCCTGACATCCTAAGTTTTGTAGTCAGCTCAGCTACCTTGTGAGAAGTATCTTCGGTCAAGCGCAAGACTTCCTCAATAGCCTGACACTTGAAGAGTAAAGAGGGTGCAACTCTCGATTCGTAGTGGCAGGGTCAGGCGCGGTTTTCAAGATTTCTTAAAGGCAGTTGTCACGATGAAAAACGTTATCGCGAAAACTACAAAAATCAGCTCAGCTCAAAAACAGCTCAAGAACTATGAAGGTAGCGCGGTGAAAAACGGGCTAGAATTGGAGTTATTAAGACCCTAAACTTCCAGTTCGTGCACACGTGCACAGAAAGATCACAGTCTCATGTCAAGCAGTCGAAAATCATCGACACTCAGAGGAAGAAATAAATGCAAATTTACCTAATAAAACAGTTGATCAACGAAAGCAAGCACTTCAGTCAATGTTTTTGACTAGATGTGTACATAAATCCGAAGATTCATTGATTGAAATTCAATTTCAAGCCAGCTGATGTTCTCGATAATAGAGATCATCGATGCCGATGATGTGGGGTGGACTCGTCCACCATCAGAAGGGACGAAAGTTCAGGCTTCAAATTTGGCCTAGAACAGCGTGTTTTTTTCACGATTTTTTCTTATAGGTTCTACTACTCTATATCCAGAAAAGTGTTCAGAGAGAAAAAGACGACGAGCATATTTGAGCGCGACCACTTCCTTTAACGGGAGATGAGGGAATCGAATGATAATTGCAGTTGGGGATCGTAGGAAATTATCACTGAGTATTTGCGCAGAGGATGTCACAAAAGGGATGATCGAGCAGTCGGCACGGATACTTCGCCTTCCTTGTTGTGCGTTGGCGCGAACTCGGTGCCTGTATGTTATTACATATGCACACCAAGTTTGGGGCAATGCACAACAAGGCGCGCAAAGTAACAGTGCTATCCGTGCCGACTGTGGCTCCGCTGATGCCCAATTTAACCACGCACAAGCTTGACCACACACAATTGTCCAGATCGTCTTAGCAAAACAATGTGTGAGGATAATTTTTCCGGGTGTTTTTAGCTGAATGGCTCAAGTGATCAAATGTTCGCCATAAGAATACTCTCAGCCCACGGTTTTTTCGCCGAACTGGACGAGCTGGAAGATCCGTTCAATACCTAAGTAAAGCATTCCTAGCGCTATGCTTTTTTTTTCGAAAATTCACTGGCATGAAGGTTTTCTAAAATATAATATGGTGTTTTAGATCACGTTACGAAACCTGCCTGTTTCGTTCCAGCACGACTCAATTTTTGGCGAGTTCATCCGTAGCATGATGAAGGCGAACAAAGTCGAAGTTCGTAGCGTGCGCTTGTTAAGGGATAACAGCCAACTTAGAATCTAGGTCGTTGGTTTTCTATGTTTTGTCTCTTTAGGAGTATTTTAGACAGCTCTGTTCAGTTTTGAGAATGGTGTGAAGAACACAACTTTCCGTGCGATAGTGGAGGAATTAATGCGCAAACACCAGTGGAATGGACCAGACGCACATGAGGCTGATAAATGGCATAAGGTTGGATGTTTATTTATACCAATTAGAAGGCTCTGGAAGCGTTTGAAAACATTCTTCCAGATATGACTTAAAACCCTCTCATGTGGATTATTTGGGGCGCTGATCACGAATCTGGTGTTTATCTGTCAATTTCCAAAGTTTTCTACTAAATTCGTTCAAAGCCTCTGATCGGGGAAGATTTGAGTGCAAAATGTGATTTTCGATGATTTCCATAAAGCTACGATAGAAATGGTCCTCTAAGGGCAATTTGGAAAGTTAAACACAGATCTGGAGTCTGTTTATCGATTTTTGGCAGATTGCGATAGTTTATCGATTTTTGACAGATACGGTAGTTTGGTCAAAGTCTCAGATTTGAATCAAAGTTTGTATACGGTGGTGATTCGGGGTGATGAATACGAATTTTACGTCCCTTTGTCGATTTTCAAAATACTGAGGTAGGACTTGCCCCCTAAATGACATGGTACCCATCGTAACCTACAGTAACCCTCAGAATTTCGATGGACGGACTCCAAATTCGTGTTCACCACCATAGGGGACCCCTACATACAAGTTTTAAGTGAATTCCAAAACAATTTTTCAAAAAACCCAAAAAATGTCTGATGGGTCCCTTGCCTTCTTGTGATGCTTGAAACCGCTTATACCTTCTTGGAACCTGCAGCTCGAGGTGGTATACTGCGCAGTTTTTGTATTAAGCCACAAGAGATGCTTACACTACTAGTCGTTTTCGCAGATACGTTTACCACTAAACACATTTCCCTTGCAAGAAGAAAACGAAAAAAAGAACTAGAATCTAGAAGAAACAGTACACTGCCTAGCTGAGGAAATCAACCAGAGAGCGTCTATCAAATTTATCTGTGCTAATTCCTGATCATATTCCTGTTCAAGTTTCTGGTAACACTGATTACGGAGCCTAATCGCAGTAGAAATCCTCTATAGTCAGAAAATGCGCTGCTAGGTGTTTGGCAGAGGCCCACTTTTTTCCGCCGCTAGCACCCAACTTCATCCTGTTCGTGAGAACATTTGGCTCGCTGGCATCGCTCAACCGCGTGTGCAGGCGTAGCGGTCCGGTGAGTGTCGTGCTCGGCCAACGTTTGAAGCAAGCCACCGGTTAGGGTAGTCTCCAGCGCTCTATACGACTATCATTCGTAACCAGAAGTCAACGAAGGAAAGTGAGTCATGCTCCAGGTCATATAAATCTATCTGACTTTGACCAAAAAAAGGGAGTGTAGCGTTGCCACCCACCTCGTGTGCGGGCGATGCTCACCTAACGCGACGCGGCATGTACGGGTGAGCAATGTTCATCCCCCGAGAACTTATCGTCCAGTCGCTTGCAAGTTTTTGCCATGACGGGGCCAGATCTGATTTTCATGCGGGAAACTCTCGGGTTTTTTTTTGTTGACCCTCCTTGTCAAATGTTTAAAGGCAGTGTTCAAGATAAAAATCGTTTTTGAGTTTCCACCAGAAAGCGAAGGTTTAGAGTCTGACTGTTTCATCAGTGAAGAGAGAATCATGAAGACTGCTGCGAAACATCCAAAATCAGCTCTTCTTCTTGAAAGCCACGTTTCAACGGTGGATCAATTGCGCTGGCATGTACCCGAAGTAGACAGCGTACGCAAATGCGCCCCAATGCTAAAACTCAGCCGCGCTCGCGCTCCAATGCTAATGTAGAAGCGGACCAAACTGTTCCTCGGGGGTGGTGGCCATCGTGTATCAACGCCCCTGAGGAGGCGGGAGAAATGGGGGAGGAGCGAGTTTCCTGATTGGACACAACAAGGGGCTAGCCCGCGTTCCGTCCAATTTTAAAGCTTGCTCCTCCCCCGTTTCTCCCGCCTCCTTGGGGGTGTTGGTACACGATGGCCACCACCCGTTCCTCGGAAAACTCGACCGCGAGCGGAAGGGCTTGCGCGAGCGGACTTCGGAGCCGTATGGAGCTCTTTCGGGCTCGCTTTTGTTCGTTCTTTCGACCCCAGTGCTCCAATGAGATCCTGAACTCTCGAATTCCGGCCAAAAACCGAGGACGACATTTATCGTGGACACTGCCTTTAATAAGGACAAAACCATTGTGCAGACTTCGTAAACTTTCACGCAGCCATTTCGTGGAAGTTCGATATGCGCAACGCTCTAATCACTACTGTGTTCAAGAAGGTGAATAATAATAAGAAGGAAGGTAGAAGAACAAAATATATCAAGAAAGAAGGGTCAAATAGAGAAAGTGGAAAAAGATATGGTGAATGAAAGAAAAGAAGAGAAGAGTGGAGAAGAAGGAAGGAAGTAAAAAGACGAGCGAAAAAAGGTTTCAGAAGATTGGGGAAGAATATCGAAGAAGAAGGCATAAGAAAGGATAGAAGAAGAAGACAAAGAAAGAAGAGGAAGGTCGAAGAAAAAGCTTCAAAAAGGGACAGAAAGAAAGAAGAAGAAAATGAGAAGTGGAAAGAGGAAGAATAAGAAGGTGGAAAGAAGTGTGGAGAGATTAGGAAGAAGGAAAAAAGAAGAGATGAAGACAATTGGCCAGCAAAAAAAAGTTTAGGGTCAATAAATAGAAGGATTCATCTGTCCCTCCAGGTTATCAATCCGAAAACCAGTGGGAAATGAATCGATTAAAAAACGGCTCATCATCTACACCGATTCTTCACAAAAATCCCGAGCATTGTCCAAATTGAGTTTAAGATAGTTGGTACGCTGATCTCTATCCGAATTACGGCAAATTTCGATAAGTCGAATTGCAGATTGAACCATAAACATTGCTTCGGTGAATCGGATTCTGAACTATTCAGATTTCATGTTTTTTTGGTGAGCCAGGTTACGGAATGGATTTGTAAGTGACAATCTTCGGTGAATCAAATTTTGAATCGGTAGAACTTTGATTCGTCAGGACGGATATTCGAAAATGAATGACTTGGAACCGGTGTACACTCTATTTCGGAGCGAAATTTATTTGGTCGTTCGCGTGCGTGTACGGAGCTTGGAAAGAGACAGGGAGAGAGTGTTGGGGGGAGGAGAAGCAGCAGCATGCGCGCACACGCACGCGTTGGGCACGAGTGACATTGGCTCCTAAACAGAGGGTACCCTCAGCCAGAGAGATGGTCTTGTTTTCAATTTAAACAACGGATCGATCATATAAGGAAATTGTGAACCTTTTTTGTCAACAAAAAACTCATGGTCCTGTAGAGATTCATATCGTCAATCTCTGTATGGGGGAAGCCGCGCCGCAACTGGGAGCATGCGTGTCGAGCATGTGGGGCATCCCTGTGGTATGGACGAAACCGATCGACTGATTTTACCATGGTCAACACCTGAATAGCCTTGTAGGTGATTGTCTCCCTGCTACTTAGCCAAAGTTTGACTGCCAGGGCTGATTGATACCGTGAGTTTTGCCCCTACTGTTGCTTGATTCTGCTCGGTGTTCTTTTGAACCGTAGCAAAGGATCCGGTACGTAGCCCGACATCTCAGCAAAGTTCGCTATTCTGGAATTTCGTATTTGTGATGTTTGTTTAATTGCAGTATAGCTCATTTTTAGCTCCTAACCGGTCCTCTGGATCGGAAATGGCGGCTCCTTGGTGAGGTGCGAAGCAAGGTGGATGAGGCTGCCTCATTCCGCCATGCGGAACTAATTTTCAAAGATGTCGACATCGGCGTTAGCATGTTAGATGTGTTGGCGAGCAATGATATGACTATCACAGTTTTTTTCTCCTTTTAATCATTTTCAGAAAGTGAGTAAAAGTTTGGACTTGGAGTAGATGTTTGTGAGATTCAACTTTCAGATAATTGTGAAACCAGTCGACTGTGTCGCCGTTCGAATCACCGAAGAGGTTAGAGTCGCTTGCGACTCTTTCATAAGGTTGGCGTTGGATTCAATCTGCGGATTAATTCGTGTACTGCTCTGAATGGCAAGTTGTAGGGGATTGAGTGAGGCCGAATCCAGAGTTGCGAGAGAATCCGAGGATCTTCTTAATTCTTTGGAGATTGTCGATAAGACGTGGACGGACGATTTTCATGCGCTAGACGACTGCGACACGAGCGAGGGCGAAATCAGCGTGCAAGGCTGGCCGCAGGCTTTGGTTCTTTCTATGAGATGAGCTAGTTTCTCTTCAGACGCTTTTGCATACGTTCCCAATGTTACAGGCATGTGGAGGTTTTTACGCGTTTGATCTCTGCCTGCGCAGCACAGGGCTTCTCGCCGAAGGGACGTCAACGAAGCACTGTTTGCGGGTTAAGTATGTGTACATGTCGAGTGAGTGAGCCTCTCGCTATGCCTAGCAGATCATTTGTGATTTACCTGGGCGATATCCATCCTCATAATTTCAATCGGGTGCAACAGTATCCAACTTTCCTGGCCAGAGCTTTTTTGTTCGATATGAGTGATTTTTGTTCAGTCACGGTGCGAGATACGTGGAGCTGGTGCGTGAGAGGTTGCGAGGAGAAGTTGTGATTGATGTGGTTTTATTGCGAAAGCGAATCTACCTAGTCGGTAAAGAGGCTGATCTGGCGAGGAGAAAGCTCGAGTCCTTTGCTGCCAATAGGTGAGTGATCAGCGTTTTAGGTTACTCTTTCGTTTAAGTTTGGACTCTTCTGATATACTCCTGAATTTAAGCATGCTTTCGTCGTGAAACAGTTGATTGCGATAACACCTCCGCGCTACTTGGACAGAATGCGCAATGCCCTGCAGTTCGTGGGATTAAAAAGGCTGAGGTGAGCGAGCTTGTCGAGATTTGTACAGTTTTACCTGAGAGTTAAGATGTATTCCAGCATGGTCTTGAAGATATGGCTTATCAAAAGATAACATAGAGTCCGTGTCAAAACTTCTTTCTCATGACCTTAATTGATGGCGTATGGGGGGGGGCGTTCATGCTGCAGTCACCGTCTTCCTAGCACGTGCTCTTTCGCTGTCATCTCCCGCGCTACATGCAAAAAAAAACCATTAAAATTCTGATATGACGCAGGCTATACGATCTCAGGGTTTAAAGGCATAGTAAACCCTCAGACAAGAATTTTGTGATTTTTATGTAATTATGTAAAAGGCCCCTCTTATTTAAAACGTGCCAAGTGGGAGATCTCAATTCCTCCAACTATGCGAGCTATAGGCGACCACCACAGGCCCGACCGGGTGATCTTATCCAGCCCACCCCCCCAATCGGCTCACTCGAGTTGGTTCTTAAATTTTCGAAGTCCGGATTCCGATTTTGTCATATCTTGAGCACCGGTGGTGCCGTTTTCCTACTTTCTAGTCCGCGCAGAGCCTCAGCTGTCGACCCCTGGAGAAGAACGTTGCGTGAATGAAGACACACCGCTGACTTCTTCTTTTATACCCTACACTTTATCAATTGGGTATCATCAATTTTGTTCACAAGAACCGCATAGGGTGGGTGGACTGCATTACATTATCCGGCCCGACTTCCTTCGCTCACCGCCGCGAGCCACACCCCCTATCAGATTTTCGAACTCGATAGCGGTTAGATAGATTGATGAATTCTCAAAAATTCACCGTTCTTCCACCCATTGCCGGAGTATCTCCTTATCCAGGCTCGCTCTCGCGCAACGATTGCGATTGAAGGGAAATGTAGGCCTGAGACAACTCGTCCACCAATTTTCACCCTCAAAATATAGGCGTCTTCAAGGGGCCATGACTATATTCATAAGGGGCCCTAGACGATTTGAGATATACCACTGTGATCAGCATGTCTCTTTCCAAAATCAGCATAGATACTGGAAAATAATTTTCGGAATGTTCTATTCCTTTAGGAACAACATTTTTCGCTGGGAGAAGATATTAACCGGAAGATTTTCATACACATGTTAGAACTCAGCGGCAGAAAGAAATAGAAGGGCCCAATTCGCTCCATTCTGTTGATTGCTATGAAGTTCGAGGTTTGTGGTCGCAGTATACAAATCGCAGAAAATGTCTCTTCGTTTGTAGTCCGATTTCGAAACGGGATCACTTCGCTTGAATGGAGTAGCCTGATGTTTCGAACAGAAAAGAAACGGGTCGACCTCGCCATTTTCGTGCAATGAGAGTACAATCCGAATTTCGATGTACCTGCCCTGAATGAAGGCTCTCTCAATTCGTTCGACAGCCTGCTTGTTGCTGTACGTTTGTCCGGATTGCACCACAGTAAGGAGGGCCTCTTAGTGCTTACTAAGGAATTTTGCATGATGTTCCTCAGGATTAGAAAGCCGATGAATTTTTCTTGTCAACTCTGGCACGCTCTCTTCGAATCTGAAATCAGATTCTGCTGTGGACATCTGTGATAAAGACTCATATCAAAGTTCGTATTTCCTGCAATTGAGCGAAACGTGACGTTTGCTGTTCTTAGTTGAATTTGGCTAAAAAGTTAAGTGAATGCTTATTTGACGTACTGAATTTAAATTCTAAGTCTGTTTCTCAATTTTCTAAAGAATAAGCTGGAGATCCATGACAGATTTGAAATTGCTAGAAGCCTCTAATTGTTTGTTAAGCGCTTTTTCCTATCAATAACGCGCATTAGTGTTTGCAAAATCCGGAAACGGACCTCATAATTGTGTTCAGCGCCCAAAACTACCCCACCGTGCGAACTTTGAAGGAACATTTTCCAATTTTTTGAACTACTGAAAGCGCTTCGAAAAATGTTCTAGATCCCACCCTAAACCCTTCCGGGTGGGTTATTTGGGGTGCTGACCACGAATCTCGGGTTTATTTGCCGATTTTCCAAAGTTTTCGACTTGATTCGCTCGATGCTTTCCATCGCGGGGAAAATTTGGTAGCAAAACACGGCCTTTGACTATTTTCGGAGTGCTACGATAGATAGAGTATACCGCAATGTTAAAAGGACATGGTGCGGTTGCGGTCACACACTAAAACTACGGTGGAAGACGGCCAGATTTCATTATTGATCGACAACACAGCTGATTTTCAAGGTGTGCTACGGTTTTCCTTTTTTTTTCTTGTTTGCTTCAGCATTATTTTTGTTTCTGACTCTTACAATATTACGAATAGAGGCTTTTCCTAGTGTGCGAGAGGAATTTGTCGTTTTTTCAATTTCAAAATAGAATTTTGGAAAAAAAACACTTCGAAGACTGGTCAAACGGCTAATTTACTTCACGCACTAAGAATAACCCGCAAATATTAAGCAGTTAGAAACAAAATCAATGCAGAAACAAACAAGAAAAAAGAAAAACCGTAACTTACCCAGAAAATCAGCTGTGCTGTTCATCGATAATGAAATCTGGCGTCTTTCACCGTAGTTTCAGTGTGTGACCGCAACCGCATCATGTCCTTTCAACATTGCGGTAAACTGTATGGCTCAGATTGTTACTCTGTGGGTTACTTGCAGTGCTAAATACGAGTCTGCAATATGTTTATCGATTTTTGATAGATTGCGATAGACTACGGTATGTATACGGTAGCTTGGTCATAGTCTTAGATTTAGCTCAAAATTTCTCTCTGGGTGTTATTTGGGATGCCGAACACGAATTTGGCTATTTTTTCGATTTTCGGAATATCAAGGTAGGCAGCGCCAGTTAAAAGGTATTATGTCTACGAATAGAGCTTCAATTTATTCCTATATATAATTTTGATATGAAGCTCAGGAATCCTGCTATACTTATTGATCTGAAGTTCCTGCAACGACACTTCCAACTCTGTAGTGATACTTTTAGAATTATGCTAAATTATGTGGCATACCATCAACATGCATTAATAACATACAGGTCAGTATGCTTTCTTCAACTACAAATGTAACTCCCTTACCCCCCATCCTTCATCGTAACATGCTTAACAGTTTCGAGGGTTACCGTCCACAGCAATGTTCGCCATGCTGTAAAACACTTTGAGGCAGCAGTCCCTTTCCTCTGCAATATCCGAACAGAAGAGCGTTCGATCACGGTGCTTACTGTATTGTTGCACTGAGGAATGTGCTACAATCACGACTGTCGGATGAATGCTGGATACGATTGTTTCGGTGCTACGGTAGAACCTGGCCGACGTTTTGCGGAGGTCCGGCTGAGGAACGTCTGCAACAAAAGCTGGAGAGGTTAGAAAGAACGATGCCTCGAAGAGATTTCGTTCTGCCACGTTCCCCCAAACGATGCACCATAATCGATGGTGATATGATTGACGGCGAGCACCAGAATCGATGCTGAACGCGGACCCAGTTTTGCACCTCGCCCACTCCTCACCTGATGACACAAAGGCTGATGTGGTGTCTGCTTTACATAAGTACGCTTACGCACAAAGATGGAAAGAGCAGATCAGGCCGTTCGTACCTACCCTCAGTGAACTCTATCCAGAGCAATGCCATTTCCCCGGAAGTTCGGTGTGTGCTCCCGAAAAATGTCCCGCCCTGGGTCTCAAGACTAGCTGCTCTGAATATGATGACGTTCTTCGTATAATGAACCGTCATGGGAGGGCAAGAATCGCAGACAACATGACCATATCGGAGAGAGCGGGACTGCAAGAAGAGCGCTACATCTCCGCCCTGAAGTACGCTTCTCCGTGGGTGACTAATGCGGAAGATTTGTGGTAATGACCAAGGAAAGAGATGTCGACTTATGCTTAACTGCTTTCTGGTCCCAGTACTGGCTGAAATTCTCATCCAACGGAGAGGGAATACAAGAGAAGCTGCAAGAAATTGCGATTGTGATTAAGGGGGCCAGGATATTAAGAAAGTGGACGAAAAGAATGCCAAAACGACTTCTTCCCACCCGTACCGCAGTTTCAGCGTTCTACCAACTTGTCAAAAACCCACAAACTTCCGACGCTCACTGCTGGAGAAGGCCTACCGACAATATGATCAAAACTCAGCCTCTCGTATCATCTTGCGGAGGACCAACAAAGCGGTGTGAGCTGGTTCCTTAATCATCTTCTGTCCCCATGCTGAAGTTTGTTCCATCGCATCTAGTAAGCACGGATGAGTTCCTTCGAGGATTACGAAGCGCTGTGAACTGTCAGGAGATCATTTGATGTATAAGAGCTCTGATGTGACAGCGCTCACCACTAAATATGAATACGAGCGCAGCTATCAATGTATACTCTCAATTCATTGACGTAACATCAGGATGAGATCCAGCCTTGCCCAGTCTCAAGCCGACGACGTCAAGACGCTACTAAATGAAGTGGTGGAATTCAACTTCTTCCGCTTTTACGTAACGTGATCTAAACAGAGGCGTGGCTTAGCGATCGGGAAACAGACTCGCACCATTCTTGGCGATACTGTTCATGAGACAGCTTCGAGGAGGAGTTGTTTGACATCGGATGATTTATATGCTTTATGGCCGCTTCATCCTCGACGACTCCATGGTTATCACGCGGTCAACAAGCGGGTGCTGGGAACTCAACGGTCTGAACTCTCGATACGAATC
>JAPDOI010001487.1:0-174340 GCA_029168955.1 Aplectana chamaeleonis
TTAGTTGGGTCCAACACACTCTTTATCAGCGCTCGGCGCACTCTCAGTTGGGTCCAACTCACTTTTCTCGGCAGCTTGGCGCACTCCCAATTGGGTCCAACACACTTTCATGGCGCTCGGCGCACTTTTAGTTGGGTCCAACACATTTTCTCGCGGCGCTCGGCGCACTTCTAGTTGGGTCCAACACACTTTCTCGGCGCGCACTTTTAGTTGGGTCCAACACACTTTTCTCGGCGCTCGGCGCATATTTTTAGTTGGGTCCAACACACTTTTCCTCAGCGCTCGGCGCACTCTCAGTTGGGTCCAACTCACTTTTCTCGGCAGCTTGGGGCACTCCCACCGTCCAACACACTTTTCGCGCGCGTATATGCTGGGCGCACTTCTAGTTGGGTCCAACACACTTTTCTCGGCGCACTTTTAGTTGGGTCCAACACACTTTTCTCGGCGCTCGGCGCACTTTTAGTTGGGTCCAACACACTTTTCTCGGCGCACTTTTATTTGGGTCCAACACACTTTTCTCAGCGCTCGGCGCACTCCCAGTTGGGTCGAACTCACTTTTCTCGGCGCTCGGCGCACTCCCAGTTGGGTCCTGTACACCCTCCCCGGCGCTTGGCACACTTCTAACTGGGTCCCGCACATTCTCTGGTCAAAGGACAACGGTCACCGGTCACCGGTCAACGGTCACCGGTCAACGGTCACCGGTCAACTCTTAGCCGTTTATTATTATGTATGATAGTTGGGTCCAACACACTTTTCTCGGCGCTCGGAGCACTTTTAGTTGGGTCCAACACACTCTTCAGGCGCTAGGCGCACTTCTAGTTGGGTCCAACACACTTTTCTCAGCGCAATTTTTATTTGGGCTCAACGCACTATTCTCGGCGCTCGGCGCACTTTTTAGTTGGGTCCAACACACTTTTCTCGGCGCTATGCACTCTCTAGTTGGGTCCAACACACTTTTGCGGCGCTCGGCGCACTTCTAGTTGGGTCCAACACATCTTTTCCTCAGCGCTCGGCGCACTTTTAGTTGGGTCCAACACACTTTTCTCGGCGCTTCGGCGCACTTTTGAGCTGGGTCCAACACATCTCTTTTCTGCGGCGCTCGGCGCACTTCTTCTAGTTGGGGTCTGTTCACACTTTTTCTCAGGCGTCAAGGCACTTTGTGCCGGGTCGCAAATACACTTTTCTCGGCGACCTTTAGTTGGGTCCAACACACTTTTCTCGGTGCTCAGCGCACCTTAGGATTGGGTCCAACATCTTTTCTGGGCGCTCGGCGCACTTCTAGCTGGGTCCAACACACTTTTATCAGCGCTCGGCGCACTTCACCGTCCAACCTCGGGCGCGCCAAGTACCCAATTGGGTCCAACACTTTCGCGGCGCCGGCGCACTTTTAGTTGGGTCCTGTACACCCATCCCGGCGCTTGGCACACTTCTAACTGGGTCCAACACACTTTTCTCAGCGCTCGGCGCACTCCCAATTGGGTCCAACACACTTTTCGCGGCGCTCGGCGCACTTTTAGTTGGGTCCAACACACTTTTCTCAGCGCTCGGCGCACTCCCAGTTGGGTCCAACTCACTTTTCTCGGCGCTCGGCGCACTTTCTGAGTTGGGTCCAACACACTTCTTCTCAGCGCTCGGCGCGCACTCCCACATTGTTAGCTGGGTCCAACATTACTTTCCTCGGCGCCCGGCGCACTTCTAGTTGGGTCCAACATACACTTTTCTCAGCGCTCGGCGCAGCTCCCAATTGGGTCCAACTCACGCTTTTCGCGGCGCTCGGCGCACTTTTAGTTGGGTCTAACAACACACTTCTTCTCGGCGCTCGGCTGCACTCCCAATCGGGTCCAACACACTTTTCTCGGCTCTCGGAGCACTTTTTAGTTGATCCAACACACTTCTTCTCGGCGCTCGGCGCACTTTTTAGTTGGGTCCAACACACTTTTCTCGGCGCTCGGCGCACCCTTTTGGGTCCAGCACACTTTTCTTGCGCTCGCGCACTCCCAGTTGGGTCCGTACACCTCCCCGGCGCTTCTGGCACACTTCTAACCGGGTCCCGCACATTCTCTGGTCATCGGATTAACGGTCACCGGTCACCGGCTTCAACGGTCACCGGTCACCGGTCAACGGTCACCGGTCAACGGTCACCGGTCAATTCTCTAGCCGTTCATTATTATGGCGATAGTTGGGTCCAACACATTTTTCTCGGCGCTCGGCGCACTTTTTGCTGGGTCCAACACACACTTTCCTCGGCGCTCGGCGCACTTTTAGTTGGGTCCAACACACTTTTCTCGGCGCACTTTATTTGGGTCCAACATTACACTTTTCTCAGCTCTCGGCGCACTTTTTTGTTGGGTCCAACACACTTCTTCCTCGGCGCTCGGCACGCACTTTTAGTTGGGTCCTGTACACCCCGGCGCTGGGCACACTTCTAACTGGGTCCCGCAGTACATTCTCTGTCAAAGGACAATTGTCACCGGTCACCGGTCAACGGTCACCGGTCAGCGGTCACCGGTCAACTCTTAGCCGTTTAATATTATGTATGATAGTTGGGTCCAACACACTTTTCTCGGCGCTAGGCGCACTTCTAGTTGGGTCCAACACACTTTTCTCAGCGCTCGGCGCACTCTCAGTTGGGTCCAACTCACTTTTCTCGGCGCTTGGCGCACTCCCAATTGGGTCCAACACACTTTTCGCGGCGCTCGGCGCACTTCTAGTTGGGTCCAACACACCTTTCTCAGCGCACTTTTAGTTGGGTCCAACACACTTTTCTCGGCCCTCGGCGCATTTTTAGTTGGGTCCAACACACTTTTCTCGGCGCTCGGCGCACTTCTAGTTGGGTCCAACGCACTTTTCTCAGCGCTCGGCGCACTTTTAGTTGGGTCCAACACACTTTCTCGGCGCTCAGCGCACTTTTAGTTGGGTCCAACACACTTCTCTCGGCGCTCGGCGCACTTCTAGTTGGGTCCAACACACTTTTCTCGGCGCTCGGCGCACTCCCAATCGGGTCCAACACACTTTTCTCGGCTCTCGGCGCACTTTTAGTTGGGTCCAACACACTTTCTCGGCGCTCAGCGCACTTTTAGTTGGGTCCAACACACTTCTCTGCGGCGCTTCGGCGCACTCCCAGTTGAGCTGGTCCAACACACTTTTTCTCTCGGCGCTCGGCGCACTCGAAAATCGGGTCCAACACACTTTTTCTCGGCGCTCGGAGCACTTTTAGTTGGGTCCAACACGCACTTTCTCGGCGCTCGGCGCACTTTTAGTTTGGTCCAACTCACTTTTCTTCTGGCGTCGGCACTTCTAAAGGTCCAACACACTTTCTTTCGGCGCTCGGCGCACTTCTAGTTGGAATCAACACACTTTTCTCAGGCGCTCGGCGCACTCCCACTGGGGTCCGCTAATACACTTTTCCAGGCGCTCGGCGCACTCCCTGTGCTGGGTCCCATACACTTTTATCGGCGCTCGGCGCACTCCCAGCGGGTCCCGTACACTTTCGCCGGCGCCCAGCGCACTCCATGTTGTATCCGACACAATTTTCCCCGGCACTCGGCGCACCCCAAGTTGGTTCCCCACACACCCTTCTCGGTGCCAGGAGCCACCCCAGTTGGGTCCTACACACTTTTCCAGCGCTCGGCGCACTCCCAGCCGGGTCCCGTAAACACTCCCCTCGGCGCTCAGCGCAATCCAAGTTGGGTCCAACACACTTTTCTCAGGCGCTCGGCGCACTTCAGTTGGGTCCGCATACACTTTTTCTCTCTTTGGCGCTCGGCGCACTCCCAGTTGGGTCCCGTACACTTTGGCGTGGCGGCCCAGCGCACTCCATGTTGTATCCGACACACTTTTTCCGGCGCTTGGACGCACCCTCAGTTGGGTCCCACACACTTTTCCTTTCGGCGCTCGGCGCACTCCCAGTTGGGTTCCACACACTTTTACCGGCGCTCGGCGCACTCCCAGTTGGGTCCCATACACTTTTCTTGGCGCTCGGCGCACTCCCAGTTGGGTCCCGTACACTTTCGGCGGCGCCCAGCGCACTCCATGTTGTATCCGACACACTTTTTTCCGGCGCTTGACGCACTCTCAGTTGGGTCCCACACACTTTTCTCGGCGCTCGGCGCACTCCCAGTTGGGTTCCACACACTTTTACCGGCGCTTGACGCACTCCCAGTTGGGTCCCACACACTTCTTCTCGGCGCTCGGCGCACTTCCCAGATTAGTCCAACACACTTTTCTCGGAGCTCGCGCGCACTTTTTTACTGGGGTCCACACACACTCTTCTCAGCGCTCTCGGCGCACTCCGCACTTGGGTCCCGGTAATCCTTCTTTCTCGGCAGCTTGGCGCATCTTCAGTGTGGGTATCCCACACACTTTTCTCGGCGCTCGGCGCACCTCCAGTCAAGGGGCCCACACACCTTTCCCCAACGCTTAATGCACCACACTTGAGCTGGCGCATCCATTTCCTGGCGCTCGGCGCACTCTTCAGTTGGGTCCCACACACCTTTCTCGGTTCTCGGCGCACTCCCATTTGGGTCCCGTATGCTTTTGCCGGCGCTCAGCGCACTCCATGTTGTATCCAACACTTTTCTTCCGGCGCTTGACGCATTTCCAATTGGGGCCACTACACTTTTCTCGAAGCGCTCGGCGCACACCAGCTGCAAAGGTTCTGCAGCACACTTTTCTCGGCGCTCGGCGCACCTCTGTGCTGGGTCCTGTACACCCTCCCCGGCGCTTGGCACACTTCTAACTGGGTCCCGCACATTCTCTGGTCAAAGGACAACGGTCACCGGTCACCGGTCAACGGTCACCGGTCAACGGTCACCGGTCAACGGTCACCGGTCAACGGTCACCGGTCAACTCTTAGCCGTTCGTTATTATGTATGATAGTTGGGTCCAACACACTTTTCGGCGCTCGGAGCATCTTTTTTTAGTTGGGGTCCAACACACTTTTTCTCGGCGCTCGGCGCATTTTAGTTGGGTCCAACACACCTTTCTCTCGGCGCTCGGCGCATCTTCTAGTTGGGTCCAACACTTTTTTCAGCGCTCGGCGCGCTTCTTTCTACCATCCTAAATTAGTCCACACTTTTCGAAGCGCTCGGCGCACTCCCAGTTGGGTCCCATTACACCCTTTCTTTCGGCGCTCGGCGCACTCCGTTGGGTTCCGTACATCTTTCGCCGGCGCGAGCGCACTCCATGTTGTATCCGACACACTTTCTCCCCGGCACTCGGCGCACCCCAAGTTGGTTCCCCACACACTTTTCTCGGTGCCAAGAGCACTCTGTGCCGTCCTACTACACTTTCCCGCGCTCGGCGCACTCTTCAGGTCCCACACATCACAGCTCGGCGCATTCCAGCTGGGTCCCGTAAACACTTCTCGGCGCTCAGCGCATCTAAGTTGGGTCCAACACACTTTTCGGGAAGTACTCGGCGCACTCCCAGTTGGGTCCCATACACTTTTCTTTCTGGCGCTCGGCGCACTTCAGTTGTCCCGTACACTTTCGCCCGGGCGCCCAGCGCACTCCATGTTGTATCCGACACACTTTTTTCCGGCGCTTGACGCGTACTCTCAGTTGGGTCCCAATAACACATCTTTTCTCGGCGCTCGGCGGCACTTCCTTAGCTGGGTCCCACACACTTTTACCGGCGCCTCGGCGCACCCCAGTTGGGTCCCACATTTTCTCGGCGCTCGGCGCACTTCCCAGTTGGGTCACGTACACTTTCGCCGGGCGCCCAGCGCACTCCATGTTGTATCCAACAGACTTTTTTCCGGCGCTTGACGCACTCCCAGTTGGGTCCCACACACTTTTCTCGGCGCTCGGCGCACTCCCAATTGGGTCCAACGCACTTTCTCGGAGCTCGGCGCACTTTTACTTGGGTCCAACACACTTTTCACAGCGCGCTCGGCGCACTCTCCACTTGGGTCCAAATCCCTCTTTTCTCGGCGCTTGGCGCATCTCCCAGTTGGGCCCCACACATTTCTTTTCTTCAGGCGCTCGGCGCACTCCCAGTCAGGTCCCACACACTTTTCCCGGCGCTCGGCGCACTCCCAGTTGGGTCCAACTCACTTCTTTCTCGGCGCTCGGCGCACTCCCAGTTGGGTCCTTGTACACCCTCCCGGCGCTTGGCACACTTCTAACTGGGTCCCGCACATTCTCTGGTCAATGGACAACGGTCACCGGTCACCGGTCAACGGTCACCGGTCAACGGTCAACGGTCACCGGTCAACGGTCACCGGTCAACTCTTAGCCGTTCATTATTATGTATGATAGTTGGGTCCAACACACTTTTCTCGGCGCTCGGAGCACTTTTAGTTGGGTCCAACACACTTTTCTCGGCGCTCGGCGCACTTTAGTTGGGTCCAACACACCTTTCTCGGCGCTCGGCGCACTTCTAGTTGGGTCCAACACACTTTTCTCAGCGCTCGGCGCGCTCCCAATTGGGTCCAACACACTTTTCGCGGCGCTCGGCGCACTCCCAGTTGGGTCCCATACACTTTTCTCGGCGCTCGGCGCACTCCAAGTTGGGTTCCGTACACTTTCGCCGGCGCTTAGCGCACTCCATGTTGTATCCGACACACTTTTCCCCGGCACTCGGCGCACCCCAAGTTGGTTCCCACACACTTTTCTCGGTGCCAAGAGCACCCCCAGTTGGGTCCCACACACTTTTCCCGGCGCTCGGCGCACTCCCAGCTGGGTCCCGTAAACACTCCCCGGCGCTCAGCGCAATCCAAGTTGGGTCCAACACACTTTTCTCGGCGCTCGGCGCACTCACATTTGGTTCCCACACACTTTTCTCGGCGCTCGGCGCACTCCCAGTTGGGTCCCGTACACTTTCGCCGGCGCCCAGCGCACTTCATGTTGTATCCGACACACTTTTTTCCGGCGCTTGACGCACTCTCAGTTGGGCCCCACACACATTTCACGGCGCTTGGCGCTCTCCCAGTTGGGTCCCACACACTTTTACCGGCGCTCGGCGCACTCCCAGTTGGGTCCCATACATTTTTCTCGGCGCTCGGCGCACTCCCAGTTGGGTCCCGTACACTTTCGCCGGCGCCCAGCGCACTCCATGTTGTATCCAACAGACTTTTTTCCGGCGCTTGACGCACTCCCAGTTGGGTCCCACACACTTTTCTCGGCGCTCGGCGCACTCCCAATTGGGTCCAACACACTGTCTCGGAGCTCGGCGCACTTTTACTTGGGTCCAACACACTTTTCACAGCGCTCGGCGCACTCCCACTTGGGTCCAACCCTCTTTTCTCGGCGCTTGGCGCACTCCCAGTTGGGCCCCACACATTTTTCTCGGCGCTCGGCGCACTCCCAGTCAGGTCCCACACACTTTTCCCGGCGCTCGGCGCACTCCCAGTTGGGTCCAACTCACTTTTCTCGGCGCTCGGCGCACTCCCAGTTGGGTCCTGTACACCCTCCCCGGCGCTTGGCACACTTCTAACTGGGTCCCGCACATTGTCTGGTCAATGGACAACGGTCACCGGTCACCGGTCAACGGTCACCGGTCAACGGTCACCGGTCAACTCTTAGCCGTTTATTATTACCCTACTATATATATTTTGGTAAATTTGTGTGTGCGTGTGTTGTATGTGTATGTGTGTATGTATGTGTGCGTTTCTCTGTGTTTGTTTGACCGTTTATTCGGCTTGACTTTCAAGACGGGCGACCTTACGGGTACGGGCTCAAGAGCGCGCAGAACGCCGTAGTAAGTGTGTGGGACCCAAGTGAAAGTGCGTAGGGCGCCGTAGAAAGTGTGCGGGACACAAGTGGGAGTGCGCCGGACGCCGTAGGAAGTGTGCGGGACCCAAGTGGGAGTGCGCAGGACGCCGTAGAAAATGTGTGGGATCCAAATGCGAGTGCGCCAAACGCCGAAGAAAGTGTGTGGGTCCCGAATGTAAGTGCGCCAGACGCCGGAGAAAGTGGGCGAGACCCAAATGGGAGTGCTCTGTATGCCGAGGAAAGTGTGCGGGACCCAAGGGGGAGCCCGCCGGACGCCGTAGAAAGTGTGTGTGACCCGAATGGGAGGGCGCAGGACACCGTAGAAAGTGCGTGCGGACCCAATGTTGAGTGCGCCGGATGCCGTAGAAAGTGGTGTGGACCCAAGGCAAAGTGCGCAGGACGCCGTAGAAAGTGTGCGGGGCCCAAGGTAGAGTGCGCTGGACGCCGTAGAAAATTTGCGGAACCCAAATGGGAAAGCTCAGGACGCCGTAGAAAGGTGTGCGGGACCCAGCAGGTAAAGTATGCGCCGGACGCCGTAAAAGTGTGTGGGACCAAAGGTAGAGTGCGCCGGACGCCATAGAATGTGAGCGGGATCCGAATGCGAGTGCGCAGGACGCCGTAGAAAGTGTGCGGGACCTAAGGTAGAGTGGGCCGGACGCCGTAGAAAGTGTGCGGGACCCAAGGTAGAGTGCGCAGGACGCCGTAGAAAGTGTGCGGGATCCAAGGTAGAGGAGGCGCCGGACGCCGAAGAAAATTTGCGGGACCCAAATGGGAAAGCTCAGGACGCCGTAGAAAGTTTGCGGGACCGAAGGTAAAGTGCGCCGGACGCCGAGGAAAGTGTGCGGGACCCAAGGTAGAGTGCGCCGGACGCCGTAGAAAGTGTGCGGGACTCAAGGTAGAGTGCGCAGGACGCCGTATAAAGTGTGCAGGACCTTAAGGTAGAGTGCGCCGGACGCCGTAGAAAATTTGCGGGACCCAAATGGGGAAAGCTCAGACGTGCCGTAGAAAGTGTGCGGGACCCAAGGGGGAGCCCGCCGGACGCCGTAGAAAGTGTGTGGGGACCCGGAATGCGAGGCAGGACACCGTAGAAAGTGTGCGGGACCCAATGTTGAGTGCGCCGGATGCCGAGGAAAGTGTGCGGGACCCAAAGGTAGAGTGCGCAGGACGCCGTAGAAAGTGTGCGGGACCCGCGTAGAGTAGAGTGCGCCGGACGCCGTAGAAAATTTGCGGGACCCAAATGGGAAAGCTCAGGACGCCATAGAAAGTGTGCGGGACCCAAGGTAAAGTGCGCCGGACGCCGAGGAAAGTGTGCGGGACTCAAGGTAGAATGCGCAGGACACCGTAGAAAGTGTGCGGGACCCAATGTTGAGTGCGCCGGATGCCGAGGAAAGTGTGCGGGACCCAAGGTAGAGTGCGCCGGACGCCGTAGAAAGTGTGCGGGACCCAAGGTAGAGTGCGCAGGACGCCGTAGAAAGTGTGCGGGACCCAAGGTAGAGCAGGCGCCGGACGCCGTAGAAAATTTGCGGGACCCAAATGGGAAAGCTCAGGACGCCATAGAAAGTGTGCGGTGACCCAAGGTAAAGTGGCGCCGGACGCCGAGGAAAGTGTGTGCGGACTCAAGGTAGAATGCGCCGGACGCCGTAGAAAGTGTGCGGGACCCAAGGTAGAGTGCGCCGGACGCCGTAGAAAAATTTGCGGGACCCAAATGGGAAAGCTCAGGACGCCGTAGAAAGTGTGTGCGGGACCGAAGGTAAAGGAGGCGCCGGACGCCGAGGAAAGTGTGTGCGGGACCCGAAGGTAGAGTAGCGCCGGACGCCGTAGAAAGTGTGCGGGACCCATGTAGAGTGCGCAGGACGCCGTAGAAAGTGTGCAGGACCCAAGGTAGAGTGGCGCCGGACGCCGTAGAAAATTTGCGGGACCCAAATGGAAAGCTCAGGACGCCGTAGAAAGTGTGCAGGGACCCAAGGGGAGCCCGCCGGACGCCGTAGAAAGTGTGTGTGGGGAGCCGAATGGGCGAGTGCGCAGGACACCGTAGAAAGTGTGCGGACTCCAATGTTGAGTGCGCCGCCGGATGCCGAGGAAAGTGTGCGAGACCCAAGGTAGAGTAGCGCCGGACGCCGTAGAAAGTGTGCTGGACCCAAGGCAGAGTGCGCAGGACGCCGTGGAAAGTGTGCGGGACCCAAGGTAGAGTGCGCCGGACGCCGTAGAACGTGTGCGGGACCTAAGGTAGAGTGCAGTGCTGGACGCCGTAGAAAATTTGCGGGACTCCAAATGAGAAAGCTCAGGACGCCGTAGAAAGTGTGCGGGACCCAAGGGGGAGCCCGCCGGACGCCGTAGAAAGTGTGTGGGACCGGAATGCGAGTGCGCAGGACACCGTAGAAAGTGTGCAGGACCCAATGTTGAGTGCGCCGGATGCCGAGGAAAGTGTGCGGGACCCAAGGTAGAGTGGCGCTGGACGCCGTAGAAAGCGTGCTGGACCCAAGGTAGAGTGTGCGCAGGACGCCGTAAAGTGTGCGGGACCCAAGGTAGAGTGCGCCGGACGCCGTAGAAAATTTGCGGGACCCAAATGGGAAAGCTCAGGACGCCGTAGAAAGTGTGCGGGACCCAAGGTTGCAAAGTGCGCCGGACGCCGAGTGAAAGTGTGCGGGACCCAAGGTAGAATGCGCCGGACGCCGTAGAAAGTGTGCGGGACCCAAGGCAGAGTGCGCAGGACGCCGTAGAACGTGTGCGGGACCCAAGGGAGAGAGCGGCGGACGCCGTAGAAAATTTGAGGGACCCAAGTGGGAAAGCTCAGGACGCCGTAGAAAGTGTGCGGGACCCATAAGGGGAGTCACCGCCGGACGCCGTAGAAAGTGTGTGGGACCCGAATCGCGAGTGCGCAGGACACCGTAGAAAGTGTGCGTGCGGACCCAATGTTGAGTGCGCGCCGGATGCCGAGGAAAGTGTGCGGGACCCACAGGTAGAGCAGCCGGACGCCGTAGAAAGTGTGCTGGACCCAACAGAGTGCGCAGGACGCCGTAGAAAGTGTGCGGGACCCAAGGTAGAGTGCGCCGGACGCCGTAGAAAATTTGCGGGACCCAAATGGGAAAGCCCAGGACGCCGTAGAAAGTGTGCGGGACCTAAGGTAAAGTGGCGCCCGGACGCCGAGGAAAGTGTGCGGGACCCAAGGTAGAATGCAGCCCGGACGCCGTAGAAAGTGTGCGGTGACCTCATGGTAGAGTGCGCAGGACGCCGTAGGGCAACGTGTGTGACCCAAGGTAGAGTGCGCCGGACGCCGTAGAAAAGAATTGCCCAGGACCCAAATGGGAAAGCTCAGAGACGCCGTAGAAAGTGTGCGGAACCCAGGGGGGAGCCAGCCGGACGCCGTAGAAAGTGTGTACGGGACCCGAAATGCGGAAGTGCGCAGGACACCGTAGAAAGTGTGCGGGAACCCAAATGGGAAAGCTCAGGACGCCAGAGAAAGTGTGTGCGGGACCCAAGCGTAGAGCATGCGCCGGACGCCGTAGAAAATTTGCAGGGACCCAAAATGGGAAAGCTTTCAGGACGCCGGGAAGAAAGTGTGCGGGACCCAAGGTAAAGTGCGCCGGACGCCGAGAGAGAAGTGTGCGGGACCCAAGGTAGAATGCGCCGGACGCCGTAGAAAGTGTGCGGGACCCAAGGTAGAAGTGCGCGCAGGACGCCGTCTAGAACGTGTGCGGGACCTTCAGAAGGTAGAGCATGCGCCGGACGCCGTAGAAAATTTGCGGGACCCAAATGCCGGAAAGCTCAGGACGCCGTAGAAAGTGTGCGGGACCCAAGGGGAGCCTGCCGGACGCCGTAGAAAGTGTGTGGGACCTGAATGCGGAGTGCGCAGGACACCGCCATCAAAAAAGTGTGCGGGACCCAATGTTGAGTGCACCGGATGCCGAGGAAAGTGTGCGGGACCCAAGGTAGAGTGCGCCGGACGCCGTAGAAAGTGTGCTGGACCCAAGGTAGAGTGCGCAGGACGCCGTAGAAAGTGTGCGGGACCCGGGTAGAGTGAGCGCCGGACGCCGTAGAAAATTTGCGGGACTCCAAATGGGGAAAGCTCAGGACGCCGTCAGAAAGTGACTGCGGGACCCAAGGTAAAGTGGCGCCGGACGCCGAGGAAAGTGTGCGGGACCCAAGGTAGAATGGCGCCGGACGCCGCAGAAAGTGTGCGGGACCTTAAGCTAGAGTGCGCAGGGACGCCGTAGAACGTGACGTAGCGGGACACCTGAAGGTAGAGTAGCGCCGGACGCCGTGGCAGAAAATTTGCAGGGACCCAAATGGGGAAAGCTCAGGACGCCGTAGAAAGTGTGCGGAACCCAAGGGGAGCCCGCAGGACGCCGTAGAAAGTGTGTGGGCCCCGAATGCGAGTGCGCAGGACACCGTAGAAAGTGTGGGGGACCCAAATGGGAAAGCTCAGTACGCCGTAGAAAGTGTGGGGGCCCAAGGTAAAGTGCGCCGAACGCCGAGGAAAGTGTGCGGAACCCAAGGTAGGGTGCGCCGGACGCCGTAGAAAGTGTGCGGGAACCAAGGTGAGAGTGCGCAGGACGCCGTAGAAAGTGTGTGCGGGACCCAAGGTAGAGTGCAGCCGGACGCCGTAGAAAATTCGCGGGACCCAAAATGGGAAAGCTCAGGACGCCGTATAGAAAGTGTTGTGCGGGACCTAAGGGAGGAGCCCGCCGGACGCCGTAGAAAGTGTGTGTGGGACCCGAATGCGAGTGCGCAGGACACCGTAGAAAGTGTGCGGGACCCAAGGTAAAAAAGATGCGCCGGACGCCGTAAAAGTGTGTGGGACCAAAGGTAGAAAGTAGCGCCGGACGCCGTAGAAAGTGCGTGCGGGAACCAAGGTAGAGTGCGCAGGACATATGCCGTAGAAAGTGTGTGGTGGACCCAAGGTAGAGTGCGCCGGACGCCGTAGAAAATTCGCCCGGGACCCAAATGGGAAAGCTCAGGACGCCAGGTAGAAAGTGTGCGGGACCCAAGGGGGAGCCCGCCGGACGCCGTAGGAAAGTGTGTGGGACCCGAATGCGAGTGCGCAGGACCACCGTAGAAAGTGTGCGGGACCCAAGGTAAAGTGCGCCGGACGCCGTAAAAGTGTGTGGGACCAAGAAGGTAGAGTGAGCCGGACGCCGTAGAAAGTGTGCGGGAACCAAGGTAGAGTGCGCAGGACGCCGTAGAAAGTGTGCGGGACCCTGGGTAGAGTAGCAGCCGGACGCCGTCAAGAAAATTCGCGGGACCCAAATGGGAAAGCTCAGGACGCCGTAGAAAGTGCTGCGGGACCCAAGGTGAAGTGCGCCGGACGCCGTAAAAGTGTGTGTGGACCAAAGATAGAAAGCGCCGGACGCCATAGAAGATGTGGGCCGGGATCCGAATGCGAGTGCGCAGGACGCCGTAGAAAGTGTGCGGGACCTAAGGTAGAGTGTGCCGGACGCCGTGAGAGGTGTGCGGGACCCACGGTAGACTGCGCAGGACGCCGTAGAAAGAGTGTGCGGGACCCAAGGTAGAGTGCGCCGGACGCCGTAGAAAATTTGCGGGACCCATACGGGAAAGCTCAGGACGCAGTAGAAAGTGTGCGGGACCCAAGGTAGAGTGCGCAGGACCGCCGTAGCAAAGTATGCGGGACCCTAAGGTAGAGTGTGCCGGACGCCGTAGAAAGTGTGCGGGACCCAAGGTAGAGTGCGGAGGACGCCGAAGAAAGTGGGCGGGACCCAAGGGGGAGCCCGCCGGACGCCGTAGAAAGTGTGTGGGGCCAAAGATAAAGTGCGCCGGACGCCGTAGAAAGTCGGGCGGGGCCCAAATGCGAAGTGCGCAAGACGCCGTAGAAAGTGTGCAGGGACCCTAAGGCAGAGTGTGCCGGACGCCGTAGAAAGTGTGCGGACCCAAGGTAGAGAGTGCGCGCCAGGACGACGCCATCTGAAAGTGTGCGGGACCCAAGATGAGTAGAGTGGCGCCAGACGCCGTAAAGGTGTGCGGGACCAAAGGTAGAGTGCGCCGAACGCCGTAGAAAATGTGTGGGTTCCGAATGTAAGTGGGCCAGACGCCGTAGAAAGTAGGCGGGACCCCAGTGGGAGTGCGCAGGACGCCGTAGAAAGTGTGCGGGACCCATCTTAGAGTGCAGCCGGACGCCGTAGAAAGCGTGCGGGGACCCAAGGTAGAGTGCGCAGGACGCCGTAGAAAGTGTGCGGGACCCAAGGTGAGAGTGCGCCAGACGCCGTAAAGGTGTGCGGGACCAAAGGTAGAGTGCGCCGGACGCCGTAGAAAATGTGTGGGTACCGAATGTAAGTGCGCCAGACGCCGTAGAAAGTAAGGCAGGACCCAAGTGGGAGTGGGGCGCTTATGGGACGCCGTAGAAAGTTTGGCGTGACCCATGGGAGCCCGCCGGACGCCGTAGAAAGTGTGTGGGACCCGGAATGCGAGTACGCAGGACTCATAAAAAGTGTGCGGGACCCAAGTGGGAGTGCACAGGACGCCGTAGAAAGTGTGCGGGACCCACGTGGGAGTGCGCAGGACATAGCCGTAGAAAGTGTGCGGGACCCAAGGTAGAGTGCGGCGAGGACGCTCGTCGAAAGTGTGTGGGACCCAAAGCGATTGGCGCCGGACGCCGAAGAAAAGTGTGCCCGGGACCCAAATTGAAGTGGCGCAAGACGTCATGTAGAAAATGTGCGCTGACCTAAGGTAGAGTGCGCGCTGGACGCCGTCAAAGTGTGTGGAACTCAAATGCGATTGCGCCGGACGCCCTAGAAAGTGTGCGGGACCGAAGTAGGTTAGCGCAGAGCTTCAAAATCGTTTTGTGCATCTATAAGTGAGTGTATCACCACCCCTTTCTTTTCACGTCCCCTCACCCCTTAACCACTCCATTTCAACTGCTTAGCTGTTATATATGCACCAACCTTTCTAAATCGGGTTTATATACGATGGAAATATGGAGTTAATCAAAAATATGCATCCAGAAAACACAAACATGCCTTACATTCCTCATTTGGCAATAAAGGTAGCAGGGTGTCGGTTGGTCATGTGGGGAGGCGTTTACTAAATCTCGAAACAGCGGTTGTCTTTATCTTTACAGGATTGAATATAAAATGAACTACCACTTTAGGACCTCTTAAAAGAAGCTAAGGAAGAGGTCGGTGTGCAACTGCATAAGAAAGGAGGTTAGCAGGGTTTGCAGGCGGTTTGAAATGGTTTGTAATTTCTGGATTCCTCGAGTGGGTTTTCGTCAGAAACTAGCCTCCTTCGGGCTGGCGCAACCGTACTCCAGCAACAGAGGCCGGGCAATAGCCGGCAAGCGTGAGAACTTCGGAACGCCATCTCACCGCTAGAATCAGCGGAGTTCGATTCATTCTACGCCTTATACTTAAGCATGCCGGCGAAGATGGTAAATGGGCCGGCATATTGCCGGACCCCAGCGGCAGAGGCCGGCGTCAGGCCGGCCGACGCGCCGCTGGTGTATGATATGATAAAGTTTGTACAATTTCGAAACCAAAATATCGAACGAACGAAAATCGAAATTTTTTCGTTCAAAATATTTTCGAACGAACGAAAATGAAAAAATTTCGTCTCAAAACGATATTTCGAACGAACGAATACGAACAGAAAATAATTTCTTGAAAAGTTTTTTGAAAAATCTTCGTTCGTGTACAACTATACTCTGAACCTTTAGTTTCCAGAATCACGTCGTTGCGCGATAAGCGATTCAAAGCCAAATATTCGCAATATTCGCACATGATCTGCTTTACCTCGAAGAAGTTGGTGGAGAGAACAGAAATCTAGGGAAGAAGATTCCAGAATGAAAACTATGAAATGATTCATGATGAAAAATTCCATAAAAAGAGAGCTTGCTTTAGAAAGCATTAAAAATTGCCAAAGAAACCAGATATTCCACAGCCATGGATGCATGCAAAAAAACTAAAGAAGTCCCAAAGAAGCTAAGTCTCAATAAGATCAAAATAACATGGTGAAATGAACTATGATCTATCAAAAAGGGTCTTCCAAGCCTTGAAAGAGGTTTGGCTAAGGCGTCAGAAACGTCCCAACAAAAAGGGAACAATAGGTAGAAGTAGAATGAGGAGAGTCTACAAAAAAAGCGAAACAATATTTTCTGAGACTAATTTCCTGGCCGATAACTCCTTAACAGCAAAAACAAAACCGTTGCGGCGCTCTACACGGGGAAAAGAACTCTCTATGGTTCCAAAATATGGTCTTGACTGTTAATACGAGAACCGTTAAAAAGTATGTGCGTATGTAAACCTAATACTTACCATCAGAATAGAAGATGATGCCAAAAACACTACAGACGGACGGTTAGCTCCAGCCAAGCTACGAGAAGCGAAAACCAAAGTGCAGCATCTAATGAGAGTATTTTTCTTAATAATCTCGTCAAACAATTGAAGTCCATTCTTTGGAAACCATTGAAGTCTTCTCGTGAAGTACTGCTACAACGGTTTTGTTTTCGCTTTGTTAAGAAGTATCGGCCAGGGAAATTAGTCTCAGAAAATATTAGTTCGCTTTTGTAGACTCCTCACTCATTCTACTTTACCTATTGTTCCCTTTTTGTTGGGACGTTTGCTGACGCCAACCAAACCTCTTTCGCTTGGAAGACCCTTTTTTGATAGAATTGTTCACTTTTTGCATTGATATTACGAAGTAATATCTATGAAAAAATCTTCAATATTTTTTCAAATAGCATTGATTGCTATAATCAATCTGCAAGTTAAGCACAACTTGTTGCGCACGCTACGAATTAAGCGCTACTCACTTTCGCACCGACGTCCTGATGACGCCATCAGATGCCCTATGTACTTTACACGACACCGCATGATGACGTCATCAGATGCACTATGTTCTTTACATGACATCCTAATGACGTCATCAGATGCCCCTATGTACTTTTACGTCACATCCTGACGACGTCATCAGATGCTCCTTATGTACTTTTTACATGACACCCTGATGACGTCATCAGATGCCCTATGTACTTTACATGGCATCCTGATGACGCCATCAGATGCCCTATGTACTTTACATGACACCCTGATAACGACGTCATCAGATGCCCTATGTACTTTACATGACACCCTGATGACGTCATCAGATGCCCTATGTACTTTACATGACACCATGATGACGTCATCAGATGCACTATGTTCTTTACATGACATCGTCCTAATGACGTCACTTCAGATGCCCTATGTACTTTTTACGTCACATCCTGACGACGTCATCAGATGCCCCTATGTACTTTATACATGACACCCTGATGACGTCATCAGGATGCCCCTATGTATTAATGCTTTACATGGCATCCTGATGACGCCATCAGATGCCCTATGTACTTTACATGACACCCTGATGACGTCATCAGATGCTCCTATGTACTTTACATGACACCCTGATGACGTCATCAGATGCTCCTATGTACTTTACATGACACCCTGATGACGTCATTCAGATGCCCTATGTACTTTACATGACATCCTGATGACGTCATCAGATGCCCTATATGTACTTTATACATAGACACCCTGATGACGCGTCATTCAGATGCCCTATGTACTTGTGCATGACACCCTGATGACGTCATCAGATGCTCCCTATGTACTTTACATGACACGCCTGATGACGTCATCAGGTGCCCTTTATGTACTTTACATGACATCACCTGATGACGTCATCAGATGCCCTATGTACTTTACATGACATCCTGATGACGTCATCAGATGCCCTATGTACTTTACATGACACCCTGATGACGTCATCAGATGCCCTATGTACTTTACATGACAACTCTGATGACGTCATCAGATGCCCTATGTACTTTAACATGACATCCTGATGACGTCATCAGATGCCCTATGTACTTTACATGACACCCTGATGACGTCATCAGATGCCCTATGTACTTTACATGACACTCTCTGATAGACGTCATCAGATGCCCTATGTACTTTGAACGTGACACCCTTTATGACGTCATCAGATGCCCTATGTACTTACATGACATCTTGATGACGTCATCGGATCTTGCCCTATGTACTTTACATGACACCCTGATGACGTCATCAGATGCACACTATGTACTTTTTACATGACATCTTGATGACGTCATCAGATGCCCTATGTACTTTACATGACACCCCTGATGACGTCATCAGGATGCCCCTATGTAATTTTTTGACGCATGACACCCTGATGACGTCATCAGGATGCCCTATGTACTTTACATGATGAACCCCTGATGACGTCATCAGATGCCCTATGTACTTTACATGACACCCTGATGACGTCATCAGATGCCCTATGTACTTTACATGACAGAAACCCTTATGACCGTCATCAGATGCCCTATGTACTTTATATGACACCTTGATGACGTCATCAGATGCCCTATGTACTTTACATGACATCCTGATGACGTCATCAGATGCCCTATGTACTTTACATGACATCCTGAAGTGACGTCATCAGATGCCCTATGTAATTTTTACATGACACCCCTGATGACGTCATCAGATGCCCTATGTACCTTTGCTGATGACACCCTTTGACGTCATCAGATGCCCTATGTACTTTACATGACACCTTGATGACGTCAATCAGATGCCCTATGTACTTTACACTTTGACATCCTGATGACGTCATCAGGATGCCCTATGTACTTTACATGACACCCTGATGCAGCGTCATCAGATGCCCTATGTACTTTCTACATGACACCCTTTTGCAGCGTCATCAGATGCCCTATGTAATTTACATGACACCTTGATGACGTCATCAGACTGCCCTATGTACTTTACATGACACCCTGATGGCGCTCATCAGATGCCCTATGTACTTTACATGACACCTCTGATGACGTCATCAGATGCCCAATGTACTTTACATGACATCCTGATGAGCGTCATCAGATGCCCTATGTACTTTACATTACACCCTGATGACGTCATCAGATGCCCTATGTACTTTACATGACACCCTGATGACGTCATCAGATGCCCTATGTACTTTACATGACACCCTGATGACGTCATCAGATGCCCTCTGTACTTTACATGACACCCTGATGACGTCATCAGATGCCCTCTGTACTTTACATGACACTCCTGGTGACGTCATCAGATGCCCTATAGTAACTTTACATGACACCCTGATGACGTCATCAGATGCCCTATGTAATTTTTACATGACACCCTGATGACGTCATCAGATGCTCCTATGTACTTTTGAGCGATGACATCTCCTGATGACGTCATCAGATGCCCTATGTACTTTACATGACACCCTGATGACGTCATCAGATGCCCTACTGTACTTTACATGACACCCTGATGACGTCATCAGATGCTCCTATGTACTTTACGCGTGACACCCTTTATGACGTCATCAGATGCCCTATGTACTTTACGCGTATGACATCTTGATGACGTCATCAGATGCCCTATGTAGCTTTACCGCTGACACCCTGATGACGTCATCAGATGCCCTATGTACTTTATGATGACATCTTGATGACGTCATCAGATGCCCTATGTACTTTACATGACATCTTGATGACGTCATCAGATTGCCCTATGTGTACTTTACATGACACCCTGATGACGTCATCAGATGCCCTATGTATTACTGATAGCCTGCGACCACTGGCAGCTGGCTAAACGCAAAGAACGTGAGGAACGAGGGACGAGGAACAGGATTAATGAGGGACGCGTTACAAGAAAAAACGCGAATTTTAGCTAAGCTGCCAAACTTCCAGCCGATCTAACTTTGTTAATTTTCAATCGATTTGGCTCAAATTTTGTCAGCGGGTGTCTTCATACTCTCTCACTTATATCCAGAAGGAAATCTCTAGAAAATTTGTTTTACAGGTTTTATTAACTACTTTACCAAAATCTAAGTGATCACAAGTGCCAGGCAAACTAAACCTCTTCATTCATTGCTTCGCGGCTGGAGCGATAAAACGGTTAAAGCGGCCTGAAAATTTGATCATCGAAAATTAGTAACGGAAAGATGAAACCGGAAACGTTGAGGGGCAAAACTAGTTGGGGGGGGGGACCCACGATTTACCCATAGAAACGAAAAGATACATCCATGAAAATGACAAATACTTTCGTTTACGCATATGTGGTAACGTTATCACTCTTAATTTAATAGAAAATCCATAGAATTATATCGATTTCTGCAGCAGTATCATTAATTCCTCAGTTAAATTCCTGTGTGGCTCCCTCCCAATTAGTTTGCACCAAAGTCGAAGCTTGTGAAATGAAACATAGAAAACGCGGCGAAGCCAGAGCAATGAATAACGGGGTACTTAGCACCTGATCGAAAGCCGGCAGGAGGCCAGGGGCAGCTCATCCCCGTTGGCGTCAATTGCTTCCTAATTTTGGCTGAAACTCTGGGTGGGCGAGATTCTTGTGCGAAAGTTCTGCCGCGGCGTTCTTAAGAGCTAGTAATGCTCCGGAGGATGAGGAATTTCCATTAAGATTTCATTTTACGTTGATTTGAAATCGGCGCGGGGATGAGCTGCCCGTAAACGCTGGTGGGAGACGCTGTCCAGAGCAGTTAATGCCTCGTCGTCTGGTGTCTCTGCAGAGAAAGTGTGGCAGACTGGCACCTGCGGTCGACCCTTATCGAGTCATATCGAACGAAGGAACCTATTTTGATGACTGGAGGTTCAGGGGGGGGGTATCGGGGATTGAATTCTGGAGTTATTTACAAGGAAACACATTGAAGGGGAAGCTAATGAATCAGTGAGTATTGGAAAAAACTTCGAATGATAAAGTCTTTTTTGTTATCGAACTTCTTCGTGGTCAGTGTCTCATTTCTTTAGCTGGTAGTGAGGAAAGTGTTTTTGCTGTGACAAACACGGAAGTGTCTGAAACAGTATTCTTGAGAGAAACAGCAGAATTATTATTTAGAAAAGCTTTTGAAGAAATAGGCCATCCGAATACAGTGAGGATTAAAACATTCTTGCACTCCATCACTGTGAATTCCACTTAACCAGTAAAACCGTTCTATTTCTTAGCCATCAGTTTTACGTTCCTACAAAATATGATTTATTAATTGGAATCTATTGTAGCATACGTGCGATACCGATTTCGCACAATTTTTTTTATTGAGTGCTTAAAAATTTCAACTCATCCTAAATCATCCGATGCGAAAATCAAAAACATACGATAATTTCTGAAAGTTGGGCTCCGCAGAAAAGGTCAAGGATTTGGCATTGCTCCTAAATGTCGTGAAATTGTCTTATTGGATTTGGCTCTCAACTTGATTTTTCAAATGTAGTGAAATTGTCGAATTGATTTGGCTGTGATGATACTATATGCAGATAACATAATCATTAAATGTAGTGAAATTGTTGCAAACGGATTTGGCAGGAGCTCTATGAATTATCACAGTCAAATCATGCGTCAGAAGGTCCTCTGGCGAGCGAATGAAGACAAAAAGAAAAAAAATAATAATCCTCAGTCAACAATGCTGAACGAAACGTGGCCTTATGGGCTAGAATTAAGGTTTCCAAATGCTATTCTGCCTTTTCAGTGTGGCCTTTTCAGGTACCAGACCTTCCCTCACCGATGAGATAAAATTCATGAAAACGAAGTCTAACGCAATTTACTCGCTACTGACTATGTCTTCGTGTCCTCAACGCTTTCATGGTTCGCATTGTATAGAAACGTTTTGCTGCTAGGTTTATTCCTGCTCTCATTCGATTCAATATGCGCTCCAAGGAAAACCCCTTCTGACGCGTGATTTGACTGTGATAATTGATACAGCTCCTGCCAAATCCGTTTGCAACAATTTCACTACATTTAATGATTATGTTATCTGCATATAGTATCATCACAGCTAAATCAATTCGACAATTTCACTACATTTGAAAAATCAAGTTGAGAGCCAAATCCAATAAGACAATTTCACGACATTTAGGAGCAATGCCAAATCCTTGACCTTTTCTGCGGAGCCCAACTTTCAGAAATTTCACAACTTTTACAAGGGTTTCCCTTCTACAATATCGTCAAGCTCTAAAAGGCAAGTTGTTTTTCTTTGAAACATAGTGGTAGAAATGAAGAAACAGCTGCTAGGATTGCAAGATAATAGTTGCAACGCGGCTTCCTACTGACAAGATACAAGGCATATACTTTTTGAATTTAAAAGTCGAGAAAATGAAGAAATGAGTTTTAAAAATGACCCAATTGTACAGGGTTGGGGCACAATCCTAGACGGGGAGAGGGGGCACCCACCATTCAAGACAGAAGTGAAATGAACCACCCATTGGTAAGTCTACCAGTCGGAGTATTTTCATGAAGTTTCTATAAAAACAATGATTGATAGCAGTATCAGACATCTTTATCAGAATTTTCCATCATTTCTATGAGTCTTGGGTGGCCTCACCTCGTCTAGATAGACCCAGGCTCAGTCGCTCTAGCCAAACTTCACCGGTTCTTGCTGACGTGGCTCGTCTGCGCCGGCCCATATGTCTGATTCGGAACAAGAACGATAGTTAAATACATCAGCGCGCAGAAACCGTATATTATTTTTTCATGTTTTTGCGTAGCTTGGCCCCTCTAGTGAACGAAAATGTTGAAGGGGCCCGTGAAATACCTTCATTCTTCTTTCAACTCCCTTCTCCATTAAAGAAAAGTCAATCGGAACACATTGTAAATACGAATTTGAATTTCGCGCCAAAATCATTTTCAGAGTTTTTTTGCATGTGGAGTTCGTGCCGTAACTATTTTTCCTGTTGTCTTACGGTCGCACCAACATTCTAGGAAAAAGTGCTAGATGACTGGTGAGAATTGGTGGCGGATATTAATCTTTGACGCCTTCCAACCTCATCGTCCAACATTTTTGACGCGCCAAAGTTTACCAGTGTGGTCTACCAGGCTCAATCATAAAATTGAGCCTGAAAATGGAAATTGATTTCCAGCACGAACGATAGTTAAGTGCGCCAGAAGAGGACCACCGTAATCTTAGGAATGATGTTATTCGGCTCTCTTAAACAAATTTGATGATACCCAATTGATCAATGATAAAAATAAAAGAAGTGAAGAGCGGTGTGTCTTCATTCACACACCGTCCTTCTCCAGAGGTCAGCAGTTGAGGATCTGCCTGGACTACAAGCAGAAAAACAACACCAGCGGTAGTGAAGATGTAGCGAATTCGGAGTCAGAACTTAGAAAATTTCAGAGCCAACTCGAGTGAGATTACAATACCCTTGTTCTGGCGCAATTGCCTATCGCTCTTGTTGATTCGGAGGCATGACTTGCATACGGTGTCCTGGACATTAAACGGAGGTCCTGCGCACGTCCTTTGATGTTCTGCACACTCCTACTAAGGTCCTGCACACGTTCCATGATGTCCTGCACTCTCCTACTGAGATCCTGCACATTCTTCGACGTCCTGCCCACCCCTTCTGGGGTCCTGCACACGTCCCATGATGTCTTGTCCACGTCTACTACTGTCCTGCACACGTACAATTATGTCCTGCACACTCCTACTGAGGTCCTGCACAGGTCCCATGGTGTCCTGCACACTCCTACTAAGGTCTTGGCACACGATCCATGATGTCCTGCACACCCCTACTGAGGTCCTGCACAGGTCCCATGATGTCCTGCACACCTTCTCTGGGGTCCTGCACACGTCCCATGATGTCCTGCCCACTTCTACTACGGTCCTGCACACGTACAATGATGTTCTGCACACCCCTACTGGAGGTCCTGCACAGGTCCCATGGTGTCCTGCACACTCCTACTAAGGTCTTGCACACGATCCATGATGTCCTGCACACTCCCTACTGAGGTTCTGCACAGGTCCCATGATGTCCTGCACACCCCTTCTGGGGTCCTGCACACGTCCCATGATGTCCTGCCCACTCCTACTACGGTCCTGCACACGTACAATGATGTGCTGCACACTCCTACTGAGTTCCTGCACAGGTCCCATGGTGTCCTGCACACTCCTACTAAGGTCTTGCACACGATCCATGATGTCCTGCACACTTAGTGAGGTCCTGCACAGGTCCCATGATGTCCTGCACACTTCCTACTGAGGTCCTGCACAGGTCCCATGATGTCCTGCACACTCCTACTAAGGTCTTGCACACGTTCCATGATGTCCTGCACACTCCTTTACTGGAGGTCCTGCACAGGTCCCATGATGTCCTGCACACTCCTACTAAGGTCTTGCACACGTTCCATGATGTCCTGCACACCCTACCGAGGTCCTGCGCACATTCTACGACGTCCTGCACACCCCTTACTGGGGTCCTGCACACGTCCCATGATGTCCTGTCCACTCCTACTACGGTCCTGCACACGTTCCATGATGTCCTGCACACTCTACTGAGGTCCTGCACAGGTCCCATGATGTCCTGCACACTCCTACTAAGGTCTTGCACACGTGCCATGATGTCCTGCACACTCCTACTGAGGTCCCGCACACATTCTACGACGTCCTGCACACCCCTACTGGGGTCCTGCACACGTCCCATGATGTCCTGTCCACTCCTAATACGGTCCTGCACACGTTCCATGATGTCCTGCACACTCCTACTGAGGTCCTGCACAGGTCCCATGATGTCCTGCACACTCCTACTAAGGTCTTGCACACGATCCATGATGTCCTGCACACTCCTACTGAGGTCCTGCACAGGTCCCATGATGTCCTGCACACTCCTACTGAGGTCCTGCACAGGTCCCATGATGTCCTGCACACTCCTACTAAGGTCTTGCACACGTTCCATGATGTCCTGCACTCTCCTACTGAGGTCCTGCACAGGTCCCATGATGTCCTGCACACTCCTACTAAGGTCTTGCACACGTTCCATGATGTCCTGCACGCTCCTACTGAGGTCCTGCACATTCTACGACGTCCTGCACACCCCTACTGGGGTCCTGCACACGTCCCATGATGTCCTGCCCACTCCTACTACGGTCCTGCACACGTACAATGATGTGCTGCACACTCCTACTGAGTTCCTGCACAGGTCCCATGGTGTCCTGCACACTCCTACTAAGGTCTTGCACACGATCCATGATGTCCTGCACACTCCTAGTGAGGTCCTGCACAGGTCCCATGATGTCCTGCACACTCCTACTGAGGTCCTGCACAGGTCCCATGATGTCCTGCACACTCCTACTAAGGTCTTGCACACGTTCCATGATGTCCTGCACACTCCTACTGAGGTCCTGCACAGGTCCCATGATGTCCTGCACATTCTTACTAAGGTCTTGCACACGTTCCATGATGTCCTGCACACTCCTACTGAGGTCCTGCACACATTCTACGACGTCCTGCACACCCCTACTGGGGTCCTGCACACGTCCCATGATGTCCTGTCCACTCCTACTACGGTCCTGCACACGTTCCATGATGTCCTGCACACTCCTACTGAGGTCCTGCACAGGTCCCATGATGTCCTGCACACTCCTACTAGGTCTTGCACACGTGCCATGATGTCCTGCACACTTACCGAGGTCCCGCACACATTCTACGACGTCCTGCACACTTCTACTGGGGTCCTGCACACGTCCCATGATGTCCTGTCCACTCCTAATACGGTCCTGCACACGTTCCATGATGTCCTGCACACTTCCTACTGAGGTCCTGCACAGGTCCCATGATGTCCTGCACACTCCTACTAAGGTCTTGCACACGATCCATGATGTCCTGCACACTCCTACTGGAGGTCCTGCACAGGTCCCATGATGTCCTGCACACTCCCTACTGAGGTCCTGCACAGGTCCCATGATGTCCTGCACACTCCTACTAAGGTCTTGCACACGTTCCATGATGTCCTGCACACTCCTACTGAGGTCCTGCACAGGTCCCATGATGTCCTGCACACTCCTACTAAGGTCTTGCACACGTTCCATGATGTCCTGCACACTCCTACTGAGGTCCTGCACACATTCTACGACGTCCTGCACACCCCTACTGGGGTCCTGCACACGTCCCATGATGTCCTGTCCACTCCTACTACGGTCCTGCACACGTTCCATGATGTCCTGCACACTTACTGAGGTCCTGCACAGGTCCCATGATGTCCTGCACACTCCCACTAAGGTCTTGCACACGTTCCATGATGTCCTGCACACTCCTACTGAGGTCCTGCACACATTCTACGACTTCCTGCACACCCCTACTGGGGTCCTGCACACGTCCCATGATGTCCTGTCCACTCCTACTACGGTCCTGCACACGTTCCATGATGTCCTGCACACTCCTACTGAGGTCCTGCACAGGTCCCATGATGTCCTGCACGCTCCTACTAAGGTCTTGCACACGTTCCATGATGTCCTGCACACTCCTACTGAGGCCCTGCACACATTCTACGACGTCCTGCACACCCCTACTGGGGTCCTGCACACGTCCCATGATGTCCTGTCCACTCCTACTACGGTCCTGCACACATTCTACGACGTCCTGCACACCCCTACTGAGGTCTCACATAGTCAACCGACACTTCAGCACATCCTGCGACGCCTTCTTATCGATGGTGCGCTTTGAACGAATACGCGCCGCGGTCAAGTACATCAACCCGCACAGCGTCCTCTTCCGAGCCGGACGTTCAAAGTACACCACCCTGGAGAGCAAGGTGTTTATATGGAGTCTAAGAAAACAATGACTGATAACGAAAAACCCACCATTTTCATAAACTATTCTTGAGAGGCCGGTTTCCGAGTTTCAAACGCCCGTTAGGGGCCCAGAAGTCATTATGGTGAGTTCTGACAATTATTTTCGTCATTCCCGTGGCCGATTACCTCTAGTCACAAATTTTCGAGCGATTTGGTCCACGCCTTCCAAAAAAATGGTTTTCGACGGACGGAGGTGGAGGCGGAGGCGGAGGCGGAGGCGGTGGTGGAGAACGTTTTTGCGTACTTTGAGAGGTCATAACTTTAGAAAGCGGGGACCAGTTGGGATGAAAAGTTGCACACATATGTAATTTCTTGCAGCGCGTCGAATAGTGTACAGCTCATACCTCTGTTGACGGTATGAATAGGTGATCTCATTGTAGGGCATCCGCGCGGGAAGAGATCAAAGCCAAATCCTGGTGAGCGCTTCGCGCTCACCACAATTCCTGAAAGTTTAGGTTCCTGGCAAAAGTAAAGATTTGGCATGGCCATTTTTTCGAAAAATTAGAAATATACTCCGTTAAAAAGGGAAGGTAAAAAAAAAGGAAAAAGTTTTGAAATATTCCTGAGAACGATTTGGCGTAGAACAATTTGATTTTTGGGAAATGTAGTGAAATAGTTGAAAGTATGATTTGGCAGTCCAGTTTGAACCAACTATTGACAAGAGTTGTGCAAAACGAGAGATCGCATTTCTGAAAGTTGGGCTCCGCAAAAAAAGGTTAGGAATTTGGCATTGTTCCTAAATGTCATGAAATTGTTTTATTAGATTTGGCAATCAAACTGATTTTCTAAATGTAGTGAAATTGTTGAATCGATTAGGCTGTTGTTGGTATATGAAGACAACATAATCATTAAATGTAGTGAAATTGTTGCAAACGGATTTGGCAGGAGCTCTATGAATTATCAAAGTCAAATCTCGCGTCAGAAGGTCCTCTAGCGAGCAAATAAAGACAAAAACAAAAAAACTACTTCTTAAATACTGCTGAACGAAATGTCGCCTTATGGGCTAGAAATAAGGTTTTCGAATGTTAATCTGCCTTTTCAGTGTAGCTCCCACTAAGGTACCAGACCTTCCCTCACCGATTAGATAAAAATCATGAAAATGAAATCTAACGCAGTTTATTAGCTACTGACGCTATGTCTTCGTGTCAACAACACTTTTACGGTTCACATTGTATGGAAACGTTTTTGCTGCTAGACTTATTCTTGTTCTCATTTGATTCAATAAACGCACCAAGCAAAACCCCTTCTGACGCGTGATTTGACTGTGATAATTGATAGAGCTCCTGCCAAATCCGTTTGCAACAATTTCACTACATTTAATGATTATGTTGTCTGCATATATCAACAACAGCCAAATCGATTCAACAATTTCACTACGTTTAGAAAATCAGTTTGATAGCCAAATCTAATGGAACAATTTCACGACATTTTAGAGCAATGCCAAATCCTTGACCTTTTCTGCGGAGCCCAACTTTCAGAAATTTCACAACTTTTTACAAGGGTTTCCCTTCTACAACATCGTCAATCTCTAAAAGTCAAGTTGTTTTTTTTTTCGAAAACATAGTGGTAGAAATGATGAAACAACCCGCTCCGCTGCTAAGACTGCAAGATATATAATAGTTGCAAGGCGCCTTCCTACAAATAAGATAGCATTCATTTCCGAGCTACTCGCAGTCGTATTATCACTATCGTAGATGCAAAGCGGTTGTTTTTTGAAAAAAGCAACTATCAAAATGAAGAAATCATTCTCAAAACCGCACCATTCCTATGAAAGTGAAGCCCAACCCTGCAAGTAGCGGGGAAATGGAGGATACTTTTCGAATTTAAAAGTCGAAAAAATGAAGAAATGGGCTTTAAAATGACCCAGTTGTAGAGGGTCTAGGCACTATCCTTGACGGGGGGGGGAACCCACCATTCAAGACAGAAATGGAATGAACCGCCAAATCTCATACACTGGAGGGGGCTAGCGCAGCTCTTCAGGGGGGCAACCCTCCGGGCACCGGTGCTTGCCCCCCCCCATCGGGGGGACTACCGCCGGAGTGACAATTTGGCTTGATCGGAGCCCCCCGTCACTGCCCTGAAGTCCCCCTGTAACTGCCGTGAAGCCCCCCTGTGACTGCCTTGAAGCCCCCCTGTCACTGCCTTGAAGCCCCCCCTGTCACTGCCCCGGAGCCATGACGTCACGGCTCCGGAGCAGTGACGTCACGACACCGAAGCAGTGACGTCACCCTTCCCCGGAAAGCGTCTCCGCTTTCCTCCAAAATATCCCTTCCTGACAGCGACTCGAAGTCGCCGTCCAGGGCCGGCCCTGTTGGGCCGAATGCGACTCTCCATGAGGTGAGGCGCCTTTTATACCGGTCGAGCACGTGATAGATCACAGGAGAAATCACGTCAAATCGGGACAAAACTCGACGTGAATGACTATGCGTGCGTTTGGCCTACTATGCCTTCTCTGGCCTCTATTGTCGTAAACTACCTCCTACGACTTCTTCCCACCATTTCCCTCTCTTCCTCTCGGGGGGGGGGGGGCAAGCGCCGGAGGAGAGCAGGGGCCCCCCCTGAAGCCCCCCCTCGGGGGAGGCCTGCGCTGTCGCTCCCCCAAGTCAAAAACGGGCTCTATTGTCCGGCGCTTGCCCCCCCGCAGAGTCTGAGTTGGTAAGGCTACCAGTCGAAGTATTTCCATAGAGCTCTTATAAAAACAATGATTGATAGCGCACTATCAGGCATCTTTTATCAGAGTTTTTCATCATATCTATGAGTAAATCTTGGAAGGCCCCACCACGTCTAGGATAGACCCATCCCGCACACTTTCTACTGCGTCCGGCGCGCCCCCACTTGGATCCCGCACACTTTCTACGGCGTTCAGCGCACTCTCGCTTGGGTCCCACACACTTTCTACGGCGTCCTGCGCAACCCACTCGAATCCCGCACACTTTCTACTGCGTCATGTGCACTCTCATTTGGGTCCCGCACACTTTCTACGGCGTCTTGCGCACTCCTACTGGGGTTCCGCACACTATCTACGGCGCTCTGTGGCGCACTTCTGAGTCACACCGTGAGGCGTTCCAAAAAGTACTTCCGAGATCCCGCCGTATCGATTGAAGCGTTGCCCCGTCAAATCCTGAGCAAAAGCCTATCAGTAACGGTGTTTATTTCACTAGTTCATTTCCTCACGAATGAGTAAACGTCGGATGGTTTATAATAACATGCTGTTTACGTGTTTTTGTCTTTTTCTTGTCCCTCAATTTTGAGGTTCCAGCAAAATTGAGCTACCAACTTCAAATTTTGACAGGAGCTAGTGCAACCATAACCAACTTTCTGGCCAAAAATGAGCTCTCTAGCTCAACGATAAGTGTTCCAACAAGATCGTGAACGCCAACTGAAAAAAAAGGAGATGAACATTTTTTCGACCAAAATGACGTGGTTTTGACATTTTATCTCGAATCTCAGAGAACCATTCCGGACCATTTTTGAGCAGTTATTTAGCTTTCTAAAGTATATCAAATGCAAAAAGAACGGTCTTCCTACGCTTACTCTGGACCCTGATACTGAGATCAGGGGGATGCGCGAAGGCGAATCAAAGCCAAATCTGATGAGCGCTTCGCGCTCACCACCATTCGGAACAAGAACGATAGTTAAGTGCACCAGAAGAGGACTTCCGTAATCTTAGGAATGATGTTATTCGGCTCTCGTAAACAAATTTGGTGATACTCAATTGATCAATGGTAAAGTATAAAAGAAGTGAAGAGCGGTGTGTCTTCATTCACACACCGTCCTTCTCCAGAGGTCAGCAGTTGAGGATCTGCCTGGACTACAAAGCAGGAAAACAGCACCACCGGTGGTGAAGATGTAGCGAATTCGGAGTCAGAACTCAGAAAATTTTAGAGCCAGCTCGAGTGAGATGACGGTAGCCCTGTTCTGACGCACTTAACTTTCGTTCTTGTTGATTCGGAGGCATGGCTTGCATATGGTGTCCTGGACATTAAACTGAGGTCATGCGCACGTCCCTTGATACCCTGCACACTCCTACTAAGGTCCTACACACATTCCATGACGTGCTGCTCATCCTTAGGGCCTATTCATACTTCCAACCTCTCGCTCTGCCAGACCGGTCCGCGCGGAAAAAGTGGTGAGTATGAATAAAAAGACGACCTCCCGCGCCTCCCGCCTCTCCCGTGCCTCGTGCCCCGCCACAGTGGTGTCTCTGGAGCATTCATACTCCCGTCTCGTACCGCCGAGGCATTTGTTGGTAGCATTACTTGTTGCACTAAATTACATCATTAAAGTGTAGCGGGGCTTCAGTGAAGGCGCGCAATACGCTGTAGAAAGCGTGCGGGACCCAAATGAAAGTGCGCAGGACGCCGTATAAAGTGTGCGGAACCCAAGTGGGAGTGCATCGGGCGTCGCATAAAGCATGTGGGACCCAAGTGGGAGTCTTGCGTATGGAGACTTAGTAGGAGTGTGCAGGACATTATGAGACCAGTGCAAGACCCCATTAGGGGTGCTCAGGCCGTAGTAGAATGTGTGCAGGACCTCAGTAGGAGTGTGCAGGACATAATGGAACCTGTGCAGGGCTCCAGTAGGGGTGTGCAGGACGTCGAAGAAAGTGTGCAGGACCTTAGTAGGAGTGTGCAGGACATCAAGGAACTTGCGCAGGACCCCAGTAGGGGTGTGCAGGACATCATGGAACGTGCGCAGAACCCCACTAGGGATGAGAATGACGTCATGGAATGTGTACAGGACCTCAGTAAAAGTGTGCAGGACATCATGAAGCTTGTGCAGGACCCCTGTAAGAATGAGCAGCACGTCATGGAATGTGTGTAGGACCTTAGTAGGAGTGTGCAGGACATCAAGGGACGTGCGCATGACCTCAGTTTAATGTCCAGGACACCGTATGCAAGCCATGCCTCCGAATCATCAAGAACGAAAGTTAAAGGCAGTGGTCACGATGAAAAACGGTATAGAAAAAACTACAAAAATCAGCTTAGATCAAAAACAGCTGAAAAACTATGAAGGTAGAGCGGTGAAAAACGGGCTAGAATTAGAGTTTCTAGGGCCCAAATAAGCCAGTTCGTGCACACGTGCACAGCGATGACGAAAAAGATCGCAGTCTCATGCCGAGCAGTCAAAAATCATCGACATTCAGAGGACGAAATAAAAGCAAATTTAACGAATAAAAGCAGTTGAACAATGAAAGCATCTTTTCAGGCAATGTTTTTGACTAGATGTGTACATAAATCCGAAGCTTCATTGATTGAAATTCAATTTCAAGCCAGCTGATGTTCTTGATATAAGGGGTCATCGATGCCGATGATATGGAGTGAGCTCGTCCACCGTCAAAAGACAAGAAAGTTCAGGCTTCAAATTTGGCCCAAAACAATGTTTTTTCCGCGATTTTTTCTTATAGTTCCTACTACTCGAGACCCAGAAAAGGGTTTAGAGAGAAAAAGACGACAAGCATATTTGATCGCGACCACTGCCTTTAAGTGCGCCTGAACAGAGCTACCGTCATCTCACTCGAGTTGGCTCTAAAATTTTCTAAGTTCTTACTCCGAATTTGCTACATCTTCACCACCGGTGGTGCTGTTTTCCTGCTTTGTAGTCCAGGCAGATCCTCAACTGCTGACCTTTGGAGAAGGACGGTGTGTGAACGAAGACACACCGCTCTTCACTTCTTTTATACTTTACCCTTGATCAATTGGGTATCACCAAATTTGTTTACGAGAGCCGAATAACATCATTCTTAATATTACGGTAGTCCTCTTCTGGCGCACTTAACTATCGTTCTTGTTCCGAATCAGACATATGGGCCGGCGCAGACGAGCCAAATCAGCATGAACCGGTGACGTTTGGCTAGAGCGGCTGACCTTAGGTCTATCCTAGACGTGGTGGGGCCACCCAAGATTTACTCATAGAAATGATGAAAAACTGTGACAAAAATGCCTGATACTGCGCTATCAATCATTGTTTTTATAAGAGCTCTATGGAAATACTTCGACTGGTAGCCTTACTCGCCTTTCATGCTTTTGCGACAGCGGCAAATGCCGCAGATTTTCTATAGAAAAATGAGAAAAGCGACGCGGCATTTGCCGCCGGCGGAAAACGCCGCAAAGTGGAGCTTTCATGCATTCGCGGCAGCGGCATCGCGAATCGCTAGCCCCGTCGCTGATTTTCCCTGGCTCCGTCGACGTTTTCGGTGGCCCCGCCGCGGTGTCTGCGGCAGCGACAACAATGATCCGGACCATTTGTGTCGCTGCCGCTGGCCTCGCCGCAACCTATCGTCTCGGGACCGTCACCAAACTCGGCATTTTGCCAGAGAAATTAGCTGATTTCATCCTAGAATTTGGAATTCTGCTGCGCCATCGTCATTATTCAAATACTAGTATTTCTGGAAATATTATTCAGTGATTTGCTCAAATCTATTCTGCTTAACAACAAGAAGATTTATTCGCTAGATGTGTTATGATCCTTCATTTCACCGTTCGATTTCTAACTACATATTTTGAACGCATTTGGTCCTGGGCCCGTAGCAAACCCCCCGCCGCCACCACATAAAGATAGCAGTCGACCTGAGGTACATCGTGCCCAGATGCCACCCAATGTCGTCAACCCGGAGCGACCCTTTTCTACAGGAGAATTCCGTTTGCAAAACCAGCCTCGTGCTGGAATCGAACCACGCACACTGGTCGCTTAGACAGCGCGCACAGCAACTGAACCGCGAGCCCGTTCTGATAGAGGCATTCTCTTCAATAGCAAGGGTGCGAGATGAACAAAACAACCAACAGGAATCTAATCCATGAAAATCGCCCCCTTTAGATCTGCAGTCCATCCTATTCTGCTAAGTTTATTACAAACTATGCTTGGCTATTTTTGCTTACACCTTTTCAGCAATTGCACAAGATTTAATTTTCGAATTTGCAAAGAAGCTCATGATTTCTGTTTTTTTTTTTGGAAAAGTCCGCAGATTACCCGAAACTGGATCAGAGTGGTATTTGACGTTGAAAAATATCCACTTCCTCCCTTGCTCTACTTACTTCCTTTAAAACCAAGCAGGTCCTTTAAAACTAGTAACAGAATCATACCTATTCTTACACTGCTTATGATTTTTCTTTTGAGAACCATGTTTGTACATGATCACGCTGCTACTCGCTCAACAAATATAGAACCAAAAAGGATATAAGAATAGAAGTATATCTTGATGTTTTTGAATATTTTATGTTCTCGATGGCAATGCCTTTTTAGATGCAGAGAAACCGGGGGGTAGACAACAGGCACTCTGCTGTGGGCGGAGCCAGAGGGGCGGGCCCGACTCCGCCCCTCGACGCGGACGACTTTTGCGGCAGAGTGCCTCTTTCTCAGACGAGTTGTACTCGGCGTGCCTCTATCGACTTTCTCAAGAGACGCTTAACTATTCGCCGGCTTATTCTGGCATTCTCTGCTGTATTAAACTATTTTGCTCTGTCAATATTCAGAATACCACTATTGCTGAATATTCTACGCTTTATTCTCTGTGCAGAAGACCAATACTCCTAGTTAATCTCTTGCAAATGTGAGTTTCTTCTTTAGCTACCCATTTATTTATTACCTCTAGTTAAGGTGTTTCATACATTAATATATATGCGAGCTTTTTCGTGACACCACAATTTCGCATTACTTTTTGATGATCTTTTGTGCAGGTTTTGAATAGGAGTAATTTATGTTTGATATTCACAAATTGTGGTCATCAAAGTTCGAAGTAGTTCCCCACGATTTTTTTCTCACTGCCATCAATTCTGTAGCGTAACAATAAATATTTTGCGTAATGTAGCGTAAAAATAAATAATTTATGAAGAAATCGTTCTAATTTCTGTGCAAAACTAGTTGGGAGGGGGGCCATTGAAGATTTGCCCATTCAAATGAAAGGATTCATCCATGAAAATGAAAATTTCGTTATTAGATATGTGACAACATTATCACTCATATTTCCTAGAAATTCCATGAAATTAAATCGATTTCTGAAAGCAAAATCATTCATTTCTCACTTGAATTCTGGGTGCCCTAACTAGTTTTGCACCAAAATTGAGGAGCAGAATTTGTTTCATCTTGAAACGTCGAATCACGTAAATTATAGTGGTTTGAATGGGGACTCTAGACAGGTGAATAAAGGTTATATCCATTTTTAATGGTTATTCGACATCAATTCACCTTTACTATCCACAGGAATCAGGCATAAAATTATGCTGTTGAGCGTGCTCACGGTAGTCTTTTTTTTTTTGCTGCTTGCAGCGGGTGGACTAAAATGGAGTCAACCTAGTTCAAAACCACGCAAAACAATAAATATCTATCTATTTTGCAAATATCACTATAATGACCTATTTAGGCACTTTCCGCTCCGTTCTTCATCAGTCGTCCATTCCGACCCCCCCCGTCCCCTGTGCATATCACTCGCTAAATCGTGAACGATTTCATGAACTATTGAAGATTTCATGAATCTTTCGTGATAAGTGAGAAAATGCGAAGTTTGTGCCCTTTCGTCATCGCCGGCCGTTCTCTCTTCCTATCCCACATAATCTCAACGCTAAAGGACTACTGGAAGTTAATCCTGAAATGCAGGAGGCAATCTGCAGAAGCTGGGTCAGCGTCCAGTTTTATTAGGTGCGTCCCATTAGATTTTTTCTTTTTTTTTGTTTCATAACTGGGATTTGCAGTTATGAAACTGTGCTATTGGGCATGCTCATGGTAATGCTCTTTTTTGACTGTTAGTAGCGAGTTAACTCCAATGCTTAAGTCACCCTAATTTGAACCAGGCAAAAGAACAGGTATAGTCTACAGCAATGGAAGTAGGACATGGGGAGGCTGCGGACTCGTCCTAACTTACCGTGCTTTGTTAGTGATATCTATACATTGTACCCGAATCGAAAAACGGATATCCGAATCATTTTAAAAACGATGGTCGCGGATTTCCAATTCATCCGAATGAATTCAAAACAAAAGCACTGCTATTCCGGTACTACTTGCTACCACTCGGGATCCATCTGAATGCACTCGGATATCCACAACCATGGTTTCCGGAATGATTCGGATATCCGTTCTTCGATTCGGCTCCAATGTATAGTGATATCACTATTTTTTTTTCTCGAAACAGCTGTGATAGGTCGGTGAGTCTGCGTTGCTTGCTTGCTACCACTGATCCATCTGAATGCACTCGATATCCACAACCATGGTTTTCGGAATGATTCGATATCCGTTTTTCGATTCGGGTCCAATGTATAGTGATATCACTATTTTTTCTCGAAACAGCTGTGATAGGTCGGTGAGTCTGCGTTTTCACCGATATGACTACATCCGTGAAGCAATGAAAACATGTGGGAGTGGAAACGAAAACTCACCGACCAATCTGTTATTTTGAAAAAAAAGTGATAACACAATCAGACCACGGTATGTCAGGAAGAGTCCGCAACCCCACCACGTCCTACTTCCATTGCAGCAGACTAAATCTCAATTTTATTTGCAAATATCACAATAATAACAACTTATTTAGGCGCTCTGCGCTCCGTTCTTCATCAGTCGTCCATTCCGACCCCCCCCGCGCATATCACTCGCTAAATCGTGAACGATTTCATGAACTATTGAAGATTTCATGAATCTTTCGTGATAAGTGAGAAAATGCGAAGTTTGTGCCCTTTCGTCATCGCCGGCCGTTCTCTCTTCCTATCCCACATAATCTCAACGCTAAAGGACTACTGGAAGTTAATCCTGAAATGCAGGAGGCAATCTGCAGAAGCTGGGTCAGCGTCCAGTTTTATTAGGTGCGTCCCATTAGATTTTTTCTTTTTTTTTTGTTTCATAACTGGGATTTGCAGTTATGAAACTGTGCTACTCCTATCTTGCCACTATTTCTGGGGAGGTCCGAGAAGGATAGGCGTGTCCGAGAATTGCTTGGGGAACTTCCCCGCATGAATCGAAGCGACCGAGTAATACTTAAGGGAACATCCATGAGTAACGACGTGCCCATTCTTCCCAATGGGCAATTATGATGTGTTAACGGCCAGATAGGTATTTCTCAACGATGTGCGAGAACTAATAGAGTATGGCGGGGATATTACAGGAGCCAGCAGCACCAGTTTACCTACGCCCGAGGGACTCCCGTCGAAGGCGCCGAGTACAACGCGAAATGGGACGATTCGAGGAGCTACTGCGACAACCCCATCTTCGAACAGCAGGCATACGGCGGTACTGTCGCCGTATGTCCAGGTTTGTTTCAAGTAAGTCCAACTTATAAGAATTCGGCTGCTTTTACATATTGTGATGAAAGCCAAAAAAACTCCTTTCCAGTTTGCGATCAATAGCTGGAACAACGACCAAACTGCGAAGCGAAACTTGATATTTTTGTGAAGTGGTTGGGACCTAGGGTGGGCGAAAATCCGACATGGAGAGGGACTACCCGCTTTTCTCACAATATGCAAATAAGTACAGCGATTTCGTCCTTTTCAGTAATTGTAAAGGGTAACGGACATAAGGAGACAATTGGTTGAGAGAAGTGGAAAAAAACCAGGCGATCAAAACGCCGTCACCTTAAGTCTTTCGAACTTGGTATCTCATTTCTCACCGTTCGACGCAGATGTCCTGAAACTCGCCATATTGTACATAGTCGATGTAAATAAAATTATTGGTGCGTCTGTACATACTACTTTAGCATCTTTTTCATTTGTTTATTTCAGATTTTGTTTACGAATGCACCACCTTATTTCAAGGTTGCGTCGGAACTCGTCCGGCCAGCGCCGTCCGATCTCGTCCGCGGCGCGATGTCCGAACTCGTCCGGCACGCAAATCGCCGAAATACATTTACATCAAGGGAAGGTGCTCGAGCACAGGATATGAACACTGACTTATCACTGGTAGATAATGTATCGGGAAATACCAGCTTTGGGGGAAGGCATTAGTAATTAGAGAGGCCTTGAAAATAGAAAGTTTTTTTGTAATTGCACCTGGTTTAGTTAATGAATCTCACCGGTGCATGAAACTGGCAGAATGTTTTCGTTTGCAATAGTGGACTTCTAGTGGGATCTGATCTTCACACATACAGACTTAAATAGTAGATATGTACGATGTTTTTATGGCTGTCAACTCAAGGAAAAATACCAACTCAATCAAAACCGCTTCAAAATCAGTCAACCCCTCGAGATTCTATAGAATTGGTTAGATAAAAAAATTGAATCCAGTATCGAATGACACATATTTTCAAAAGGAAGAGTGCGGAAACCAGCGAGCAGCCTCGTAATGATCCTTTAAAAAACATAGGAAAACGAAAGGTAGGAATCGACTGTAAGAACCACGATAAAAAAAGAAACCTCGGAATCATTGTATAAGCAGCCCATGTAAATAATATCAGAAAATGGAGCGGAATCACTTCATTACCAGGTTGTTCAATAAGTTTTGTCGTTCGATAAGAGGGGGCGTTGCTACTAGCCCAATTTTTTTATTTTGTTGGTACACTCTTCATATGAACGTATGTGAAGTTTCATTTCAATCTGACATTTCATTTTTTGTTTACAATCCATTTAGTGTCGCCGCGTCACAGCAATGAAAAGAAGTGAATATCGTGCAGTGACAAAATTCTTATTTTTGGAAGGTGTAGCACCAAAAGAAATTCACGAACGAATGTTAAAAGTGTATAATGATCGCTCACCTACAATTAGAACAGTAGAAAGATGGGTTGCTGGATTTAAACGTGGTCGTACAAGCCTTGAAGACGATCCACGTGAAGGACGTCCAAAAAGCTTTTGGGTTTTAGGCTGTAGTTATACTACCCGCGACAGGCGCAGCGGCGCACTGTTTATCATACATATCGATCGGAAATCGATATGCCTTTTATGGACTGTCGCGGTCGCCTGTCGCGAGTAGTAAGGGGTATGGTATACTTTTGCGACACAAGGTCGCGTCGCTCTGCACAGCGACAGCCTCCCGTCCTTTAAATCTGTCGCTGTCGCAGTGCACTGCACAGCGACAGCGACAGTGGTAGGGACAGGCGACGTTCTTAGCAACATTTGGAGCGTTTTAAAAAGGATAAAGTGGATTTTGTGCGTCGATTCATCACTATGGATGAGACTTGGGTTTTTTTTTTTGAATTTTTTTTTGTTTTTTCAAAGTGTAATGTTCAGGGAGATTATACTGAATAATAAAGTGTATTTTCAATTATAAAATTGTTTTTCTTATCGAACGACAAAACTTATCGAACAACCTGGTACATGCCGTTTCCTCACTTTATTAATGAACCTATATATTTCATTGAGAACGTTGTCAGAGTATTTCATTTTAGTTGCATTTTAATGCTGTGTTACCGTCATGTTTGAATGAAATTTTTTGTTCACACCAACATCAAACACCGTCGTTCAAAGACCGAAATCGACTGACAGAAATTATTCTGAGCGTAAACACAGTGTAGAAGTACACACATTATAAGTATACAGACAAAAAATGTATTGAATCTCGCAATGGATATGTTGAAAGATAAAACAATCAGGAGATATTTCCCGTAAATTTATTTTCCATCATTTCTCACGTATTCACGGCGGTAACCCTCACAACACGGTCGGTTACTTGGAGAAACCACCGATTGTAGATTCAATTTTGTCGAGGACCCCGGCGGACAAGTTCGGACGGCTCGCCGGGGACGAGATCGGACAGCGCCGCGCGGACGAGTTCCGACGTAATCTATTTCAACGCAGAATGGATCACGTTTTGTTGGTTCGTGGCCCAAACGCTCTCTTTAGTGCCGACAGATATTACAACTCGAGTGAAAGTCCCTCCATAATAGCGAGGGCACCTTTTGAATAATTTTGATCAATAAATATTTTTTCCTTCTTGTTCGAGAGAATTGAAAGGTTTGTATGCGTTGCACTAGCCAGAGAAATGGAACAGTACGTTAACGAAAGCAATGCATGGAAAGGATTAGGGTCTGCCACAAGGCACAAACTTTGCATTGTCTCACTTATCATAAATGGTTCATGAAATCATTAACAGATCATGAAAACCCTCCATGATTTAGCGAGTGAATGCATCTGAGAAGGTAGTGGAAGAGTGAGTGGGGTGGGGGTCGGAATTGAACGAGACAGAAAATACTGCATGAGGAACTTTATCGCTCCGACGTATTTGTTCAAACGTAGGGCTGGTATGACGTGATTGACTTGACTTTCTAGATACATATGTATGTATGATTAGGGTTAATTTTATACAATAATTAAAGTTTTTAACTCACGCTTGTCTCAAAAGCGCAATAAATGATATGAAATTGCTGAAAAATTGTTGCTGCGGAGGTTTTCAAGAACGATGTTCAACAATCTTTCATAGAACCGGAGAAATACTCTGATACCGTTACGAAAAAAGCAACCAAAATAAAGTCGTTAGAACACTGCGCTTGAAAAAGTTATAATTTTACGCAATTTTCAGCTAGGCTAGCGATTCTTACCAGTTTTTCCTCGAAATCAACTTTCCAGCGAAACACAGCAGGGTTTTTTTTGGTTTTTGAGCAAGGTTTTTTTCAATAGTTTTCATGGTCGCCACAATTGGAAAATTGATTTGTTCGCGAAAGCGAAAAAGGTGCAAAAATAGTTGGGGACACTCGTGAGAATTGATTCAAGTTGGAAGTGATTGGTACCGCTTTCATAAATCGAAGTATCACGGAATTTCTATAAAAAAATGCTTAATAACAATATCTATCAGGCATCTGATATAGACAGGACTTTTCATTTTCATGGATGAAACCTGAGCGCTCCCCCTAGTTTTGTACCGTATAAAAAAACAGGAAAAACAATGGATTTCTGTGATTTCCTTTCGCGGGATCGCAATGGATCAAATATGGCAGGTAAACACTAAATTCTGTGGAGTATTCGTGAGCGCAAACGAAAAAAGTTTGTTTATTTTTTTGACAACCCATTGAAACTGTGCTTATCAACTATGATTGAAAGAATACGCCTAGTACGTGGAGGATTGAGACCGTTCCAGGTTGTATAGAATATAGAATCTAGGGAAAGTACAGCATGAATAAAGCACCTAGAATAAATACGCTGACGTAGGTCGAAACTGGGCAGTCAATGTAATGAATAGGCCAACAATAATCGCTTCCGTAAGAACAGAAGGGGCGAGATCAGGCAGAAACCGAATAATGTAGCCAGGGAGAGCCGGGGAGTGCCCTAGCGTTATGCAGAAAGTCGATTCAGGCACGCCGAGTACAACTCGTCTGAGAAAGAGGCACTCTGCCGCAAAACTCGTCCGCGTCGAGGGGCGGAATCGGGCCCGCCCCTCTGGCTCCGCCCACAGAAGAGTGCCTGTTCGGGCGCTCCCAGAGAAACCGTTCACAAGATATCACGAAAATATCGCCTGCACCCAACAATTTTGGTAGTTTTGGTGAGCTCAGCTTCCTTCTTAAAACCCGTTGTGTAGACCTCTTCTTGATTGTTTCTAGGGCAAAGAAGTGAAAATAAAACTTCGATGTTTATTGGAATTTCCCAGACTTCTGGAATTTTTTTTTAGAAACGATCGTCCAGATTTTGTCTGATAAAATCTCATAATGGTTAATCCTTTGTGTTTTTTCTTCTCTCAGGAATATTCATCATGACCATTAAATCTGCCGCTACTCTTGACTGCTGCTGCCGTTTCCTTCTTTCCTTGTTCAGATTTTTTTCTTCACCTTTATTTTGCAAGCACTGCACGCGTTGTGTCTTACGGTATGTTAGTATGTGTGTGAGGTTTTTTTTGTGGGGGGGGGGGTTTATAGAGTGTGCATTTCCGACAGCTTCTGTACTGAAAAAAGATCCTGTAGAACAGTGCCATTTTGATCGAAATGAACAGAGCCAGCTGGAGAGAGATATGATCAAAAGAAACACGATCTCGAACTTTTCATCGCCAAGAACTTGTCAAAATATCTCTTACCGGTGGCGCAAAATTAGTGAATCATGAAACCACCCGAAAAAAAATCAGCACTCCGGAGAAAATACTTTGTCAAATTCAATTTCAAATTATTTTCATGAATTCGCGAAAGAAACTCACGCAATAGAACTAGAACGTACAGTATAGACACTCCACGTACAGTTTTTTTTATGAAAAAAAGAACCAGTCTGATGGTTCCGAAACAACAAAAAATAATGAGAAACTAGAGGGAAATCAGCGTCCGCGAAAAATCAACAGCTGATGAAGAGCGAATGGTTATGCCGTCATGGGAGGCAATGATCGCCACTCATTAAAGCGATTTTCCTCCAAGATTTATTACAGGTTATGGGAGGCTGTCATTCCAATGCCCTATTCACAGTCTTTGTGGGGGAATTTCCGCATGATCAGCTCAAAATACAGAACTTCCCTTGAACCTCAAGGAGATGGTCAAACGTCGTCAGAAAGGTCAAAGGATCGTGTTCTCTTCTCCGCGCCGCCACCACCTCGGTCATGCACGACCCATGACTTGGCTCCCTCCCTACGTGCCTCTGCAATATGCGCGCTATTTCCACTTTCCACTCGCAGCTCGTGGCTCCCTTTAGACCTCAGGTCCATGGCTGCGTGCCGAGGTGGGTGACATTCGGCTGCGAGCGAAGTCACCACCTCAGCACGCACACGTGCATTAGGATAGGGCGGCCACCACCTATTCCAATAGCGATGTGAGCCACCACCTCACGCCGGGGAGGCAGCTATGAGCTCCGACCTTTCGGTGGGATTGCTACGGGTCCTGATGTGCTCTTCCCGTTTCGATGTTATTTTACGAGCATTTATTCAAATGATTGTTGCAATTTCGCCGTGCTTGATCCGAATCCATATCACCGAGCTATGCTGAATTAGACAGTATACTCTCTGATATAGGCCCGGAAATGCAGGCTTTTCTAATGCTACCCATAATATCCAAATATTATCACTGAAAACTTCTTCTAAATATTGAAAATGTGTGAGTAATCACCGGATTTCGCCACAGCCGGGATGTTTGGCAAAATGCCCAGCCCACTGAAGGTCCCGGCACGATAAATAGCGGCAAACGCCGCCGCCGCCCTAGCGATTCGCGACAAAAATGCTGATTTTGCCGTGGGTCCAAGTGCGGCATTTGCCGCTGTCGCAAAAGCATGAAAGGCGAGTTATTGTGCTTATCTGGGTCCAATTTCGGTCCGCAATTGCGTCTCGACACGCTTTGCGGCCGCGCGCTTTCGAGCCGGAAGAGTTTCCAGCGCCACAGCCGCCGATCTGTTGACTCTAGGTGGGTTTTAGAAACTGGAAACTAAACAAAATTGAAGAAAACTGTATAAAAAAGCCATACAGAGTTGGCTTTGGAGCTGGAAACTCGATTGACTCGAGCGCGTGCGGCCGCAAAGCGTGTCGAGACGCAATTGCGGACCGGAATTTGACCCAGATAAGCACAGTACACCTCATTCATACTATTGCGATAGCGGCAAATGCCGCGATTATCAGTGGAAAAATAAGAAACCAGATGTCTGATACTGCTCTAAAATGTGAAATCAGGTGTCTGCTAATGGTATCAAACATCTAAATTCTCATTTTTCTGCTGATAATCCGCGGCATTTGCCGCTATCGCAAAAGTATGAATGAGGTGTTACCAATTGGCGGTTCATTCCATTTCTGTCTTGAATGGTGGGTCCCCCCCGTCAAGGATAGTGCCTAGACCCTGTACAGTTGGGTATTTTAAAGCTCATTTCCTCATTTTTTCGACTTTTAAATTCGAAAAGTATATGCCTTGCATCTTATTTGTAGGAAGCCGCGTTGCAACAATTATCTTGCAGTCTTAGCAGCGGAGCGGTTGTTTCATCATTTCTACCACTATGTTTTCGAAAAAAAAACAACTTGACTCTCAGAGCTTGACGATATTGTAGAAGGGAAACCCTTGTAAAAAGTTGTGAAATTTCTGAAAGTTGGGCTCCGCAGAAAAGGTCAAGGATTTGGCATTGCTCTAAAATGTTGTGAAATTGTTCCATTAGATTTGGCCATCAAACTGATTTTCTAAATGTAGTGAAATTGTTGAATCGATTTGGCTGTTGTTGGTATATGCAGACAACATAATCATTAAATGTAGTGAAATTGTTGCAAACGGATTTGGCAGGAGCTCTATGAATTATCAAAGTCAAATCTCGCGTCAGAAGGTCCTCTGGCGTGCAAATAAAGACAAAAACAAAAAACTACTTCTTAAATACTGCTGAACGAAATGTCGCCTTATGGGCTAGAAATAAGGTTTTCGAATGTTAATCTGCCTTTTCAGTGTAGCTCCCACTAAGGTACCAGACCTTCCCTCACCGATTAGATAAAAATCATGAAAACGAATTCTAACACAATTTATTAGTTACTGATGCTATGTCTTCGTGTCATCAACGCTTTCACGGTTCACATTGTATGGAAACGTTTTTGCTGCTAGACTTAATCTTGTTCTCATTTGATTCAATATGCGCTCCAAGAAAAACCCCTTCTGACGCGTGATTTGACTGTGATAATTGATAGCGCTCCTGCCAAATCCGTTTGCAACAATTTCACTACATTTAATTAATTAATTTATTTATTTATATTTACGTCGCGAGCGACGCGCTTTACAACACATAAATGCACGATGCATCATCCTAACGGACGAATAAACTAACATCAACACAAACAAAGAGAAAACATGGATGAACCTGAACAGTATCGAATGTTGTTTCCGAATGTTATCACCTCATTTGATTCTCGTACCGCCATATGCTCTGAGTTTACTCGGGGATTGAGATTTCAACTTGTTCTATGAACAGGTATCATATCAAATCAAGGTGTAAGAGTTTTGATTAGAAAAAAAACTGATTTGGCGGATGGACCATCTCGTTTGACGCACAACAGGCATTTTTCTAAGAGGTATGTATGTCAGTTCAGTAAAGGAAGTGGTGTAGGGAATAGCGATAATATGATAATATGGAGTTGTAGGAGTAGTAAAAAGAGTTAATGATTATGTTGTCTGCATATGCCAACAACAGCCAAATCGATTCAACAATTTCACTACATTTAGAAAATCAGTTTGATAGCCAAATCTAATGGAACAATTTCACGACATTTTAGAGCAATGCCAAATCCTTGACCTTTTCTGCGGAGCCCAACTTTCAGAAATGGTTTGTATACAATTGATTCAGTAATTTTCGGGTATCCTCAAAACTGAACCTCAAACCGCCCCCTATTGAATTATAGAAGATTATTTCTTAAAATGCTTCTGTTTGATGGGAAATCTAAAATTGTGGTGAGCGCGAAGCGCTCACCAGATTTGGCTTTGATTCGCCTTCGCGCAACCCCCTGATCTCAGTATCAGGGTCCAGAGTAAACGTAGGAAGACCGTTCTTTTTGCATTTAATATACTTTAGAAAGCTGATTAACTGTTCAAAAAATGGTCCGGAATGGTTACCTGAGATTCGAGAAAAAGTGTCAAAACCACGTCATTTTGGTCGAAAAAATGTTCATCTCCTTTTTTTTTCAGTTGGCGTTCACGATCTCGTTGGAACACTTATCGTTGAGCTAGAGAGCTCATTTTTGGTCAGAAAGTTGGCTATGATTGCACCTAGGTCCTGTCAAATTTTGAAGTTGGTAGCTCAATTTTTGCGGAACCTCAAAATTGAGGATGAAGAAAGACAAAAACACGTGAACATGTTATTATAAACCATCCGACGTTTACTCATTCGTAAAAATTAACTATTGAAATAAACACCGTTACTGATAGGCTTTTGCTCAGGATTTGACGGGGCAACGCTTCAATCTATCTACGGCGTTCTGTGGCGCACTTCTGAGTCACACCGTGAGGCGTTCCAAAAAGTACTTCCGAGATCCCGCCGTTCCGTGAAAAAGTAAGGACCAATTTTTAGGGTATTCGAAAAAAATTTTCAAATTCGGCTCAAAGCTTTCGACTGGGGGTTATTCAGGGCGCTGAACGCTCCAAAACGCTATCAGTCTGTGCAGTTTGGAAAATGTGCCTTCACCCAAAGTTTGCTAAGTGGGGTAGTTTTGGGCGTTGTACACAAGCATGAGGTCCGTTTCCGGATTCCGCAAACACTAATGCGCGTTTTCGATAGGCCATTGGTACACTTCAGCGACAGCCGGTCGCCGGCGACGGACACGGCGACGGAGTCGTCGTAGCCGCATTGAATTCCACGCGCTTCTGCGTACTGAAATTTCCGCACACGCGCATCTGCACAACAAACAAAAAAATCGATTATGGTCATGCCATCGCAGTTTATGTGCAATTTCGTGACATTTCTAATTGTTTTCACTTCCTGCCACAATACATATGAGTGTGAAGTAGTACAAGCAAAAAGCATATGACGAAATGGTGAAATTGGGGAAGCGGAAAATCTAGAAGTTGTCGTAGAAGAGGCAAATACGTCGGCTTGGGATATAATCCATGCATTCGACAGCCTAGACAAATGTATGCATAGAAAGGTTTATAAGTAATCGAATGGGATAATGACAGCACATAAACTCCTTATTGGAAAAAAACTGCACGTAAACAACTAAACCCGAAACGTACAAAACTATAATGCCTTTTGATGTCACTATACTGTTCATGATATGCCAAAAATCACAGAAAACAGCGCGAAATAGATGAATCTGTGGAGTCCAGGGGAGCCAGCGACAGCCCGTCGCTGCGGCGACGGAGTATACCAGGGTTACTCCACTCAAAATCATAGCACCCCTCAGCGACCTGTTGCCGCGACGGGCGCACGCAAACTGATCCCGCGGCCGACCCTGCCATAGCGCCGGTGCTGGTCCCGACACGAAGAGTGGTAGTTGTCCAGGCCTGGGAGGTCTTCCAATGGCCATAGGAAAAAAAGGCGGGAAATACGAACTTTCACAGGCTATAACTTTTTTCGCAGATGTCAGTAGCAAAATCTGAGTTCAGATTCAGAGAAGGCGTGCCAGTGTTGACTAGAAAACATTTATCAGCTGTCCGATCCTGGGGTACGCCATGCGAGGTTCCCTAGTCAGTAAGATGATTAGGTCAGCGCGAAGCAAAGACACCTCACTGCGTTGAGGGTAGCACACGTGGGTTGAGAATGCTGTTCAACACATCGATGGTGAACACTTCACAGGTTGTAGCTCCCCATTTTGAAAGGCAGCATACACGCTCGTAAACGTAGTTGAGATAACTACGGAAATATAATAGTATGGCTCAGAACAAAACGCCTACGCATCTTGAAGCCTCAAAAACTACCCACAATGCCGCTACACGAGTAAGAAGTTGGCCAAGCCCCTGTACTCCGCCCCCCTGCATTTGCGTCCTCCTCCAAAACAGGGGTAGTGGGCCATTCCAACAGGCGTCGATGTACGTGGTTTACCTATTGTACCTGTTCTACCACCCACAAACGGAATGGCCGGTTTTCGGGAATCTCGTCCCCACTGTGATTTCCCACCTCGGTTGTAGCTTGCCACAGGTAGGAGTTTCCTCCCCTCTCAAGACTTAGGTATAGTATACCTGATCCATTAAGATTGAAAAAAGGTCGAGGGTGAACGGCTATGGGGACGAGATGCCGTAGAATCGGAATGGCCCAGCACCCCTGTTTTGGAGGAGGATGCAAAAAAAAACATGGGGCGAGCAGAGACAGGGGCGGGCCAACTTCTTAGTCGTGTAGCGTCATTGTGGGTCGTTTTCGACGCTTCAAAATGCGTAGGCGTTGTGTTCTGAGCCATACCATTCTATTTCCGTCATATCTCAGCCACGCTTACGAGCTTGTATGCTACCTTTAAGAACGTTTGAAATGTGGATTCCATAGCCAGACGGAACGGGAAGGTGTAACAGACCGTTCCCTCTGAGGCATGGAGCTACCCATCGAGAGACTACTACGTAGAAGCTAGCCGTTGGCAGATAGGGCAATCGCTCCAGCCGCGAAGCGGCTGCAGAGGTTTGGTTTTGCCTGGCACTTGTGATCACTTAGATTTTGGTAAAGTAGTTAATAAAACCTGTAAAACGAATTTTCTAGAGATTTCCTTCTGGATACAAGTGAGAGAGTCTAGAAGACACCCTCTGACAAAATTTGAGCCAAATCGATTGAAAATTAACAAAGTTAGATCGGCGGAAGCTTAGCGAAAATTCGCGTTTTTTCTTGTAACGCGTCCCTCGTGTCCTGTTCCTCGTTCTTCGTTCCTCGTTCCTCGTTCGTCGTTCCTCGTTCCTCGTTCCTGCCACTAGCCACTGCCAGTGGCCACTGCCAGGCGATCAGTTGGGCAGGTAGGTAAGTTGGTATGTGGACAGATATGATTACTTACTCACTTACTTTAACATTAACTACTTCACCTTTTGCTAATTATCATATTAAGTGATATTATCAGTTGGCAGACCAAATCGCTTGAACACATCGTAGGCTGTACTTTTCGATGGGAAGGGACAGGGAAAGTGACTAATAAGTTTGTTACTTACTGTTTCACATTAACTACTTTACTTCTTACTGCTTATCATATCAAGTGATATTATCAGTTGGTTGATCAACTCGCTAAAACACGTCGTAGGCTGTACTTTTCGATGGGGAAGGACAGGGAAAGTGACTAATAAGTTTGTTACTTACTGTTTCACATTAACTACTTTACTTCTTACTGCTTATCATATCAAGTGATATTATCAGTTGGTGGATCAAATCACTGAAACACGTTGTAAGCTGTACTTTTCCGTAGGGAAGGGACAGGGGAAGTGACTAATAAGTTTGTTACTTACTGTTTCACGTTAACTACTTTACTTCTTACTGCTTATCATATCAAGTGATACTATCAGTTGGTAGATCAACTCGCTAAAACACGTCGTAGGCTGTACTTTTCGATGGGGAGGGACAGGGGAAGTGACTAACAAGTTTGTTAGCTACTGTTTCACATTAACTACTTTACTTCTTATTGCTTATCATATCAAGTGATATTATCAGTTGGTAGACCAAATCGCTTAAACACATCGTAGGCTGTACTTTTCGATGGGGAGGGACAGGGGAAGTGACTAACAAGTTTGTTAGCTACTGTTTCACATTAACTACTTTACTTCTTATTGCTTATCATATCAAGTGATATTATCAGTTGGTAGACCAAATCGCTTAAACACATCGTAGGCTGTACTATTCGATGGGAAGGGACAGGGAAAGTGACTAACAAGTTTGTTAGCTACTGTTTCACATTAACTACTTTACTTCTTATTGCTTATCATATCAAGTGATATTATCAGTTGGCTGACCAAATCGCTTAAACACATCCTAGGCTGTACTTTTCGATGGGAAGGGACAGGGGAAGTGACTAATAAGTTTGTTACTTACTGTTTCACATTAACTACTTTACTTCTTACTGCTTATCATATCAAGTGATATTATCAGTTGGTGGATCAAATCACTGAAACACGTTGTAAGCTGTACTTTTCCGTAGGGAAGGGACAGGGGAAGTGACTAATAAGTTTGTTACTTACTGTTTCACATTAACTACTTTACTTCTTACTGCTTATCATATCAAGTGATACTATCAGTTGGTAGATCACCTCGCTAAAACACGTCGTAGGCTGTACTTTTCCGTAGGGAAGGGACATGGGAAGTGACTAATAAGTTTGTTACTTACTGTTTCACGTTAACTACTTTACTTCTTACTGCTTATCATATCAAGTGATACTATCAGTTGGTAGATCAACTCGCTAAAACACGTCGTAGGCTGTACTTTTCGATGGGGAGGGACAGGGGAAGTGACTAACAAGTTTGTTAGCTACTGTTTCACATTAACTACTTTACTTCTTATTGCTTATCATATCAAGTGATATTATCAGTTGGTAGACCAAATCGCTTAAACACATCGTAGGCTGTACTTTTCGATGGGAAGGGACAGGGGAAGTGACTAATAAGTTTGTTACTTACTGTTTCACATTAACTACTTTACTTCTTACTGCTTATCATATCAAGTGATATTATCAGTTGGTGGATCAAATCACTGAAACACGTTGTAAGCTGTACTTTTCCGTAGGGAAGGGACAGGGGAAGTGACTAATAAGTTTGTTACTTACTGTTTCACATTAACTACTTTACTTCTTACTGCTTATCATATCAAGTGATACTATCAGTTGGTAGATCAACTCGCTAAAACACGTCGTAGGCTGTACTTTTCCGTAGGGAAGGGACAGGGGAAGTGACTAACAAGTTTGTTACTTACTGTTTCACGTTAACTACTTTACTTCTTACTGCTTATCATATCAAGTGATACTATCAGTTGGTAGATCAACTCGCTAAAACACGTCGTAGGCTGTACTTTTCGATGGGGAGGGACAGGGGAAGTGACTAACAAGTTTGTTAGCTACTGTTTCACATTAACTACTTTACTTCTTATTGCTTATCATATCAAGTGATATTATCAGTTGGTAGACCAAATCGCTTAAACACATCCTAGGCTGTACTTTTCGATGGCAATGGACAGGGGAAGTGACTAATAAGTTTGTTACTTACTGTTTCACATTAACTACTTTACTTCTTACTGCTTATCATATCAAGTGATATTATCAGTTGGTGGATCAAATCACTGAAACACGTTGTAAGCTGTACTTTTCCGTAGGGAAGGGACAGGGGAAGTGACTAACAAGTTTGTTACTTACTGTTTCACATTAACTACTTTACTTCTTACTGCTTATCATATCAAGTGATATTATCAGTTGGTAGATCAAATCGCTAAAACACGTTGTAGGCTGTACTTTTCCGTAGGGAAGGGACAGGGGAAGTGACTAACAAGTTTGTTACTCACTGTTTCACATTAGCTACTTTACTTCTTACTGCTTATCATATCAAGTGATATCATCAGTCGGTAGATCAACTCGCTAAAACACGTCGTAGGCTGTACTTTTCGAAGGGGAGGGACAGGGAAAGTGACTAACAAATTTGTTAGCTACTGTTTCACATTAACTACTTTACTTCTTACTGCTTATCATATCAAGTGATATTATCAGTTGGTTGATCAAATCGCTAAAACACGTCGTAGGCTGAACTTTTCGATGGGAAGGGACAGGGGAAGTGACTAATGAGTTTGTTACTTAGTGTTTCACATTAACTACTTTACTTCTTACTGCTTATCATATCAAGTGATATTATCAGTTGGTGGATCAAATCACTGAAACACGTTGTAAGCTGTACTTTTCCGTAGGGAAGGGACAGGGGAAGTGACTAATAAGTTTGTTACTTACTGTTTCACATTAACTACTTTACTTCTTACTGCTTATCATATCAAGTGATACTATCAGTTGGTAGATCAAATCGCTAAAACACGTCGTAGGCTGTACTTTTCGATGGGAAGGGACAGGGGAAGTGACTAATAAGTTTGTTACTTACTGTTTCACATTAACTACTTTACTTCTTACTGCTTATCATATCAAGTGATACTATCATTATTATCAGTTGGTAGATCAAATCACTAAAACACGTCGTAGGCTGTACTTTTCGATGGGAGGGACAGGGAAGTGACTAACAAGTTTGTTACTTACTGTTTCACATTAACTACTTTACTTCTTAATGTTTATCATATCAAGTGATATTATCAGTTGGTAGATCAAATCGCTGAAACACGTCGTAGGCTGTACTTTTCGATGGGGAGGGACAGAGAAAGTGACTAACAAGTACGTTACTTACTGTTTCACGTTTACTGCTCTACTTCTTACTGCTTATCATATCAAGTGATATTATCAGTTGGTGGATCAAATCACTGAAACACGTTGTAAGCTGCACTTATTCGTAGGGAAGGGACAGGGAAAGTTACTAATAAGTTTGTTACTTACTGTTCCACATTAACTACCTTACTTCTTACTGCTTATCATATCATGTGATGTTATCAGTTGGTTGATCAACTCGCTAAAACACGTCGTAGGCTGTACTTTTCGATGGGGAGGGACAGGGGAAGTGACTAACAAGTTTGTTAGCTACTGTTTCACATTAACTACTTTACTTCTTATTGCTTATCATATCAAGTGATATTATCAGTTGGTGGATCAAATCACTGAAACACGTTGTAAGCTGCACTTTTTCGTAGGGAAGGGACAGGGAAAGTTACTAACAAGTACGTTACTTACTGTTTCACGTTAACTACTTTACTTCTTAATGTTTATCATATCAAGTGATATTATCAGTCGGTAGATCAACTCGCTAAAACACGTCGTAGGCTGTACTTTTCGATGGGGAGGGACAGAGAAAGTGACTAACAAGTACGTTACTTACTGTTTCACGTTAACTACTTTACTTCTTAATGTTTATCATATCAAGTGATATTATCAGTCGGTAGATCAACTCGCTAAAACACGTCGTAGGCTGTACTTTTCGATGGGGAGGGACAGAGAAAGTGACTAACAAGTACGTTACTTACTGTTTCACGTTAACTACTTTACTTCTTAATGTTTATCATATCAAGTGATATTATCAGTCGGTAGATCAACTCGCTAAATAACGTCGTAGGCTGTACTTTTCGATGGGGAGGGACAGAGAAAGTGACTAATAAGTTTGTTACTTACTGTTTCACATTAACTACTTTACTTCTTACTGCTTATCATATCAAGTGATATTATCAGTTGGTGGATCAAATCACTGAAACACGTTGTAAGCTGTACTTTTCCGTAGGGAAGGGACAGGGGAAGTAACTAATAAGTTTGTTACTTACTGTTTCACATTAACTACTTTACTTCTTACTGCTTATCATATCAAGTGATATTATCAGTCGGTAGATCAACTCGCTAAAACACGTCGTAGGCTGTACTTTTCGATGGGAAGGGACAGGGAAAGTTACTAACAAGTTTGTTATTTACTGTTTCACGTTAACTACTTTACTTCTTACTGTTTATCATACCAAGTGATATTATCAGTCGGTAGATCAACTCGCTAAAACACGTCGTAGGCTGTACTTTTCGATGGGGAGGGACAGAGAAAGTGACTAATAAGTTTGTTACTTACTGTTTCACATTAACTACTTTACTTCTTACTGCTTATCATATCAAGTGATACTATCAGTTGGTAGATCAACTCGCTAAAACACGTCGTAGGCTGTACTTTTCGATGGGGAGGGACAGAGAAAATGACTAACAAGTTTGTTACTTACTGTTTCACATTAACTACTTTACTTCTTACTGCTTATCATATCAAGTGATATTATCAGTTGGTGGATCAAATCACTGAAACACGTTGTAAGCTGTACTTTTTCGTAGGGAGGGGACAGGGGAAGTGACTAACAAGTTTGTTAGCTACTGTTTCACATTAACTACTTTACTTCTTATTGCTTATCATATCAAGTGATATTATCAGTTGGTAGACCAAATCGCTTAAACACGTCGTAGGCTGTACTTCTCGATGGGGAGGGACAGGGGAAGTGACTAACAAGTGTGTTAGCTACTGTTTCACATTAACTACTTTACTTCTTATTGCTTATCATATCAAGTGATATTATCAGTTGGTAGACCAAATCGCTTAAACACATCGTAGGCTGTACTTTTCGATGGGAAGGGACAGGGGAAGTGACTAATAAGTTTGTTACTTACTGTTTCACATTAACTACTTTACTTCTTAATGTTTATCATATCAAGTGATATTATCAGTCGTTAGATCAACTCGCTAAAACACGTCGTAGGCTGTACTTTTCGATGGGGAGGGACAGAGAAAGTGACTAACAAGTTTTTTACTTACTGTTTCACAACAGCTACTTTACTTCTTACTGCTTATCATATCAAGTGATATTATCAGTCGGTAGATCAACTCGCTAAAACACGTCGTAGGCTGTACTTTTCGATGGGAAGGGACAGGGAAAGTGACTAACAAGTTTGTTAGCTACTGTTTCACGCTAACTACTTTACTTCTTACTGTTTATCATAGCAAGTGATATTATCAGTCGGTAGATCAACTCGCTAAAACACGTCGTAGGCTGTACTTTTCGATGGGAGGGACAGAGAAAGTGACTAACAAGTTTGTTAGTTACTGTTTCACGTTAACTACTTTACTTCTTATTGCTTATCATATCAAGTGATACTATCAGTTGGTAGATCAACTCGCTAAAACACGTCGTAGGCTGTACTTTTCCATGGGGAGGGACAGGGAAAGTTACTAATAAGTTTGTTACTTACTGTTCCACATTAACTACCTTACTTCTTACTGCTTATCATATCAAGTGATATTATCAGTTGGTGGATCAACTCGCTAAAACACGTCGTAGGCTGTACTTTTCCATGGGGAGGGACAGGGGAAGTGACTAACAAGTTTGTTACTTACTGTTCCACATTAACTACCTTACTTCTTACTACTTATCATATCAAGTGATATTATCAGTTGGTGGATCAAATCACTGAAACACGTGGTAAGCTGTACTTTTCCGTAGGAAAGGGACAGGAAAGTGACTAACAAGTTTGTTACTTACTGTTCCACATTAACTACTTTACTTCTTACTGCTTATCATATCATGTGATATTATCAGTTGATTGATCAACTCGCTAAAACACGTCGTAGGCTGTACTTTTCGATGGGGAGGGACAGGGGAAGTGACTAACAAGTTTGTTAGCTACTGTTTCACGTTAACTACTTTACTTCTTACTGTTTATCATATCATGTGATATTATCAGTTGGTTGATCAAATCGCTAAAACACGTCGTAGGCTGTACTTTTCGATGGGGAGGGACAGGGAAAGTTACTAACAAGTTTGTTAGCTACTGTTTCACATTAACTACTTTACTTCTTATTGCTTATCATATCAAGTGATATTATCAGTCGGTAGATCAACTGGCTAAAACACGTCGTAGGCTGTACTTTCGATGGGGAGGGACAGGGAAAGTGACTAACAAGTTTGTTACTTACTGTTTCACGTTAACTACTTTACTTCTTAATGTTTATCATATCAAGTGATATTATCAGTTGGTGGATCAAATCACTGAAACACGTTGTAAGCTGTACTTTTTCGTAGGGAAGGGACAGGAAGTGACTAACAAGTTTTTTACTTACTGTTTCACGTTAACTACTTTACTTCTTAATGTTTATCATATCAAGTGATATTATCAGTCGGTAGATCAACTCGCTAAAACACGTCGTAGGCTGTACTTTTCGATGGGGAGGGACAGGAAAGTGACTAACAAGTTTGTTAGTTACTGTTTCACGTTAACTACTTTACTTCTTACTGCTTATCATATCATGTGATATTATCAGTCGGTAGATCAACTCGCTAAAACACGTCGTAGGCTGTACTTTTCGATGGGGAGGGACAGAGAAAGTGACTAACAAGTACGTTACTTACTGTTTCACGTTAACTACTTTACTTCTTACTGCTTATCATATCATGTGATATTATCAGTTGGTAGATCAACTCCCTAAAACACGTCGTAGGCTGTACTTTTCGATGGGAAGGGACAGAGAAACTGACTAACAAGTATGTTACTTACTGTTTCACGTTAACTACTTTACTTCTTACTGCTTATCATATCAAGTGATACTATCAGTTGGTAGGTCAACTCGCTAAAACACGTCGTAGGCTGTACTTTCCGTAGGGAAGGGACAGGAAAGTGACTAATAAGTTTGTTACTTACTGTTTCACGTTAACTACTTTACTTCTTACTGCTTATCATATCAAGTGATATTATCAGTTGGTAGATCAACTCGCTAAAACACGTCGTAGGCTGTACTTTTCGATGGGGAAGGGACAGGGAAGTGACTAACAAGTTTGTTACTTACTGTTTCACATTGACTACTTTACTTCTTACTGCTTATCATATCAAGTGATACTATCAGTTGGTAGATCAAATCACTGAAGCACGTTGTAAGCTGTACTTTTCGATGGGAAGGGACAGGGAAAGTTACTAACAAGTTTGTTATTTACTGTTTCACGTTAACTACTTTACTTCTTACTGTTTATCATATCAAGTGATATTATCAGTCGGTAGATCAACTCGCTACAACACGTCGTAGGCTGTACATTTCGATGGGGAGGACAGAGAGAAAGTGACTAACAAGTACGTTACTTACTGTTTCACGTTAACTACTTTACTTCTTAATGTTTATCATATCAAGTGATATTATCAGTCGGTAGATCAACTCGCTAAAACACGTCGTAGGCTGTACTTTTCGATGGGAAGGGACAGGGAAAGTTACTAACAAGTTTGTTATTTACTGTTTCACGTTAACTACTTTACTTCTTACTGTTTATCGTATCAAGTGATATTATCAGTCGGTAGATCAACTCGCTAAAACACGTCGTAGGCTGTACTTTTCGATTGGGAGGGACAGGGAAAGTTACTAACAAGTTTTTTACTTACTGTTTCACGTTAACTACTTTACTTCTTAATGTTTATCATATCAAGTGATATTATCAGTCGGTAGATCAACTCGCTAAAACACGTCGTAGGCTGTACTTTTCGATGGGGAGGGACAGAGAAAGTGACTAACAAGTACGTTACTTACTGTTTCACGTTAACTACTTTACTTCTTAATGTTTATCATATCAAGTGATATTATCAGTCGGTAGATCAACTCGCTAAAACACGTCGTAGGCTGTACTTTTCGATGGGAAGGGACAGGGAAAGTTACTAACAAGTTTGTTACTTACTGTTTCACGTTAACTACTTTACTTCTTACTGCTTATCATATCAAGTGATACTATCAGTTGGTAGGTCAACTCGCTAAAACACGTCGTAGGCTGTACTTTTCGATGGGGAGGGACAGAGAAACTGACTAACAAGTATGTTACTTACTGTTCCACATTAACTACTTTACTTCTTACTGTTTATCATATCTAGTGATATTATCATTCGGTGGATCAAATCGCTAAAACACGTCGTAGGCTGTACTTTTCGATGGGAAGGGACAGGGAAAGTTACTAACAAGTTTGTTACTTACTGCTTCACGTTAACTACTTTACTTCTTACTGTTTATCATATCAAGTGATATTATCAGTCGGTAGATCAACTCGCTAAAACACGTCGTAGGCCGTACTTTTCGATGGGGAGGGACAGAGAAAATGACTAACAAGTTTGTTACTTACTGTTTCACGTTAACTACTTTACTTCTTAATGTTTATCATATCAAGTGATATTATCAGTCGGTAGATCAACTCGCTAAAACACGTCGTAGGCTGTACTTTTCGATGGGGAGGGACAGAGAAAGTGACTAACAAGTACGTTACTTACTGTTTCACGTTAACTACTTTACTTCTTAATGTTTATCATATCAAGTGATATTATCAGTCGGTAGATCAACTCGCTAAAACACGTCGTAGGCTGTACTTTTCGATGGGGAGGGACAGAGAAAGTGACTAATAAGTTTGTTACTTACTGTTTCACATTAACTACTTTACTTCTTACTGCTTATCATATCAAGTGATATTATCAGTTGGTGGATCAAATCACTGAAACACGTTGTAAGCTGTACTTTTCCGTAGGGAAGGGACAGGGAAAGTTACTAACAAGTTTGTTACTTACTGTTCCACATTAACTACTTTACTTCTTACTGCTTATCATATCAAGTGATATTATCAGTCGGTAGATCAACTCGCTAAAACACGTCGTAGGCTGTACTTTTCGATGGGGAGGGACAGGGAAGGTGACTAGCAAGTTTGTTATTTACTGTTTCACGTTAACTACTTTACTTCTTACTGTTTATCATACCAAGTGATATTATCAGTCGGTAGATCAACTCGCTAAAACACGTCGTAGGCTGTACTTTTCGATGGGGAGGGACAGAGAAAGTGACTAACAAGTACGTTACTTACTGTTTCACGTTAGCTACTTTTCTTCTTATTGCTTATCACATCAAGTGATATTATCAGTCGGTAGATCAACTCGCTAAAACACGTCGTAGGCCGTACTTTTCGATGGGGAGGGACAGAGAAAATGACTGACAAGTTTGTTACTTACTGCTTCACATTAACTACTTTACTTCTTACTGCTTATCATATCAAGTGATATTATCTGTCGGTAGGTGAACTCGCTAAAACACGTCGTAGGCTGTACTTTTCGATGGGGAGGGACAGAGAAAGTGACTAACAAGTACGTTACTTACTGTTTCACGTTAACTACTTTACTTCTTACTGTTTATCATATCAAGTGATATTATCAGTCGGTAGATCAACTCGCTAAAACACGTCGTAGGCTGTACTTTTCGATGGGGAGGGACAGAGAAAGTGACTAATAAGTTTGTTACTTACTGTTTCACATTAACTACTTTACTTCTTACTGCTTATCATATCAAGTGATATTATCAGTTGGTGGATCAAATCACTGAAACACGTCGTAAGCTGTACTTTTCCGTAGGGAAGGGACAGGGGAAGTAACTAATAAGTTTGTTACTTACTGTTTCACATTAACTACTTTACTTCTTACTGCTTATCATATCAAGTGATATTATCAGTCGGTAGATCAACTCGCTAAAACACGTCGTAGGCTGTACTTTTCGATGGGAAGGGACAGGGAAAGTTACTAACAAGTTTGTTATTTACTGTTTCACGTTAACTACTTTACTTCTTACTGTTTATCATATCAAGTGATATTATCAGTCGGTAGATCAACTCGCTAAAACACGTCGTAGGCTGTACTTTTCGATGGGGAGGGACAGAGAAAGTGACTAACAAGTACGTTACTTACTGTTTCACGTTAACTACTTTACTTCTTAATGTTTATCATATCAAGTGATATTATCAGTCGGTAGATCAACTCGCTAAAACACGTCGTAGGCTGTACTTTTCGATGGGGAGGGACAGAGAAAGTGACTAACAAGTACGTTACTTACTGTTTCACGTTAACTACTTTACTTCTTAATGTTTATCATATCAAGTGATATTATCAGTCGGTAGATCAACTCGCTAAAACACGTCGTAGGCTGTACTTTTCGATGGGAAGGGACAGGGGAAGTGACTAATAAGTTTGTTACTTACTGTTTCACATTAACTACTTTACTTCTTACTGCTTATCATATCAAGTGATATTATCAGTCGGTAGATCAACTCGCTAAAACACGTCGTAGGCTGTACTTTTCGATGGGGAGGGACAGGGGAAGTGACTAACAAGTTTGTTACTTACTGTTTCACGTTAACTACTTTACTTCTTACTGTTTATCATATCAAGTGATATTATCAGTCGGTAGATCAACTCGCTAAAACACGTCGTAGGCTGTACTTTTCGATGGGGAGGGACAGAGAAAGTGACTAACAAGTACGTTACTTACTGTTTCACGTTAACTACTTTACTTCTTAATGTTTATCATATCAAGTGATATTATCAGTCGGTAGATCAACTCGCTAAAACACGTCGTAGGCTGTACTTTTCGATGGGGAGGGACAGGGAAAGTTACTAACAAGTTTGTTATTTACTGTTTCACGTTAACTACTTTACTTCTTAATGTTTATCATATCAAGTGATATTATCAGTTGGTGGATCAAATCACTGAAACACGTTGTAGGCTGTACTTTTTCCGATGGGGAGGGACAGGGAAAGTGACTAACAAGTTTGTAATTTACTGTTTCACGTTAACTACTTTACTTCTTACTGTTTATCATATCAAGTGATATTATCAGTTGGTGGATCAAATCGCTAAAACACGTCGTAGGCTGTACTTTTCGATGGGAAGGGACAGGGAAAGTTACTAACAAGTTTGTTACTTACTGCTTCACGTTAACTACTTTACTTCTTACTGTTTATCATATCAAGTGATATTATCAGTCGGTAGATCAACTCGCTAAAACACGTCGTAGGCTGTACTTTTTGATGGGGAGGGACAGAGAAAGTGACTAACAAGTTTGTTATTTACTGTTTCACGTTAACTACTTTACTTCTTACTGTTTATCATATCAAGTGATATTATCAGTTGGTGGATCAAATCGCTAAAACACGTCGTAGGCTGTACTTTTCGATGGGGAGGGACAGAGAAAGTGAATACTAACAAGTACGTTACTTACTGTTTCACGTTACTACTTTACTTCTTAATGTTTATCATATCAAGTGATATTATCAGTCGGTAGATCAACTCGCTAAAACACGTCGTAGGCTGTACTTTTCGATGGGAAGGGACAGGGGAAGTGACTAACTAGTTTGTTACTTACTGTTTCACGTTAACTACTTTACTTCTTACTGCTTATCATATCAAGTGATATTATCAGTCGGTAGATCAACTCGCTAAAACACGTCGTAGGCTATACTTTTCGATGGGGAGGGACAGAAAGTGACTAACAAGTTTGTTACTTACTGTTTCACGTTAACTACTTTACTTCTTAATGCTTATCATATCAAGTGATATTATCAGTCGGTAGATCAACTCGCTAAACACGTCGTAGGCTGTACTTTTCGATGGGGAAGGGACAGGGAAAGTGACTAACAAGCTGGTTACTTACTGTTTCACATTAACTACTTTACTTCTTACTGCTTATCATATCAAGTGATATTATCAGTCGGTAGATCAACTCGCTAAAACACGTCGTAGGCTGTACTTTTCGATGGGGAGGGACAGAGAAAGTGACTAACAAGTACGTTACTTACTGTTTCACGTTAACTACTTTACTTCTTAATGTTTATCATATCAAGTGATATTATCAGTTGGTAGATCAACTCCCTAAAACACGTCGTAGGCTGTACTTTTCGATGGGGAGGGACAGGGGAAGTGACTAACAAGTTTGTTACTTACTGTTTCACATTAACTACTTTACTTCTTACTGTTTATCATATCAAGTGATATTATCAGTCGGTAGATCAACTCGCTAGAACACGTCGTAGGCTGTACTTTTCGATGGGAGGGGACAGGGAAAGTTACTAACAAGTTTGTTATTTACTGTTTCACGTTAACTACTTTACTTCTTAATGTTTATCATATCAAGTGATATTATCAGTCGGTAGATCAACTCGCTAAAACACGTCGTAGGCTGTACTTTTCGATGGGAAGGGACAGGGGAAGTGACTAATAAGTTTGTTACTTACTGTTTCACATTAACTACTTTACTTCTTACTGCTTATCATATCAAGTGATATTATCAGTTGGTGGATCAAATCACTGAAACACGTCGTAGGCTGTACTTTTCGTAGGGAAGGGACAGGGAAAGTTACTAACAAGTACGTTACTTACTGTTTCACGTTAACTACTTTACTTCTTACTGCTTATCATATCAAGTGATATTATCAGTCGGTAGATCAACTCGCTAAAACACGTCGTAGGCTGTACTTTTCGATGGGGAGGGACAGAGAAAGTGACTAACAAGTTTGTTACTTACTGTTTCACGTTAACTACTTTACTTCTTACTGCTTATCATATCAAGTGATATTATCAGTTGGTGGATCAAATCACTGAAACACGTTGTAAGCTGCACTTGTTCGTAGGGAAGGGACAGGGGAAGTGACTAACAAGTTTGTTACTTACTGTTTCACGTTAACTACTTTACTTCTTACTGCTTATCATATCAAGTGATACTATCAGTTGGTAGATCAACTCGCTAAAACACGTCGTAGGCTGTACTTTTCGATGGGGAGGGACAGGGGAAGTGACTAATAAGTTTGTTACTTACTGTTTCACATTAACTACTTTACTTCTTACTGCTTATCATATCAAGTGATATTATCAGTTGGTGGATCAAATCACTGAAACACGTTGTAAGCTGCACTTTTTCGTAGGGAAGGGACAGGGAAAGTTACTAACAAGTTTGTTACTTACTGTTTCACGTTAACTACTTTACTTCTTACTGCTTATCATATCAAGTGATATTATCAGTCGGTAGATCAACTCGCTAAAACACGTCGTAGGCTGTACTTTTCGATGGGGAGGGACAGAGAAAGTGACTAACAAGTTTGTTACTTGCTGTTTCACATTAACTACTTTACTTCTTACTGCTTATCATATCAAGTGATATTATCAGTTGGTGGATCAAATCACTGAAACACGTTGTAAGCTACACTTTTTCGATGGGAAGGGACAGGAAAGTTACTAACAAGTTTGTTACTTACTGTTTCACGTTAACTACTTTACTTCTTACTGCTTATCATATCAAGTGATATTATCAGTCGGTAGATCAACTCGCTAAAACACGTCGTAGGCTGTACTTTTCGATGGGAGAGGACAGGGAAAAGTGACTAACAAGTTTCTTAGCTACTGTTTCACGTTAACTACTTTACTTCTTACTGTTTATCATATCAAGTGATATTATCAGTTGGTGGATCAAATCACTGGAACACGTTGTAAGCTGTACTTTTCGATGGGGAGGGACAGAGAAACTGACTAACAAGTATGTTACTTACTGTTTCACGTTAACTACCTTACTTCTAACTGTTTATCATATCAAGTGATATTATCAGTTGGTAGATCAATTCGCTAAAACACGTCGTAGGCTGTACTTTTCGATGGGGAGGGACAGGGGAAGTGACTAATAAGTTTGTTACTTACTGTTCCACATTAACTACCTTACTTCTTACTGCTTATCATATCAAGTGATATTATCAGTTGGTGGATCAACTCGCTAAAACACGTCGTAGGCTGTACTTTTCGATGGGGAGGGACAGAGAAACTGACTAACAAGTATGTTACTTACTGTTCCACATTAACTACTTTACTTCTTACTGTTTATCATATCAAGTGATATTATCAGTTGGTTGATCAACTCGCTAAAACACGTCGTAGGCTGTACTTTTCGATGGGGAGGGACAGGGAAAGTTACTAACAAGTTTGTTATTTACTGTTTCACGTTAACTACTTTACTTCTTACTGTTTATCATATCAAGTGATATTATCAGTCGGTAGATCAACTCGCTAAAACACGTCGTAGGCTGTACTTTTCGATGGGGAGGGACAGAGAAAGTGACTAACAAGTACGTTACTTACTGTTTCACGTTAACTACTTTACTTCTTACTGCTTATCATATCAAGTGATATTATCAGTTGGTGGATCAAATCACTGAAACACGTTGTAAGCTGCACTTTTTCGTAGGGAAGGGACAGGGAAAGTTACTAACAAGTTTGTTACTTACTGTTTCACGTTAACTACTTTACTTCTTACTGTTTATCATATCAAGTGATATTATCAGTTGGTAGATCAACTCGCTAAAACACGTCGTAGGCTGTACTTTTCGATGGGGAAGGACAGAGAAAGTGACTAACAAGTTTGTTACTTACTGTTTCACGTTAACTACTTTACTTCTTACTGCTTATCATATCAAGTGATATTATCAGTTGGTAGACCAAATCGCTTAAACACATCGTAGGCTGTACTTTTCGATGGGAAGGGACAGGGAAAGTGACTAACAAGTACGTTACTTACTGTTTTACGTTAACTACTTTACTTCTTACTGCTTATCATATCAAGTGATATTATCAGTTGGTAGATCAACTCGCTAAAACACGTCGTAGGCTGTACTTTTCGATGGGGAGGGACAGGGGAAGTGACTAACAAGTTTGTTAGCTACTGTTTCACGTTAACTACTTTACTTCTTACTGTTTATCATATCAAGTGATATTATCAGTTGGTGGATCAAATCACTGAAACACGTTGTAAGCTGCACTTTTTCGTAGGGAAGGGACAGGGAAAGTTACTAACAAGTTTGTTACTTACTGTTTCACATTAACTACTTTACTTCTTACTGTTTATCATATCATGTGATATTATCAGTCGGTAGATCAACTCGCTAAAACACGTCGTAGGCTGTACTTTTCGATGGGAAGGGACAGGGAAAGTGACTAACAAGTTTGTTACTTACTGTTTCACATTAACTACTTTACTTCTTACTGCTTATCATATCAAGTGATATTATCAGTTGGTGGATCAAATCACTGAAACACGTTGTAAGCTGCACTTTTTCGTAGGGAAGGGACAGGGAAAGTTACTAACAAGTTTGTTACTTACTGTTTCACGTTAACTACTTTACTTCTTACTGCTTATCATATCAAGTGATACTATCAGTTGGTAGATCAACTCGCTAAATTACGTCGTAGGCTGTACTTTTCGATGGGAAGGGACGGGGGAAGTGACTAACAAGTTTGTTACTTACTGTTTCACGTTAACTACTTTACTTCTTACTGCTTATCATATCAAGTGATATTATCAGTTGGTGGATCAAATCACTGAAACACGTTGTAAGCTGCACTTTTTCGTAGGGAAGGGACAGGGAAAGTTACTAACAAGTTTGTTACTTACTGTTTCACGTTAACTACTTTACTTCTTACTGCTTATCATATCATGTGATATTATCAGTTGGTTGACCAACTCGCTCAAACACGTCGTAGGCTGTACTTTTCGATGGGGAGGGACAGGGGAAGTGACTAACAAGTTTGTAATTTACTGTTTCACGTTAACTACTTCACTTCTTACTGTTTATCATATCATGTGATATTATCAGTTGGTGGATCAAATCACTGAAACACGTTGTAAGCTGCACTTTTTCGTAGGGAAGGGACAGGGGAAGTGACTAACAAGTTTGTTAGTTACTGTTTCACGTTAACTACTTTACTTCTTACTGTTTATCATATCAAGTGATATTATCAGTTGGTAGATCAACTCGCTAAAACACGTCGTAGGCTGTACTTTTCGATGGGAAGGGACAGGGAAAGTGACTAACAAGTTTGTTACTTACTGTTTCACATTAACTACTTTACTTCTTACTGCTTATCATATCAAGTGATATTATCAGTTGGTGGATCAAATCACTGAAACACGTCGTAGGCTGTACTTTTTGGATGGGGAGGGACAGGGAAAGTTACTAACAAGTTTGTCAGTTACTGTTTCACGTTAACTACTTTACTTCTTACTGCTTATCATATCATGTGATATTATCAGTCGGTAGATCAACTCGCTAAAACACGTCGTAGGCTGTACTTTTCGATGGGGAGGGACAGAGAAACTGACTAACAAGTATGTTACTTACTGTTTCACGTTAACTACTTTACTTCTTACTGCTTATCATATCAAGTGATATTATCAGTTGGTGGATCAAATCACTGAAACACGTTGTAAGCTGTACTTTTTCGTAGGGAAGGGACAGGGGAAGTGACTAACAAGTTTGTTACTTACTGTTTCACGTTAACTACTTTACTTCTTACTGCTTATCATATCAAGTGATACTATCAGTTGGTAGGTCAACTCGCTAAAACACGTCGTAGGCTGTACTTTTTGGATGGGGAGGGACAGGGAAAGTTACTAACAAGTTTGTTACTTACTGCTTCACGTTAACTACTTTACTTCTTACTGTTTATCATATCAAGTGATATTATCAGTTGGTGGATCAAATCACTGAAACACGTTGTAAGCTGCACTTTTCCGTAGGGAAGGGACAGGGGAAGTGACTAACAAGTTTGTTACTTACTGTTTCACGTTAACTACTTTACTTCTTACTGCTTATCATATCATGTGATAATATCAGTCGGTAGATCAACTCGCTAAAACACGTCGTAGGCTGTACTTTTCGATGGGGAGGGACAGGGGAAGTGACTAACAAGTTTGTTAGCTACTGTTTCACATTAACTACTTTACTTCTTACTGCTTATCATATCATGTGATATTGTCAGTTGGTTGATCAAATCGCTAAAACACGTCGTAGGCTGAACTTTTCGATGGGAAGGAACAGGGGAAGTTACTAACAAGTTTGTTATTTACCGTTTCACGTTAACTACTTTACTTCTTACAGTTTATCATATCAAGTGATACTATCAGTTGGTAGATCAACTCGCTAAAACACGTCGTAGGCTGTACTTTTCGATGGTGAGGACAGAGAAAGTGACTAACAAGTACGTCACTTACTGTTCCACATTAACTACTTTACTTCTTACTGCTTATCATATCAAGTGATATTATCAGTTGGTGGATCAAATCACTGAAACACGTTGTAAGCTGCACTTTTTCGTAGGGAAGGGACAGGGAAAGTTACTCACAAGTTTGTTATTTACTGTTTCACGTTAACTACTTTACTTCTTACTGTTTATCATATCAAGTGATATTATCAGTCGGTAGATCAACTCGCTAAAACACGTCGTAGGCTGAACTTTTCGATGGCAAGGGACAGGGAAAGTTACTAACAAGTTTGTTATTTACTGTTTCACGTTAACTACTTTACTTCTTACTGTTTATCATATCAAGTGATATTATCAGTCGGTAGATCAACTCACTAAAACACGTCGTAGGCTGTACTTTTCGATGGTGAGGGACAGAGAAAGTGACTAACAAGTACGTCACTTACTGTTTCACGTTAACTACTTTACTTCTTACTGCTTATCATATCAAGTGATATTATCAGTTGGTGGATCAAATCACTGAAACACGTTGTAAGCTGCACTTTTTCGTAGGGAAGGGACAGGGAAAGTTACTCACAAGTTTGTTGTTTACTGTTTCACGTTAACTACTTTACTTCTTACTGTTTATCATATCAAGTGATATTATCAGTCGGTAGATCAACTCGCTAAAACACGTCGTAGGCTGTACTTTTCGACGGGGAGGGACAGAGAAAGTGACTAACAAGTACGTGACTTACTGTTTCACGTTAGCTACTTTACTTCTTACTGCTTATCATATCAAGTGATATTATCAGTTGGTGGATCAAATCACTGAAACACGTTGTAAGCCGTACTTTTTCGTAGGGAAGGGACAGGGAAAGTGACTAACAAGTTTGTTAGTTACTGTTTCACATTAACTACTTCACTTCTTACTGCTTATCATATCATGTGATACTATCAGCTGGTAGATCAAATCCTAAAACACATTGTAGGCTGCACCTTTTCGTAAGGAAGGGGCGGGGGAAGTGACTAACAAGTTTGTTACTTACTGTTTCACATTAACTACTTTACTTCTTACTGCTTATCATATCAAGTAAAATTATCAGTTGATAGATCAAATCGCTAAAACACGTTGTAGGCTGTACTTTTCCGATAGGGAAGGGACAGGGGAAGTGACTGACAAGTTTTTTACTTACTGTTTCACAACAACTACATTACTTCTTACTGCTTATCATATCAAGTGATACTATCAGTTGGTAGATCAACTCCCTAAAACACGTTGTAAGCTGTACTTTTTCGTAGGGAAGGGAGAGGAGAAGTGACTAACAAGTTTGTTAGCTACTGTTTCACATTAACTACTTTACTTCTTACTGCTTATCATATCATGTGATATTGTCAGTTGGTTGATCAAATCGCTAAAACACGTCGTAGGCTGAACTTTTCGATGGCAAGGGACAGGGAAAGTTACTAACAAGTTTGTTATTTACTGTTTCACGTTAACTACTTTACTTCTTACTGTTTATCATATCAAGTGATATTATCAGTCGGTAGATCAACTCACTAAAACACGTCGTAGGCTGTACTTTTCGATGGTGAGGGACAGAGAAAGTGACTAACAAGTACGTCACTTACTGTTTCACGTTAACTACTTTACTTCTTACTGCTTATCATATCAAGTGATATTATCAGTTGGTGGATCAAATCACTGAAACACGTTGTAAGCTGTACTTTTTCGTAGGGAAGGGACAGGGGAAGTGACTAACAAGTTTGTTACTTACTGTTTCACGTTAACTACTTTACTTCTTACTGTTTATCATATCAAGTGATATTATCAGTCGGTAGATCAACTCGCTAAAACACGTCGTAGGCTGAACTTTTCGATGGGAAGGGACAGGGAAAGTTACTAACAAGTTTGTTATTTACTGTTTCACGTTAACTACTTTACTTCTTACTGTTTATCATATCAAGTGATATTATCAGTCGGTAGATCAACTCACTAAAACACGTCGTAGGCTGTACTTTTCGATGGTGAGGGACAGAGAAAGTGACTAACAAGTACGTCACTTACTGTTTCACGTTAACTACTTTACTTCTTACTGCTTATCATATCAAGTGATATTATCAGTTGGTGGATCAAATCACTGAAACACGTTGTAAGCTGCACTTTTTCGTAGGGAAGGGACAGGGAAAGTTACTAACAAGTACGTTACTTACTGTTTCACGTTAACTACTTTACTTCTTACTGCTTATCATATCAAGTGATATTATCAGTTGGTTGATCAACTCGCTAAAACACGTCGTAGGCTGTACTTTTCGATGGGGAGGGACAGGGGAAGTGACTAACAAGTTTGTTATTTACTGTTTCACATTAACTACTTTACTTCTTACTGCTTATCATATCAAGTGATATTATCAGTTGGTGGATCAAATCACTGAAACACGTTGTAAGCCGTACTTTTTCGTAGGGAAGGGACAGGGAAAGTGACTAACAAGTTTGTTAGTTACTGTTTCACATTCACTACTTTACTTCTTACTGCTTATCATATCATGTGATACTATCAGTTGGTAGATCAACTCCCTAAAACACGTTGTAAGCTGTACTTTTTCGTAGGGAAGGGACAGGGGAAGTGACTAAAAAGTTTGTTACTCACTGCTTCACATTAACTACTTTACTTCTTACTGTTTATCATATCAAGTGATATTATCAGTTGGTGGATCAAATCACTGAAACACGTTGTAAGCCGTACTTTTTCGTAGGGAAGGGACAGGGAAAGTGACTAACAAGTTTGTTAGTTACTGTTTCACATTCACTACTTTACTTCTTACTGCTTATCATATCATGTGATACTATCAGTTGGTAGATCAACTCCCTAAAACACGTTGTAAGCTGTACTTTTTCGTAGGGAAGGGACAGCGGAAGTGACTAAGAAGTTTGTTACTTTCTAATGACGTCATCAAAGTGCATGGGGCATGTGATGACGTCATCAGGATGTCATGTAAAGTACATAGGGCATCTGATGACGTCATCAGGATGTCATGTAAAGTACATAGGGCATCTGATGACGTCATCAGGGTGTCATGTAAAGTACATAGGGCATCTGATGACGTCATCAGGGTGTCATGTAAAGTACATAGCTTTAATGACGTCATCAGGTGTCATGTAAAGTACATAAGGACATACGGCATCTGATGACGTCATCAGGGATGTCATGTAATGTACATAGGGCATCTGATGACGTTATCAGGATGTCATGTAAAGTACATAGGGCATCTGATGACGTCATCAGGAAGTCATGTAAAGTACATAGGCATCTGATGACGTCATCAGGAAGTCATGTAAAGTACATAGGGCATCTGATGACGTCATCAAGAAGTCGTGCCAAGGTGGTGCCAAGTGCATAGGGCATCTGATGACGTCATTAAGATGTCGTGGAAAGAGAGTAGCGCTTCATTTGTAGCGTGCGCAACAAGTTTGTTGCTCACTGATTATTATAGCAATCCATGCTATTCGGAAAATATTGAAGATTTTTCAGGGATATTACTTCGTAATATCAATAAAAAGTGAACAATTCTATCAAAAAAGGGTCTTCCAGGCAAAAAAGGTTTGGTTGGCGTCAGAAACGTCCCAACAAAAAGGGAACAATAGGCAAGTAGAATGAGGAGAGTCTACAAAAGTGAACAATATTTTCTGAGACTGATTTTTTCTAGCCGATACTTCTTAACAGCAAAAACAAACCGTTGTGGTATATCACGAGGTAGAGTTCAATGGTTTCCAAGAATGGACTTCAATTTTGACGAGATTATAAGAAAATACTCTCATTAGATGCTGCACTTTGGTTTCGCTTCTCGTAGCAACTGGAGCTAACCGTCCGTCTGTGTTTTTGGCATTATCTTCTATTCTGATGGTAAGTATTAGGTTTACATGCACATACATTTGAACGGTTCTCGCGTAATCTAGACCATTTTTGGAACCACAGAGTGCTTCCGTGTAGAACACCGCAACGGTTTGTTTTCGCTGTTAAGAAGTATCGGCCAGGAAAATCAGTCTCAGAAAATATTGTTCACTTTTTGTAGACTCTCCTCATTCTACTTGCCTATTGTTCCCTTTTTTTTGGAACGTTTCTGACGCCAACCAAACCTTTTTTGCTTGGAAGACCCCTTTTTGATAGAATACAATATTGGGTTAATGTAAGAGGACAACTTAATGTAAGAGGACAACTGCTCAGTTGCAATGAATTTTGAAATAAATTATTTATTTTCTACTCTCTTCAATACCACGTGCAAGTTCTTGATCTGTCAGTAACAACGTTATGACAACTTCTTCGTCTCTTCTTTGAAACAGCATCTCTCCTTCAAAATCTACCATTTGATGCTTGCGCGCTCGAAGAAGCATACCCACCACCTAAACAAACCATCGGATTTTTCTAGTCTTTTTTGGCTTATAGATTCTGAGCGAAAGTCTAGGGCATGTAACATGAAGTGATTAGCACATAGTCGCCTCACCTTATCCGATATGAACTGATAAACCGAGAACAATTTTCCAAATGTGATTTTTATCCTGCCGTCCTTGGATCGATAACCATATTCGTGAATAACCTCGCACAGGTACATCATTTCTCTACCGATGTGTTTAGCTGGAAAGTACCGAAATTGATTGTTGTTCTTAGCACAAGTTGGCGAATTACCATCATGGGCAAATGTCCAGAGTTGTGAAGCATGAAGCTATCACTTATCTCAAAAACTCGCTCACTCCCGTAAGTTCCGCCCCTTCGCAATTTGCAGGTATTTACTGCTGGAAGTGGGACCCTTAAGGACGTGTTTAGAGCTGTAAATGCGCCAGTAAAAACGAAATGCTTTGTTAGTTTCTCTTGGTCCATGGTAGTAACATTGTGAAATATTCAGCCCTAAGCTGCTGATTCCGAAGAGCTCCAGTGCGCCACATAAGTATACGAACACCCCGGAAATGAGCCATACAACTGTTGAATCGAGGTTTCAGATCTCGGAACACGTTTCTACGTTTTCTGCGACGCCAAAAACTATAAAATATATCGTGTGTCCTTAGTCTCTCTGCTTGACCTTTTTTTATTGAGAAGAGTTTAGTTTTTGTACGCCACATAGGTATACGAACACTTAAAGGCAGTGTTCACGATAAGAACCGTTTTTCTGCTTGTTCGCCTATCTTGAAGACGGTCCCATGCTGATTCGAATGATGTTTTTGGAATCGTACAAGGCCTTCTAGGAACGGAGTTATGGTCCCTCAAAAATTGAGCTAAGGAAACATGGTGGACGAGTTGTCCGAGGCTTGTAACTTCCGTCTTTTGCAGCCGATGTATGCGAGCTGACCTGAGTAAGGAGAGAACTTGAGAATGAAGGGAAGAACGGGGCTAATGACTAGAAATCATCGCTCATCTCACGATCTCGAGCTTTCATTTGTTCACGTCGGTGGGCGTGGAAAGTGCATCTGGGGGTGACGAGCTGACGGGTGTCCAACTTTGGGCCCGTAGGGGACCGTTCCGAGCTCATTTTTCTTAGTTTTTTCAACGTTAGGGTTGCACTAGGCCCTGCATCTGCCGATCGCACTAGGCCCTGCATCTGCCGATCTCCACCAAAAAAACAGACATGGTTTTTATCGTGGACACTGCCTTTAAGAAACATTAAAATTTATCAACGAATAGGACACAAACATAAACAAAACTTTGTCAGTACGAAGTGGCGGCACCGCTACGTGTAGCAAGTTCAAACAATCTGTCTTGGAGGCTGTCGCTGGGCCGCTTGAGAAAGTTCCTGTCAATGCCGCTCCATGCGCTCAGGATGGCTTGCTTGAGAGTACTGACGTTGTATTACTTTCCGTCCTTGTAGATCTTACGCACAATGATCCCCCACAGGTTCTCAATGGGATTCAGATCGGGGCTGACGGCCGGCCAAGGCAGGAGGTCGCCACTTTTACTGCGGAACCACTCAAGAGAAGACCGGCTGACGTGGATCGTATCGTTGTCCTGGGCATAACGGAACCTTTCACGTCGTCGAGCACTGAGGAAAGGCAACAGATGGGAAGGCAAGACTCTTTGGTAACCTGAGTTCATCCTGCTCGACACGAATTTAATACCGACCTGACCAGTGCTTTTGAAAGCTGCCCACACCATGACGCTTGCACCTCTAAAGTTCTGGCGGCTAAAATAGGCTGGCTCCTTCCTCAGATCTCTCCAGTTACTCCTCATCCCGTCAGGCCCGTCCGAACTGATTTTTTTCTCGTCGGAGAAGATTACCCAGAACATGTATGCGTAAGCAGCGCTTGAAAGGTCGAGCCGAGCAAAGAGCTCACCGTATCCCATTTCGTACTCATGTTCGATCGATGGGGGGGGGCTTCAAGGCAGTGACAGGGGGGCTTCAAGGCAGTGACAGGGGGCATCAAGGCAGTGACAGGGGGCTGCAAGGCAGTGACAGGGGGCTTCAGGGCAGTGACAGGGGGCTTCAGGGCAGTGACGGGGGGGGCTCCGATCAAGCCCAATTGTCACTCCGGCGGTAGCCCCCCCCCCGATTGGGGGGGGGGCAAGCGCCGGTGCCCGGAGGGTTGCCCCCCTGAAGAGCTGCGCCAGCCCCCTCCAGTGTATGAGTTAGCGCCGTCATCAAAGCTTATCCGCGCAAAGGGTGAATTTGCTGAGCGGTCGGATATCAGTCAGCGCAATGAGTGAAAATACCGCCAGCGCTAACATGTTAATGCATATCAGTTGTTGAGCGGCTGGATATCACTCAGCGCAAAGGGTGAAATTACCGCCGTTGCTGGCATGTCAGAAATTTCTGAACAAGTGAAACACCTCGAGTGAAAACATGATAATTAGGCAGCAGACACGCTCAAAAAAGTTGTTGAGATAACTGCATTAGTGGGATCTTGAGGGCCCTAGAAGAGCCCTCACGAAGTTGGAAGAGTTGAAAACGAGTTAAAATGACAGTATTTGAGCCGTATTGAGTCACAAAATCATCCTTTCTCCGCCTAACGATACGGGCTCCGCCCTTCAATACAAATGTTCAAGGCTCGATTACGGTCATTTCGGCTCATTTTTTACGCTTCTAAGGTCGTAAGAGTTCCAGAAAGGGCCGTAAGAACACATTAGCGTCGTTATCCCAACAAATTTGTCGCTAGCTCCGCTATTTCAGCCAAAGCGGTAAAACTCGTCCACATCTGGGCCAATATAGAACGAATCGTTATATCTTCATTTCAGTCGATTTTCCTCCGGTTTTTTCGATATCTCTGAATATTAACAGCTTCAGACTTTCGATTCATTCCATAAAATTGATATCATTTTTGAGCGTGTATGCTGCCTTTAAAACGCCGTTTTTCAGTGACACTATTCTCTGGCCTGGAATAGCTGCCCGATTGGATGAACATGTTCTCGGTGGTTGTGACCGGTTAAAAGTGGTGTCAGTTGAAAATGGGAAAATATTTTATGCAAAGCAGCATTAGTTAGGGTCCGAAGGAATGGACGGAGCAACAGAAAGCAGAAAATGGCGAAGGACGGGTTCAAAAAACATTTCATCGTCCCAACGAACAGTTCCTGTGAGAGTAAAGTGGCACGGTGAGAGTAAAGGATTTCGTGCCGTTCTGGTCCGTTTTTCTCAGTTTCTCCGTCATTTTAGTTCTCCCCTGGGGTCAATTAATCGATTTTGCGAATAATCTAGAAATTGAAGATTATCGTGAACACTGCCTTTAAAGGCATCGTCCACGATGAAAACCGAATTTGGGTTTATGCATTCATTCGGACTAGTGGACCATGACAATCTCACTCAGAAAGTTTGGAGTTACAAAACCGTCTCTGAATGAAGATTCGCTTACCTCAAAATGGCTTCCTGGGTTTGGGGGGCCGGCCTTGGGGTCGATCCGTTGTTACAAGGAACAAAACTCCTGGGTTGCTGACGGCGGGCGTGCCTTGACGCGTCGTAGGACGCAATACACACGCCAGTCGATTTCGAATTCGGCATCGATCGAAAGCAGCCGGCAGCACTGGACGCAGCAGGTGGGTGTCCCATTTTAATTTCGCTGAAGTTGTAGTTGAGCGGCATCCTCGGTGAATTGCTTCCAACGCTGCGCCAAGTAACGAAGCGTAAAACTGTTCCTTGCATTCTCTGCGCAACTATCCCAAGTTGATGCCGGCGCGAAATTCAAATTTGCTATGAACTTTCTAAAAATGGGTTTTTCTCAAAAAGTTGACGTTTTTGAGGGGGCGTTTTGCTACCGTTAGTCACTATAGGGATAGTGCAACACGAAAGCATCAAAAACCCAAATATGGTTTTCATCGTGTACGATGCCTTTAAGTTCGATCTGTTCTTGAATATGGTACCTGTATCTACTTTCCTCTTTAGAAAACCTGCCTTGCCAAACTAGAAAGAGTGCAAAACAACTTCACAAGGAAGGTCTTCATAAGGTCTTTTGGCTCCACGTATAGGAGTATTTCCCGTGGCATAGTGAGGAATCGTATGCTTAATTTGGATACTTTACATTACAGACGCAAGAGAAATGATCTCAAATGTCTCAAAGCTCATTCAATTTTCGAACTGGTTGAATCAAATACTAGGGGAGAAAGGTGCAAGCTTAAATTCCGTCAGCCGCGCACCTCTTTGTGGCGCAGCTTCTTCACCTTCAGAGCCGGCATGGAATACTTGAAAATGAGTCATACTGTTCAGATACCGATCAACTTCACTAAATTCAAAACACTTGTCAAAAATTACCTTCATTGTCAAGAAAGGATCTATCAATCGTTTCACTCTTTTTCCTTTCGAAACTTGTCATTTTTTAAGTTCCTCGATGTTTTTCTGCCTTTTCTATGTTTCTACACCTCTGCAAGGGCGTGTAATAAAGTTAAAGTTAAATGGCGAAGCACAATGCACCTTTTTATCATAAATGACTAACCAATTGCGCGACACCGCGAACATGAAACAGGCGTCGATTAGAATGTGTACGTAAAAGTGCATGGTCGCCAACTCCCGCGATTCACACTTCCAAAATTTGCGATTTCCACGGCGAAGCGACGGTCGCGTCGCCGTGCCCACGATCGCGTCGCAGAGCGATCGAACTCTGAAAGAGGCCTAAGTGCTCGTACCCTCTATAAAACGTCGAAATTCACATCACTCAAGGCGAGAGCGGCGCGAGCGCCGCCTCGGCCTCCGTCTGCCCTACGCTCTCTCACTGTCTCTATCCTCCGCTCCCCACCAGCACGCGTAGGAACCAAGTGAATTTCGCCGTTTTATAGCCTGTATACTTATGTGGCGTGCGAAAATCGAATTTTTTTTCTATTATTGAAAGCGAATTTGACAACTCGTGCTCGCACGGAGTTTTCCATCGTTTTCGTCGTAGAAGAAAACCTAGAGACTCTTTTCAATATCTGAAACCTCGATCCAATATCTCTTCAGCCCATTTTAGGGTGTTCGTATACTTACCCTCTGGTTCCAGGCCTGATTTAGTATGTGCCAATGCGGACTTGCGTCGTGGGGAGCGACGCATCGCTTTCTTACGATCAAAGAACGAGGAAAAACCTTGAAAATAAGGAAAGAAACGCACACGATCAGCTGATGAGGGGCGGGCGCGGAAGCTCGTACGAAAGCGATGCGGCGCGCCCCCAGACGCAAGTCCGCAATTGCATACACTAAATCATGCCCGGAACCAGAGGGTATGTGGCGCACCGTACGAGCTTGCAAAGTTTGGCTGCTTCCATTTCTTGAGTTCGACTGCCTCCACTCATTGATCACGCCTAACAACAGGAAGGAAGGCCGTTGGAGTTCAGCCATGTGGTGTAGTGGATAATATACATTCCATCCGACAGAGTCGGTTTCGGATATCCGGGTCGGATAATGCGATCGGATAATTATCCGAAATCCGAACCGACGCCAAAATGGCGACCCGAAATCCGATCAGACGAAAAAACACGATATCCGAATTAGCCGATATCGGGAAAAGTGAAAATCGAAGGATTCGATCAGGAAACCTTATAGTCGGATAAAGAAACGGTAAAAAACGGATAATCGATCGGATCGAAATCGGACGAAAATCGGATAGTTTCGGATTAAAATCGGATAATTTCGGATAAACCGGATAGACTTGCGTTCATCTCACTTAAAAGCAGCGTTCACGATGATTATCCTTGTCGACTTTCCACAGTGAAATGATAGGCGAGAAGGATCCTAGGCTCCCAGTGTCGAAAGAACGCTAGAAAACGAGCCAGGAGCGGCAAAATAACGGCTGCAGGGAAGCGTTTTGGTGCCCCAGACACGCCCCGTGCCCCTGATCCGCCACTTGAAAGGAACAAATGAAGACTCAGATTACAGGAATGATCAAGTGAAGAAAGAGCTGATAAGTGAGCTGATCTCTTCATTGCACTGATAGGTATCATCCTTCTAGCGGTCAATTCCTCCACGCTCAAAAATCAACGTAAACAAGAGAGGGCCTATTTTGGCTCAAAAATTTCGTGTCTTTTCTAAGCAAGCCTTGCTATATAGAGCACCAGACCTTCCGTAAGCCGTGGAGATATCGGAAGTGAAATTTATCGTGAACACTGCCTTTATTTCAACAATCGCGCCCTAGAGGTAATTCCTGACCAACTGCCCACTGTTTGTGATTCGTCCGAAATTTGAAATAAATTTTCGTCGATGTGCATGTTCCAAATGACGATGATGTGCGCCCGTGATTTACGCGCGCACTTGGACGCGTGCTCCGCTCTTGGGCCGAAGCCTTACGACATCTTACGCGCTGAAAACCACTTACCGTTTTTTGGGTTTCAATGATTGCCTGGGCCCACATAGGAACGTAGGGAGAGCTTGTTGGATCCCCAGCGCTTTATTGTTGCAATATATGAGGTCGAATGTCTCAAATTCCGTCAAAAGAGGCTGGCACTCCGACAGTCACCTAGCACAATTTGCTATCAGGCACAGTATAAGTAACTGATCAAAAACTGATAATGTACAAATAAGGGGAAGTTGACTCTGACAAACCATCGCTCGGAGCGGGACCGGCTTCTTCCAATTATGACGTCATCGCCCGGACAGCGGCCGAGGGGCGAACTGGCACTGCGGTCCTTGTCCGGTGCGAATAGCAGCCTCGGCCGTTGTCCGGTCGTTCTCGGGGCGACAGCGGTGCCAACTCCAGAGATATAGAGACGCAGGATTGGTTGTTCTCTGAGTGATAACCTGCGGAACCTCAGTGGCAGTGAGCCGGATAAAGTGTGTGGTACCCCAGTGGCAGTGCACCAGACGCCGGACAAAGTATACGGGACCCAAGTGGGAGTGCGCAGGACGCCGGGTAAAGTTTGTGGGAATCATGAGAGAGTGCGCCGGACGCCGCAAAAAGTAAGCGGGGCCGCAGTGGAAGTGCGCAGGACGCCGGGAAAAGTTTGCGAGCGCGCAGTGGAAGTGCGCAGGATACCGTAAAAAGTGTGCGGGACCCAAGAAGGAGTGCGTCAGACGCCATGAAAAATGTGCGGGACCCGGATGGGAATGCGTCAAAAGCCCTAAAATGTGACCGGGACCCCAGAAGGAGTGCGCAGGACGTCATGAAATGTAAAGCCTAGTTTTGACTGCAGGTGGTCGCTGCGGCCATGCGAGGGGCAACTGCTCCTTTTTCATCGCGCGTAATGGAAAGCCGCTCCAATTAAGATCGCTTCGTGGCAAACGTCCTACATCGCTGGGTCGCGGCGACGAAATCCTATGTTTTACTGCATCGCTGCTTGAAGAGCGATTCTCAATGGTCGCTGAACATCGCTCCATCGCGGCCAAAATGGCAGCGATGGAGCGATTGCCAGCGAATGACACGTTTCGTCTAATGAACGTTGACCCGTTCACATGACAAGATCAGTGTTTTCGAGTCGAAACGCGTTATTGATGAATACCAGCCATTAATTTCACTGATTGATTGAATTTCTTCTATCATCCGTAGGCCTATGCACTATGAACAGAATCGCTGCCGCTGCTACATCGCTGCAGCAGCGGGTGTGAAATCGCTGCGATGAAAAACAGCAGCGATGCAGTCAAAACTAGGCTTAATCAGGCCAAGCCGAGCAATCACGGGGTCCCTTGCACAGTCGATTTCCATTTATTTTCTTTGTCTTTCCGCTTTCTGTGACTACTCAGGCAGAAATATCGGATCACCCGAAAAGCTTCTGTTTTCTTTCGCCTCCCCGAATACTGCCAGTGCTATTTCTACGACGGTTTCCTAGATTAGGTCCGTTTTCTAACATCCGAGGAGCCATTGAAGGGTGCTTGGTGCAGTGGCTGACATGAAAAAAGTGGTAAAGCGAATGATTACGTCCTGATGTGTTTATCACATGCACAGCCGGTATAAAAGGTGCCTCATCTCACTCGAGTCCTCATTCGGCAATCTGATGCCGGCCCTGGAGGGTGACTTGGAGTCCCTCTCCGGAGGCCAGCACGTTTTTGACCGCTGAGGGATAGGGGATCCCACGGCTGGGGGGTGGGGCGGTCTGCAGGGAGGGTGGTTCCTCACCGCAGACCTCAGCGCAGGTTACGCCCATGTAGCGGGCCGGCCGAGGCGGGGCGTTCTTTGCCGTGGACCGCGACACTCACGCACCTCTCGAGGAGAGGCGGAGTTGAAGAAAACATTAGCTGTTGGGAAAACTTCGAAAATCGCCCGGACAGCGACCGCAGTGCCAAATGGGACTGAAGATCGCTCCGAGGGGGACTGTGGTCGCCCCGAGAGCGGCTGCTGTGGCCCCAGTAGATGGCTAATTTTCGCGCGGAGCGGAGAGGCAATGCCGCTCGAGTCGCTCTCCGGTCCCGCTCCGAGCGATGGTTTGTCTGAGTCATATATTATAGGAATGACTTTTCTACACACTTCGGTTAATCTTTCCTTCCCCAAGAAATCACCTGAATGGAAGATGAACTTCATTTGATCGAGAGATCATGGGTCAACCCAGCGATTCCTAACGATTGACTCTTCCTTACTCAAAAGTCGATTAAGAGAAATTCGGCACAAAAAAGTAGTTTTCAGGGATTTTTTTTGCGATTTTTTCACTGGTACATAGTGTACTAGAGCCCCCCGCTCCCCCCTCATATAAGGAAAACTCGAGAACGAAATCTAGAAAAAAAATCTTAAACGATGCCTTCAAAAGCAGTAGACACGCTCAAAAATGACATCGATTTTATTATATGAATCGAAGGTTTGAAACTAAGTATGCGGAACTAATGAAAAACCAACGAAAACTGTATGCAAATAGAGGATTTCCGAAAGTTTAGGTTCCTGGCAAAAGTAAGGATTTGGCATGGCCATTTTTTCGAAAATTTAGAAATATACTCAGTTAAAAGGGGAAGGTAATGAAAAATGAAAAAAAGTTTTGAAATATTCATGAGAACGATTTGGCGTAGAATAATTCGATTTTCGGAGATGTAGTGAAATAGTTGAAAGTATGATTTGGCAGTCGAGTTTGAACCAACTATTGATAAGAGTTGTGCAAAATGAGAGATAGCATTGCATAAGCTTGCACGTAGAACATATCGGAGCAAAATCACGCGCGATATGGAAATCAAACAGTTGATTTTACTTCACTTAATACCTGAAGACTGCGGCATTCCAGCTCCCGAACGAGCCTTTACTGCTTGCCTTATCACGCGTGATTTTGCTTCGATATGTTCTACGTACAAGCTTATGCAATGCAATCTCTCATTTTGCACAACTCTTATCAATAGTTGGTTCAAACTCGACTGCCAAATCATACTTTCAACTATTTCACTACATTTCCAAAAATCGAATTATTCTGCGCCAAATCGTTCTCATGAATATTTCAAAACTTTTTTTCATTTTTCTTTACCTTCCCCTTTTAACTGAGTATATTTCTAAATTTTCGAAAGAATGGCCATGCCAAATCTTTACTTTTGCCAGGAACCTAAACTTTCGGAAATTTCATTTATTTTTCCTAAAGGTTTCCTTTCTAACATGGTTTATGCCTGGTGGGGTTAATTCAAAGACGTCCTGCACGCTCCCACTGATGTCCTGCACACTTTCTACGGCGTTCTGCGCACACCCATTTGGGTCACAAGCACGCTCATGCCGATCATTTTTTCCGCAGGGCTACCGTAACCCTACTTCGAAAATTTTCCAAGTGTCAGCTTGGTTATGAGCACATCGTAATAGCCAACAATCATGTTTGCACAATTTCGACCTCCTTAGGCCCCGGTCATAGTTGGATGAGCCGACGCCTCCAGCCCGGTCGATACACACAGAATGCATTGGAAATGGGATGCAAAAATCACTCGGTGTATCCCCTGCACCCCAACACTTCAACACCCTCGCACCTTTCTCCCCTGAAGTCGATACGTATGTTTAAAATGATGGAGTGAGGTAGAGAACATCACTCAATGTATCCGACGCGGTCGACCTCCATGCAATACGTGGATGAGAAAATCACCGGGTGGGCGGGCCTATGATAAAACATTGCGTATCACTAGAAAGCTAACCTTACTGCTACCTCCGTTACTTCGCCATACTCTCCTTCACTATTTCTCTGAACAGTTGCAATCCTGTTGGCCACGTAATCATTGTCATATCTAGTTGGATGCACCGAGTGATTTTCTCAACCTCACTCCATCATTTTAAACATACGTATCGACCGGGGTGGTGTTGGGGGGTGTTGGGGGGTGCGGGGGGGGATACAGATGCAAATAGCACCAACTATGACCGGGGCCTTAGCCACTTTCCAGTGGCTTCTCGAAGAGAGCGGTGTGTGAATGAATGCATACCGCTCCTCAGACCTTTTATACCCCGCATGTTATGTGCGTGTGTTATCGCTCGTTATCATGTTTTGTTCAAGAATGTTTATGGTAGCCCTGCGGAAAAAATGATCGGCATGGGCGTGCTTGTATTTGGGTCCCGCAAACTTTCTACGGCGTCCTGCGAACTCTCATTTGGGTCCCACACACTTTCTACGGCGTCCGGCGCACTGTTATTTGGGTCCCACACATTTTCTACGGCGTCCTGCGCACACTCATTTGGGTCCCGCACAGTTTCTACGGCGTCCTGCGAACTCTCCTTTGGGTCCCACGCACTCTCTACGGCGCCCGGCGCACTGTTATTTGGGTCCCACACACCTTCTACGGCGTTCTGCGCACACCCATTTGGGTCCCGCACACTTTCTACGGCGTCCTGAGCACTCTCACTTGGGTCCCACACACTTTCTACGGCGTCCGGCGCACTGTTATTTGGGTCCCACACACTTTCTACGGCGTCCTGCGCACACTCATTTGGGTCCCGCACAGTTTCTACGGCGTCCTGCGAACTCTCCTTTGGGTCCCACACACTCTCTACGGCGCCCGGCGCACTGTTATTTGGGTCCCGCACACTTTCTACGGCGTCCTGAGCACTCTCACTTGGGTCCCACACACTTTCTACGGCGTCCGGCGCACTGTTATTTGGGTCCCACACACTTTCTACGGCGTCCTGCGCACACTCATTTGGGTCCTGCACACTTTCTACGGCGTCCTGCGAACTCCTACTTGGGTCCCCACACACTTCCTGCGGCGTCTACGGCGTCCGGCGCACTCCTACTTGGGTCCCACACACGTTCTACGGCGTTCTGCGCACACTCATTTGGGTCCCTCACACTTTCTACGGCGTTCTGTGGCCCACTTCTGATTCACACCCTGCGGCGTTCCAAAAAGTACTTCCATGATCCCGCCGCATTGATTGAAGCGTTGCCCCGTCTCAGGAAGCTATCAATCCTGAGAAAAAGCCTATCAGTAACGGTGTTTATTTCATTAGTTCATTTTTACGGATGAGTAAACGTCGGATGGTTTATAATAACATGTTTACGTGTTTTTGTCTTTCTTGACCCTCAATTTTGAGGTTCCACAAAAATTGAGCTACCAACTTCAAAATTTGACAGGAGCTAGGTGCAATCATAACCAACTTTCTGGCCAAAAATGAGCTTTCTAGCTCAACGATAAGTGTTCCAACAAGATCGTGTACGCCAACTGAAAAAAAAAGGAGATGAACCCTTTTTTCGACCAAAATCACGTGGTTTTGACAATTTTTCTCGAATCTCAGGTAACCATTCCGGACCAATTTTTGAATAGTTATTCAGCCTCCTAAAGTGTATTAAATGCAAAAAGAACGGTCTTCCTACGTTTACTCTGGACCCTGATACTGAGATCAGGGGGTTGCGCGATGGCGAATCAAAGCCAAATCTGGTGAGCGCTTCGCGCTCACCACAATTACTCAGACGATAGCAGGCCCTGAGCAAACTCCGAATGAACCCGGAGCTGCGTCCATGTTGCGCTCAGGGTGACAAATTTGGCAATTCTCGAGCCACATATGTTGCGATGCAGGCCACGCCACATACGTTGCGCTCCGGGTGCTACCGACAAAATTGATTCACGCAGCGCCCTGAGCGCAACTGTCGGCTGATGACGCCATAGTACGCCATCCAGCGTAGACTATAGTGAGGACCGAATATTCGAGTTCGAATTAATATTCGAATTTTTCGAACGAATTTTTATTCGAACATTCGAATATTCGAAACCTGATTGTATCCCATCTGTAGGAAGACGCGTTGCGACTATTATCTTGCAATCCTAGCAGCGGAACGGCTGTAACTTCATTTCTACCACTATGTTTTCTAAAGAAAAACAATTAGACTTTTAGAGATTGACGATATTGTAGAAGGGAAACCCCTGGGAAAAGTTGTGAAATTTCTGAAAGTTGGGCTTCGCAGAAAAGGCTAAGGATTTGGTATTGCTCCAAAATGCCGTGAAATTGTGGTGAAACCAGGATTTGGCTTTGATCTCTTCCCGCGCGGATGCCCTACAATGAGATCACCTATTCATACCGTCAACAGAGGTATGAGCTGTACACTATTCGACGCGCTGCAAGAAATTACATATGTGTGCAACTTTTCATCCCAACTGGTCATCGCTTTCTAAAGTTATGACCTCTCAAAGTACGCAAAAACGTTCTCCACCACCGCCTCCGCCTCCCCGCCTCCGCCTCCACCTCCGTCGGTCGCAAACCATTTTTTTGGAAGGCGTGGACCAAATCGCTCGAAAATTTGCGACTAGAGGTAATCGGCCACGGGAATGACGAAAATAATTGTCAGAACTCACCATAATGACTTCTGGGCCCCTAACGGGCGTTTGAAACTCGGAAACCGGCCTCTCAAGAATAGTTTATGAAAATGGTGGGTTTTTCGTTATCAGTCATTGTTTTCTTAGACTCCATATAAACACCTTGCTCTCCAGGGTGGTGTACTCTGAACGTCCGGCTCGGAAGAGGACGCTGTGCGGGTTGATGTACTTGACCGCGGCGCGTATTCGTTCAAAGCGCACCATCGATAAGAAGGCGTTGCAGGATGTGCTGAAGTCTCGGTTGACTATGTGAGACCTCAGTAGGGGTGTGCAGGACGTCGTAGAATGTGGGCAGGGCCTCAGTAGGAGTATGCAGGACATCATCGAACGTGTGCAGGACCTTAGTAGGAATTCATTTCATGCCTGTTACTGTTATTCGTAGGAGTATGCAGGACATTATGGAACGTGTGCAAGGCCTTAGTAGGAGTGCGCAGAACATCAAAGGACGTGCGCAGGACCTCAGTTTAATGTCCAGGACACCGTATGCAAGTCATGCCTCCAAATCAACAAGAGCGATAGGTAAAGCCCCGGTCATAGTTGGTGCTATTTGCATCTGTATCCCCCCCGCACCCCCCAACACTCCCCCCCCGCACCCCCCAACACACACCCGGTCGATACGTATGTTTAAAATGATGGAGTGAGGTTGAGAAAATCACTCGGTGCATCCAACTATATATGACGATGATTACTTGGCCGACAGGATTGCACCTGTTCAGAGAAATAGTGGAGGCGAGAATGGTGAAGCAACGGAGGTAGCAGTAAGGCTAGCTTTCTAGTGATACGCAATGTTTTATCATTGGCCCGCCCACCCGGTGATTTTCTCATCCACGCAAAGAATGGATATCGACCGCGTCGGATACACCGAGTGATTTTCTCAACTTCACTCCATCATTTTAAACATACGTATCGACCGGGGGGTGCGGGGGTGTTGGGGGGTGCGGGGGTGCGGGGTGTTGGGGGTGCGGGGGATACACCGAGTGATTTTTGCATCCCATTTCCAATGCATTCTGTGTGTATCGACCGGGCTGGAGGCGTCGGCTCATCCAACTATGACCGGGGCCTAAGTCCGCCAGAACAGGGCTACCGTAATCTCACTCGAGTTGGCTCTAAAATTTTCTAAGTTCTGACTCCGATTTCGCTTCATCTTCCCTACAGGTGGTGATGTTTTCCTGCTTTGTAGTCCAGGCAGATCCTCAACTGCTGAACTCTGGAGAAGGACGGTGTGTGAATCAAGACACACCGCTCTTCACTTCTTTTATACTTTACCCTTGGTCAATTGGGTATCATCAAAATTGTTTACGAGAGCCGAATAACATCATTTCTAAGATTACGGAAGCCCTCTTCTGGCGCACTTAACTATCGTTCATGTTCCGAATCAGACATATGGGCCGGCGCAGACGAGCCACATCAGCATGAACCGGTGACGTTTGGCTAGAGCGGCTGACCTTGGGTCTATCCTAGACGTGGTGGGGCCACCCAAGATTAACTCATAGAAATGATGAAAAACTCTGATAAAAGATGCCTGTTACTGCGCTATCAATCATTGTTTTTATAAGGGCTCTATGGAAATACTTCGACTGGTAGCCTCACCAATTGGGGGTTCATTCCATTTCTGTCTTGAATGGTGGGTGCCCCCCCCCCGTCTAGGAGAGTGTCTAGACCCTGTACAGTTGGGTCATTTTAAAGCTCATTTCTTCATTTTTTTCGACTTTTAAATTCGAAAAGTATCCTCCATTTCCCCGCTACTCGCAGGGTTGGGCTTCACTGTCATAGGAATGGTGCGGTTTTGAGAATGATTTCTTCATTTTGATAGTTGCTTTTTTTCGAAAAACAACCGCTTTGCATCTACGATAGTGATAATACGACTGCGAGTAGCTCGGAAATGAATGCTATCTTATTTGTAGGAAGGCGCCTTGCAACTATTATATATCTTGCAGTCTTAGCAGCGGAGCGGGTTGTTTCATCATTTCTACCACTATGTTTTCGAAAAAAAACAACTGGACTTTCAGAGCTTGACGATATTGTAGAAGGGAAACCCTTGTAAAAAGTTGTGAAATTTGTGAAAGTTGGGCTCCGCAGAAAAGGTCAAGGATTTGACATTGCTCTAAAATGTCGTGAAATTGTTCCATTAGATTTGGCCATCAAACTGATTTTCTAAATGTAGTGAAATTGTTGAATCGATTTGGCTGTTGTTGGTATATGCAGACAACATAATCATTAAATGTAGTGAAATTGTTGCAAACGGATTTGGCAGGAGCTCTATGAATTATCAAAGTCAAATCACGCGTCAGAAGGGGTTTTGCTTGGTGCGTTTATTGAATCAAATGAGAACAAGAATAAGTCTAGCAGCAAAAACGTTTCCATACAATGTGAACCGTAAAAGTGTTGTTGACACGAAGACATAGCGTCAGTAGCTAATAAACTGCGTTAGATTTCATTTTCATGATTTTTATCTAATCGGTGACCAGACCTTCCTCTGGTACCTCACCGATAAGATAAAAATCACTGAAAAGGCAGATTACACATTCGAAAACCTTATTTCTAGCCCATAAGGCGACATTTCACGGTTCAGCAGTATTGGTCAGAAACGCTTTTAAGACTTATTTTTGTTCTCATTTGTCTTTATACGCTCCAGGCAGAACCCCTTCTGACGCGAGATTTGACTTTGATAATTCATAGAGCTCCTGCCAAATCCGTTTGCAACACTTTCACTACATTTATTGATTATGTTGTCTTCATATACCAACAACAGCCAAATCCATTCAACAATTTCACTACATTTAGAAAATCAGTTAAGTAGCCAAATCTAATGAAACAATTTTACGACATTTTAGAACAATGCCCAATCCTTAACCTTTTCTGCAGAGCCCAACTTTCAGAAATATTCTATTGAAATTTGTGGAAAAGTACCACTTCAATCAACATCTCCGAGTTTCTACAAAATCTTTCGCAGCGAACTATCAGCAGGCTTTAAGATCCCCCCCCCCTCCCAGTTACCCTCTACTCCGAATTTAGCGAAGTCTGAAACAAAATTGACCGATGGTTAGCTGACCTCAGTCGACGGAAATTTAATTGGAAACTAAAAAGTAACTACCATATTTGTATGCAGCAACTCTAATAACCCTCGGGGTCAAGGCAGCAGAATTTGAGACGTTGATCTACCACAGCTATCCCAAATATGTAGCTGACGCTGTTTTTTTTTTCGATAATCAACTATTGAACATCAGGTTCGGGATAGGCACCGTTTATAACATCCCTTAGCAAAGTCTGGGACGATTTCTTTCCGACCACAAAAGCTCGTAAAATTCGAAAAGTGTGATTTCCGGAAATGCTGGTAAAATAACTAGAAACGCTCAAAATGCTTGACGACTATGATTATAAATAGGATACATTATGAAGAACCTACTCATAATCAAGAAGGATCCCATGCTTCAAATATTTTATAGCGTGGGTGCGCAGTGTGGACACGCGGTTCGTTAAGTGTTAAAATCTTATCAAACGTTCGTTATATAACCAACGCAGAAGACTGTTGAAAAATCACGTGAGAAATAGGAAAAACAAAGAAAATTCCGAAATTCTCACATGATCAGTTGACGAGAGCGGGCGCTGAAGCTCGTACGATACCGATGCGTCGCGTGTCCGCAGCGCGAGTCCGCAATGGCACGCACTGACTTTAACCCCGAACCAGAGGATAGAAGTCTCCACCAGGGCTGGGCACGGGTCCCGGTTGACCTTAGAGGGGTGCATATTGGACGCTGCGGAGAGAGCAAAGGGGGGTGCCTAAACCGAACACCCAGATAAAAACAAAGTGCCTGTTCTGCCGAATTTCAGGGAAAAAAATAGTACACGCTTTTCTTTTGATTTGTCAACTCTTCTTCTCCGCTTTAAAAAAAACACTAACAGAATTCAAATTATGGATAGATATGCAGGTTGCGTCCGCAAAAACTAATAGTTGCTGGCGAGGTTTCTTTTTAATAACTCTATGAATTAAGTATTATCTATAATTTGTTTGTTTACTTTGATAAAGAAATAAACACTACTCCATTATCTAGTAGCAAGTAAGGATTGGTGTGATGTCATGTTTCTCTGGTGCAACGTTCATTTATTACACGGGTGGTAACCGATTCGAGGCAAAGATACAAAGAGAGCGCTCAGAAGCGCTATCTTTCACGTTCAAAAAAGAATCAGCGAACTGTTGTATTAGTACAGATTGAAATTACAGGTAGCACATTTAGTATCACGACTAGCCAACTAATTTTAGCTCATGAGAATGTGACTTATGAAGAGATCCGATTGTGAAAATTGAGGACTTTGCAAGGTCTTGTAAGAGAAGTTAATGATCGTGTCCTCCTCCTTGAGAAGTACCATGTCTCTCATCATGGTAAAAAAAAACTGCTATCAGTACCCTGCAGAGCACAAGTGCAATTTGAATAGGGCTTTGGAACTATAAAAACCCGAGTTGTAGCCATCTGAGTGCCGCAATCACTTGAAATTCGGCTCGCCGTGCGATCTGGTGCTTGTCTGGTGCTTGTCCGCAGCAACACAGCGCACACTGGAGTGGACGCGCACACAATATTAATTTAAAAGGTAATTTATTACAGAACGGGAAGGAGAAAAGGGCTGAAACTGGAGTAAATGGAAGAAGGCAGAGGTACGATACTTTCAATGTAACCATTATAGAAATCTAAGGTAAATAAACTAAGTTGGAGCGGGGTGAGTTTTTTGGATTCGACAAGGTTCATTCAAATGAACCTAGTTGAATGAAAACAGCACTGAGCATAAAAAGTAAGAGCATTGAAAGAAAGAGGAGAATCTGGCAAACACCTTGGTTTCGATAGGTTTGATATTCGATGTGATATAAGGACCTTAAACCTCGTCCCGGTTTTGTCCCGGTTTTGTCCCGGTTTTCGGGGTAAAACCGGGACAAGATTTAAGGTCCTTAAATCACATTAAAAATCAGTCCCATTGAAACTAAAATGTTTGCCAGATTCTCCTCTTTCTAACAATATCCTTTGCTCTCAGTTTAATGCTAGTTTTGATCAACTAGGTTCGTTTGAATGAACCTTATCACGGCTAAATATTTACACCCGCTCTAACTTTGTTTATTTACATTAAATTTCTAAAATGGGTACATCCAGAATAGACTACCTTTACCATCTTCCATTCCCTTCAGTTTCAATCCTTTTCTCCTCCCCGTTCTGTAATAAAATACATTTTTTATTAAGATTGTGTGCGCGTCCATTCCCGTGTGCGCTGTGTAGCTGCGTACAAACACCGTATCGCACGGCAAGCCGATTTTTAAAGGATTGCGGCATTCTAGGAGGGTAAAACTCGGGTTTTCTACTCCCTACGAATCAGATGAATCCTAACATTGTTCCACAACACAAAATAGTTCTGATTTCCACATCAGAAAAATCAAACACAGATTAACTAATCCTTTATAGGTTTATGAAAACATTCGACAGGAAACATTAATTATCGCAATAGTAGTAGTTCTGTTGTTGGTAATTGTTCAATTGTTTTGTATTGAAAAATGTTTTATCTTTTGTCATAACTTACCGTCTTACTAACAAATTTTCCTCATGGGGTTGTTTTGAAGTTCAGAAATTACACTACCTTTTTCGTTGCCATTTTCGGAATATTCTCTATTCAGTGTTTTTTTTAATATTCTTGTTTATCAAAATCAGGAGGTCAAGATCATGGCTGTCCAACTATTCGGAAAACAGCCAATTTCGATTTCCCATAAGGGGGTGAATAAAAATTACCTAGCTAAGGGGGGTGCATATTCAGATTCGCCAAGCCGGGACGTGTGCCCAGCCCTGGTCTCCACCCAACAAACATATGGTCTACTCAGGTGCCAGGGAACCCTCACAGGGTAGAGGCGATCGGCATTCATACATCTGGGACGATAGTAAATCTTGCGAAACTACGAGTTTAATGTTGCGAGCTAGAGTTCCAAACTCGCAGAATGAACTGATTGAAACCGGGACCATACACGCATAGTCATGCGAGGTGTTGGGTTTTCTTGCAAAACTTCGTTACTTCAAGAGGAATTGAACCCGCAGTGCTAGAGCGATAGCGGCGATCACTGGCTTTGCACCAAGATTGCACTAATAGCCCGTCATGCTACCATTATAGCTAGCTCACATAGCAAACACAGCATTGTAGATTTGGCCACCGCAGAGATTCAGACTATGTAGTAGCTAATGTTATACATAGTAACTACTTTGATCGTAAAAACGATAGAGGAATGACGCAATTAAAATTAATCACTCAAGGTGTGTATTTAATGAAGTGGCTGGTCCAGCGGAATGGAAAACTCGTTTTCTACATAGTCATATGTATAACACATGTTCAGGAGATTATTTTGATTGTACCTTTTTCAAATGAATTCTGTGCACCTACCGGACAACAATACCAGGTTCTCAATAACGTGAGACTCCGGCGTATTCATTTTCCTCACCATTCTTCGACGGATTTTTATTATACTTTTTGATTTTATTGCAAATATTATTGCTGTCATTTCCTGCCACAATTTTTCACCTTTCGATTCTTGTGTGAAGCCTACCCTAACCATTTTCATCGCCTGCTACACCCGTAGACGAATGAGATTTTCTGATTTCGTCTATAACTTTGTTTGTTCGTCAGAGCGATCGCAGGAGCGGAAATTTGTCCTTTTTGTTGGTTCAAACAAAAAAGTATGTTCTCGCCTATCTAGGAAATTGTTTGATGGTGCTTTTTCATCCTTCTTAGATTTTTAGGATTTCGTTTTCTAAAATTGAAAACAAAATCCTGGTCCGGCTGTTGCAGCACGCAGCTCAAAGGTAATCGTGCTGGGACCACGAGGTTCAACCCTCAAAAATTGGAGAATGTTTTACGCTCAGGTAGGATTTGTCCCCACGCGAAGTTCCATCCCCTTTAAAAAATTGGTGAATTTCTCCATCAGTGTGATAGATTCACGTATCCCGTAATATCTACGGCTTTACTGAGACCAAAAACCTGTTTTAAGTGTCTCAAAAGTTGTATTGCTCGTTGCATTGCACGCTCCAACAAACGGTGATCTATGTATGTGCATGACCTCAGTCGATCACCAATCATCTAGGGAGGTGTCGATGTGCGGCCAGGATGACCGAGCGCGGCGACTACCGCCAGCCGGCTGTCGACAGCTGGCTGGCTGTTCGACGACCTCGCATGATCGACGAAAAAGTCCTCCGCACCACTTTTCTCCCCCAAACTGGCAGTGTCTCGAGCCTCCACCGCCGCTGCGCTGTCTCTCTTTTCTCTGCCCACCTGGCGAAGAGGCAGAGACTGCTGCCAGTTCCAGCCATCTCGGGAGGGTGCCCGAAACCATGAAGGGGTCCGCAGAGTTGAAGTAGCGGGGTTGCTCGCAGCGACGAACAGCACTGGGTGATGCAATATCGATTACATTCGACGACGATGGCGACCGACGCGGCATGAAGAGCGACGAGGGGGCACCGCAGAGTGTTTTGACTCTGCGACAGCCCTACATCACTGCCAGCGAGAGGCAACCGACGCCGCGTCTATAATGTTTCGAAACATTTCTGTCGCCGTTTCAAGGCTGACGCTCGGCGACCACTCGCCGGTCTCTGCAACTCTGCAGACCCCTTGAGGCAAACCCGCAATGAGCTCCATAGAACGGAGAGCAGGATAGGGAGCGGTTGACCATTTCGCACCAGATTTGGGATATAGGTCATTTTAAAGTGGGGGAAACCTATGGCTAGGGTTTGAAGTCTGTTTATTGCCATATCGCCTCAAAATCGGCTCTTCTTTTGAGGTCGAAACTCGCAGAATACCTGCATGTTTCGATCTTTCGAAACTCGCAGTTTCGGAGGGATTACTACCACCCCTGTCATTCATATGTAATTGAGTTCGGAATATAACAAGGATTTGAACCCACAGCCTGAATTGCGCATGAAACGTGAAGGCGAGACTGGTTAACGATTTGGGGGTTGAGCCAAAAGAACTTGCAGTATGCTTTCAAAAGTCGATCAGAATTCAGATGAAATGTTTTTGAAATATTCGAACTTCTAATAATATTCAGAGGCCTGTTTTTGATTTATTCGAATTTTGAATAATATTGAGAGGCCTATTTTTGATTGATGCGGATTTCGAATACTATTCGAAACCATTGTAATAAACAATTTTCGGAAAATAACTTGAAAAAATTTCGAATAATATAGTCCGGTCAGAGGCCTTTGCTAGGCAAACAAGCAGCAAGAACACGGAAAAATCAAGTAAGCAGAAAAAATAACCCAGCGGAAATTTATCAGCTGTTTCCTCTTTACTGATCTACTGCCCTGTTCTAAGAGATAATTCTCGAACTTTTTTTCCAGAACCGATATTCTGCAAGAAGGGATGTGCTTAGAAACCATCTTTTATTCAATCAAATCAAGACTACAATATAGCCACGGCAGATGTGTCGATACCGATCAAAGTCCTAAACGCTGCAGTTTGAGGGCTGGGCGTCGTCTCTGATCGTGAGTTTCGAAATGCGCGCGCAAGTCAACGCATGTGGCCCGGAGAGCAACCTGAAAGCACTGCACGTTGCAATCACAACCGAAACGCACCGCAAGTTCGAATATCAACTGCTCTGCGTTTCGGTTGCAGTGGGCGGGGAGGGGCGGAATCAGTTGCGCTCAGGGCCTGCTACTGTCCGAGATAAGGGTTGTTTTTGTTATCGGGTGAAATCGGACGAGTTTTAACGCGCGCCGTTAAAACAGCAAACATTAGCGACAAAACGGTTGAGGAAGCTAAGCCAATAGACTCTTACAGCTTGTACCAGAACGCTCACCTCTTCGGAACCATCAAAACCCAGCCAAAGCCACCGTATTCGAACGACCAATCTGGGCAGGTTTGTTTTTGGGGGCGGGGTTGACGAAGCTGATGGGCGGGGATGACGAAATTTCTCGGCATGCATTGCTCAAATTTGGTTTAGCTGGTTTTTGACGCTTCTTTTGACAGTTTTCGGCTCGAGTTCTTTTGACGGTTTTTAGCACGCTTTTTTTTGACGATTTTTAGTGCGAGTTTTTTACTAGGGGCCATACGATCCCAGCAACGTACTTATCTCAACAACTTTTTCGAGAGTGTCTGCTGCTTTTAAAGGCAGTGTTCACGTTCACGATAATCTTCGATTTTGAGATTAATCGCTAAATTGGTTGTTTGGCCCCCGAATAGAACTGAAATTATGAAGAAACCTTTACTTTGATCCCGCTTCATTACTCTCAGTGGAAGGGTGGTGGCCATCGTGTATCAACACCCCTGAGGAGGCGGGAGAAAAGGGGAGGAGCGAGGTTCCTGACTGGACGCAACACGAGGCCACACGGGACTGCGTCCAATCAGGAAGCTCGCTCCTCCCCCGTTTCTCCCGCCTCCTCGGGGGTGTTGATACACTATGGCCACCACCCTCAGTGGAACTGCTTGTTGTGACAATGAAATCGTTTTTGGATCCGTCTTTTGCAATTATCTATTTTGTGTTGCTCCGTTCTTTCGTTCGGACACTAACTAATGCAGTTTTGCTTGAATATTATTCCATTTTTAGTTAGCTCCATTTTTTACCGGTATCAACCACCGTGAACATGTTCCTACAACCGGACAACTAGTCCAATCCAGAGAATAATGTCACCGAAATACGAAGTTTAAATGCGTTTCTCACCGTTTCTTCGTGATTTTGGTAACATTTGGTAGCCACCGCATTGTTTTGAGTGTAAAACTCGGGAACGAAAATCATCGTGAACACTGCCTTTAAGTAGGGACGCAGTGAGGTCGAATTCGATTATGATAAAGGTGACTCGGATAGTGACGAATCTACTTTCGGAGAGGAAGATGTGTCGGATGACGACATCGAAATATGTAGTAGACTGAACGCGTCTCTTCAAATGCTCTGCACGATCAAAGCAACTTATCAGTCGAAAATCTCCAAATATGTTCTGTTTTATTGACACCACGATAATTTGTTGTCATTTTTTTTGCAATGTGAAGGTCTGCTGGTACCTGTTCAACTGCTCATGTCAACTATTGCTTAAAAGCTTTCCAAAACTGGTGATTTGCTTGTTTCTACGAATCGTATATGAAAATTACTCGTGGTTTAAGAATGGTATTTGCTTGAATACACGGAGTTGAATCCTCGGTACTACTGAAAATTTTTCTTATCCGTTTTTCATCCGAATTATCCGGCGGATCCGATTCTATCCGATCGGATATCTGAAAACCGATCAGCTCGAAAATTCTCGTTTCGGATAGAATGCGTTATCCGGAATTCTCGTTTGTGCCAGTATCCGTTTTGTCTGATGGGTCGGTTTTGCGAAATCGGCAATATCCGAAAATCCGACCCGAAGCGATTTTGGCCATTGGATGGAATACATAGTGGATAACGAAATGCACACTTGAATATGACGATGAAGGTTCGATTCCACACCTGCGTGGGCTTTCTACGATATCATAGGGATTTCGTATTCTACATGAACACTCCGTCTTTGGTTCCGTTTTAGGTTTTTTTATTAAGTTTGGAAATTCGTCTTTATTGCGGAGAATTCGATTTTTGAAAAGCGTGTCCCGCCGGTGGGACACGGTGTCGTGATTGGGTTAAAAAATTAATGGTGCAACATATAAAATGTGAAGCGTTGAACTCTAAATGACGTCTTTCTGACGATTTGCGCCACAAGCCTCACAAGAAGTTCGATTTTTTGAAGTTCAATACAGTTTCGGTATCTGTCCGTGGGAAAATCTTGACATATGATTTCTTAAATTTTTAGCACCAATAGTAAACTGGCACATAACGTTGGAAGCCTGAGAACTTTTCACAGTAAAAGGCCGGATGAAGGCCATAGTCTTTTCTTATCCTGTCTCCTCATACGGGAGAAGATCTACAGAGAAACCCATTCCACACGAAAATGGTTGTGTTGTTGGCATCTCTTGGGCATTAGTATGCCCCACGACATGCTGGCTTAATGAAGTATAAGCTCAAGACGGTCGTTTTTTGTAATATTTGTACCTTCGAAAACACTCAGGAATTTTTACAAAACCTGGTTACGGACCTCATTATCGTGTTCAGCTCCCAAAACAACCCCCCCTCTGAACAAAGTTTGGGTGAAGTTTTTTTCCCAAACTTCGAATGGAGTGATAGCGTTTTCAACTTGTTCGGATGGTTAGTTTTGAAAGTGTGGAAGAAAAAGTTCCAGAACTGACTTTAAACTCTCCCAGAGTTGTATGCTATGCTCGATTCGGTATGCTTATCACGAATCTGATGTTTGTTTGTCAATTTTGCGAAGCTTTCGACTTAATTCGTTTGAAGCTTCCATCCGGGTGAAATTTGAGGGCAAAACCGCTATGAAGGATGATACCTATCAGTGCAATGAAGCGATCAGCTCACTTATCAGCACTTCCTTCACTTGATCATTCCTGTAATCTGAGTCTTCATTTGTTCGTTCCGACTCAGAGAGTCCTATTCGGTCACGATAGTCTTCCACTACAAAGCGGTTGGACGACGATACGGCCACGTACTTTCCGTCCACCACGTGGCCTAATCGTCGTCCAAGCGAGAAGCACGTGCCGCCAATCATAGCTGTTTCACTCGGCCACGATACGCTTTTGATTCGACTACGATGAGTTTGGACGACGAACGAGCCACAATGCCCATGATTGAACGCTTTGATCGATTGCTTCAGAACTGACCGCACAGCACGTATATAAGGGGCCCGAATCTAGAGAGAATCCGCCTTTCGGGGCTGCTCCTAGAAGGTGACTACGAGTCACTTTCTGGACGATTTTTGACGGCTGAGGGATCTCCCCCACGGTCCAAAGTGAGGGGAGCTCCCTCGCTGTCGACCGCGGCGAGGGTGATGTCCCTGTCGCGGACTGCTGTGGGGATGATCCCCTACTGCGGGCCGTGAGTTGGACTGTATCCTTGTTGAGGGGGACCCGCTCCTATCGAAGGGATGGGAGCCCGCCCCCAGAGCCACGTAGTCTTATCGAACAGGCCACGTGCTCCTCGGAGCAGCACGTGCTTATGCAAGAGTTCCTTTCAACGCGACTAGGTACCCGATTAGAAAGCCTATCGTGGCAGAATCGGACCCATTGACTCTCTGAGGAGGGGCCGGATCTGGGGCACCAGGCGTGTCTGGGACACCAAAATGCTTGTTCGCAGCCGTTATTTTGCCGCTCCTGGCTCGTTTCCTACCGCTCTTTCGACACTGGGAGCCTAGGATCCTTCTCGCTTATCATTTCACAGTGGAAAGTCAACGAGGATGATCATCATGAAAACTGCCTTTAATGCCGATTTCTGCTCACCAGATCATAAACGTTAACGGATGATTGCTGTTGTGAATACACAGTTCATGTGTAGATAAGCTGAGGAATGCAGAGCGGTGTCGTTAGTGTAACGTTAACACTCTCGTCCGGAAAGCGATGCGATGCGGGTTCGTTTCTTGCCTGACACCTAAGTTTTGTATTCGACTCAGCAACCTTGAGATATGGCTCGAAGAGTTTCTCTAGGGGGTTGTTAAGAGTGCTTAGCACGGATTTGATGGCCGTTTAACGATTTTTGATAGCGCATGGTAGATTATGTTTGGTATACGGTAGTTCAGTCAAAGTCTCAGATTTGACTCGAAGTTCTGTGCGGGTTTGTTCGGGGTGCTGAATCCGAATTCGGCGTCTATTTTTGGATTTTCGAAATACTAAGGTAGGGTTTGCCCTCTACTCGGCATGGAACCTGACGCAATCTACAATAAACCTCGAAATTTCGACAAACGGACCACAGTTTCGTCTTCAACACCCTGCTTCTCTCCAGCGTACAAGTTTTTAGCCAATTCGGAAATTTCTTTTTCAAAACACCCCAAAAATGTTTGATGGGTACCAGGGAGGTGGTTAATAACGACTAATCACTCACGAATTTACCACTAACGGGCTTTTTGGGTGTTACGTCTAATGGCTAACGACATGAGAAATGAAAAATATTTTCGTAAGCAATCCCAAGATCCGTTAAAAAATCAATAGACATTCCTACCGCGCTTGAACCCAAGGGTTACATCAGGAATCATACATAGTTCCCTGTTGGTTGATCGAGGTAGATGGTACAAAATAACTATAGCCTTCAGTATTCATTATTTCTACCGGCACTGCCTCACAGTTCTGGAACCCCCACATTATGACCTCAACCGAACGTTGCACAACGTTAGGGAGTCTGCAGAGTTGCGGCGACCGGCGAATGGTCGCCGAGCAACAGCCTTGACGGGGCGACAATAAAGGGGTCTGCAGAGTTGAAGTTGTGGCGTTGCTCGCAGCGACAAACAGCACTGAGTGATGTAATATCGATTACATTCGGCGACGATGGCGACCGACGCGGCGTGAAGGGCGACGAGGGGGCACCGCAGAGTGTGTTGACGCCGCGACGGCCCCACATCACTGCCAGCGAGCGGCAGCCGACGCCGCGACGATAATGTTTCGAAACATTTTTGTCGCCGCTTCAAGGCTGACGCTCGGCGACCACTCGCTGGTCTCTGCAACTCTGCAGACCCCTTAATGCTTTCAAACATTATTGTCGCGGCGTCGGTGGCCTCTCGCTGGCAGTGACGCAGGGCCATCGCGGTGCGTAAGCACTTTGCGTAAACCCCTCATCGCCCTTCACGCAGCCTCCGTCGCTTCCGCCACCGAATGTGATCGATATTGCTTCATTAAGTTCGATGCAGGTAAAGCTAGAACGAATTATAGGCGTTTCTTTTTCACAAATAGAGCCGTCACTGTTTTTGAGAAGATTCGCAAGAGACAGCCAATACCTGTAAACTACAGCACTTTCAAAAAGGTTTTGAGCACGTGTCTGAGTCCGTGAAGACTTGCTTGTTATTTTGTTTCCGAGGATTTTCAGCAACTCCTGTTGCTGTCGGTTGTTTTTGTCTACATTTCTAATTCATGCTTCTACAACTGAGTTGTTTTGCGTTTTGTTTATTTTATGTTCCCACACATGGGCTCTCCCATGTAATAAATAAATAAATAAATATATATATATATATATATATATTTGGGTGTTATTGTGGGTGTATAAAGTGGTTATGAAAGCTGGAGTCTCACTTGCGTACAAAAGCAATATCTGATAGAAATGAGGCCTCGAGATGGCAGTATTCTAATATATATATATACAGTGTGGTCGGCTGCCAAGGGTAAAAAGGCGGCGGCGGGCGGCGGCCGCCGCCGTTTTTGTGCGGCGCCCAACTTAGGAACTGTTTAACGCGTTAAACGACTTACTCGGCTAATTATGTTTTTGTGGCATACTTGAAGCAGCCCTATGATTCCACCAATGAAGTTTGGAGAAATTTCGACTTGTTTGATTTTTTCCGAAAAATTGAACTGGAAGAGTGGCGAGTCTTCAGATGCTCATAAACATTTCCAAAACAACGTAATATCGTCAGAGATAATAGTAAGTGGTGCAGAATATTCGGTATTACAAAAATAAAATATTTCCTTAAAAAGCACCGAGCTGTGAAGAAAAATACTCTAGACGAAATTTGCAATTGAGCACTGCACTGGTTGATTGAAAGTAATTTTGATCACAGACAGGCCTGTGGTGGTTGAAATGTTATAATGTCGATTCAAATAATTTGTGTACGCAACCTCGAAACTACCAAAGAATTTTCTTGTCGATCGGGCATTTTCGAAAAAAATCTGAAATTTGGTGTTTTGTTTTTGGGAATCCAGTGTCTATTAAAACCCCAAACAAAGTATTCCTCTATGGTAATGAATGCTTACTGTCAAGACAAGTATGTGACACCACTAGTGGGTTATTTGCTCATTTTCGGTTTCTGATTTCCGAATTATCATTGACTCAACATTGTTCTGCGGGACGCAATTAAATTTTATGAGGCCCTCGACTGTATAACTCCTTTAAAGTAGATTTTTCGAAAGAGTTAACTATGTAAAAGTTCATGTGGGCATCAATAAAAAATATCAGAATAGGATAAACACGAAAACGAGAAAATTTGAATTTTTTTTGAAAAATTCGTCTTTCTTGTTTTTTATTCTTCGGTATTCAGCACCTATTTAAAACAATTGATGGGCAGTGCAGCGATTATAACCCTGGTATCGGATGAGAGCTCATATTTCCACTCTATGAGTTAGTTTGAGGCAGATTTATCAAAGAATGGGTGAGAAAGGTTTTTTCAAAAACTGCTCCGCGCTCACATTAGTGACGTTTTTTTGATATTTGGCCGTATGTGGATTTAAATGAGGAAAGGGGCTGTGGCACTGCAGCAGGTGTTTTTCCACGTGTCAGTGAAAGTTTCTGAAATCCATTGAAGATTTTTACAGAAAATGATTAAACTTCGGTTTTGCAAAATAATATTATATCAAAAGTTCAATATTTACGCCAACGTCAAACATTCTCCGTTCAAGCTCAATACATGCTCTTGTCACATACGAAAGAAAAGAAGGGTTGCTATCGAATCTCACATTATGGACGAGAATCATTAGATGGTGATAAGAAGAAATAGGAGCCGAACCCAGCTCCTCACGCTAATAATTCTTTGCCTAAGAGTATACTGATTCAAAAAGGTTTCATATCGTGATATTGAAGCGGAAAGGTTGCACATAGAATACCAATGAGCTAAGTCTCTTAATGGTCGTAGAATAGAATCTTAAACGTGGATGCGAAGAATCTCGATTTTTTCGTCGATGGAATTCGGAGCTCTGAGCCCGATCTGGGCTCACTGATGACAGACGGGTGTCATTAAAATTAAATCGACGAAATGCGTGTCGCTTACAAAAACACCTAAACAATATTCAGATACATAGAAAGAGTTCTTGTGCCAAATATTGGGCGAAATGTCATTCTTCGAGGGTAGCTGTGAACTGAAAATGAACAAAGTTCAGACTGAAAGCGAAATTTGAAGGAACGTGAACTCGTCAATACTGACACGATTTTTTCACAGTAGTATAGAGATACGAATGTGTAGGTTATGCCAAATATCCTGACTTCTCTGAATATGCCCTGATTCGTTCCTCTGGCATCGATATGCCGTCGCCCTGCTCATGGCTGACGTCGCCCCTTCAGTTGGACGCGTCAGGTCTCCACAACGGCCCACCAACAGCACAGGATTCAACGTATCTCATTAGAATAGAAGTAACTTCTGGAATTTACAAACTATTCATTATTTAATCCGAAAAACAAAAAAATCGAGTTTCTATTTGGCTAATCGGAAAAATCTTCCGAATTCTCATTTGAATCGAATAGAAATAAAAATAGACTTTTTCCATCTTCTTTACTCATTCAAAAGAAGTGAGATTTCTATAGCCTTAAAAATACCGAATGAATGTACGCATTCCGAATAAGACACATTCAAACTTTCCTAATGAGTGAATTTTTCGAATAACGCGTTTTATATTTTCGAATGAATGAGTGAGTTCAGATAAAACCTCAGATCTTTTGAATGAGTAAAGAAAATGGGAAAAGTCAATTTTTTTCCACTCGATTGAAGTGAGGATTCGGAGGATTTATCCGATTAGTTGAATAGAATTTTGAAATTTCGTGTTTTTCCGTGATTCATACGTATGAAAACCATGAACATTCTCAAAATACCAAGACTTCAGAAGTTACTTTTATTCTAATGAGATATGTTGAATCCTGTGCTGTTGGTGGGCCGTTGTGGTGACCTGACACGTCCAACTGGAGGTGCGAAGTCAGCGATTAGCAGGGCGACGGCATATCGATGCCAAAGGAACGAATCAGGGCATATTCAGAGGAGTCAGGATATTTGCCATAACCTACACATTCGTATCTCTATACTATTGTAAAAAAATCCTGTCAGTATTGACGAGTTCACGTTTCTTCAAACTTCGCTTTCAGTCTGAACTTTGATCATTTTCAGTTCACAGCTACCCTCGAAGAATGACATTTCGCACAAAATTTGGCACACGAACTCTTTCTATGTATCTGAATATTGTTTAGGTGTTTTTTTGAGCGAGCACGCATTTCGTCGATTTAATTTTAATGACACCCGTCTGTCATCAGTGAGCTCAGATCGGGCCCAGAGCTCCGAATTCCATCGACGAAAAAGTCGAGATTCTTCGCATCCACGTTTAAGATTCTATTCTATGACCATTAAGAGACTTAGCTCATTGGTATTCTATGTGCAACCTTTCCGCTTCAATATCACGATATGAAACCTTTTTGAATCAGTATACTCTTAGGCAAAGAATTATTAGCGTGAGGAGCTGGGTTCGGCTCCTATTTCTCCTTAACACCATCTGTGATTCTCGTCCATAATGTGAGATTCGATAGCAACCTTTTTCTTCCGTATGTGACAGAGCGTATTGAGCTTGAACGGAGAATGTTTGACGTTGGCGTAAATATTGAACGCTTTTTGATATAATATTGTTTTGCAAACCGAAGTTTAATCGTCATATGAAATCTTCCGTATGGATTTCAGGAGAACTTTCACTGACATGTGGAAAAGCACCTGCCGCAGTGCCACAGCCCCTTTCCTCATTTAAATCCGCATGCGGCCAACATCAAAAAGCGTCACTACTGTGAGCGCGGAGCACTTTTAAAAAACCTTTCCGCCCATTCTTCGACAATCTGCATCAACTCATGGAGTGAATATGAGCTCTCATCCGATACCAGGTTATAATCGCTGCGCTGCCCATCAATTGTTTTAGATAGGTGCTGGCATGCCGAGAAGATAAGAGGAGAGAATTTTTCAGAAAAATTCAAATTTTCTCGTTTTCGTGTTTATCCTATTCTGATATTTTTATTGATGCCCACATGAACTTTACATAGTTAACTCTTTCGAAGATCTACTTTAAAGGAGTTATACAGTCGAGGGCCTCATAGAATTTAATTGCGTCCCGCAGAACAATGTTGAGTCAATGATAATTCGGAAATCAGAAACCGAAAATGAGCAAATAACCCACTAGTGGTGTCACATACTTGTCTTGACAGTAAGCATTCATTACCATAGAGGAATACTTTTGTTTGGGGTTTTTAGGCGCTATTCATACTACTCAACGCCAGCGCGGCACGCGCGTTGCCGCTCTGGCGTGGCGTTAGAGTATGAATACTTTTCAAGCGCGTGACGCGCGTGCCGCGCTTGCGGAGACTATGAATACTCAGCGGCGACGCCTGGGCGGAGCGGAAAAAAGCGGGCCTAACTTTTTCCAAACAACCAAATTCTTTAAATGCTTGCACCACCACGATAGCAGAGGAGAGCAATGGAATTAATTATAAAGAAACGAAATGAAATTGATGATGATTTAGTGGTGAAAATGGTTAAAAAGCCATTACGGCCATCGCCGCCATGGCGGAGCGGGCGTCACGCGCGTGCCGCGCGGGCGAGGCGTTAGGCCATTCATACTCAAACGCCACGCCAGCGCGGCACGCGCGTACCGCGCTAGCGTTGAGTAGTATGAATAGCGCCTTAATAGACACTGGATTCCCAAAAACAAAACACCAAATTTCAGATTTTTTTTTTCGAAAATGCCCGATCGACAAGAAAATTCTTTGGTAGTTTTGAGGTTGCGAACACAAATTATTTGAATCGACATTATAACATTTCAACCACCACAGGCCTGTATGTGATCAAAATTAATTTCAATCAACCAGTGCAGTGCTCAATTGCAAATTTCGTCTAGAGTATTTTTCTTCACAGCTCGGTGTTTTTTAAGGAAATATTTTATTTTGTAATACCAGATACCCTGCACCACTTATCTCTGACGATATAACATTGTTTTGGAAATGTTTATGAGCATCTGAAGACTCGCCACTCTTCCAGTTCAATTTTTCGGAAAAATTCAAACAAGTCGAAATTTCTCCAAACTTCATTGGTGAATCATAGGCTGCTTCCAAGTATGCCACAAAAACATAATCAGCCGAGTAAGTCGTTTAACGCGTTAAACAGTTCCTAAGTTGGGCGCCGTACAAAACGGCTGCCGCCCGCCGCCGCCTTTTACCCTTGGCAGCCGATGCACTGTATATATATATATATATATATATATATATATATATATATATATATATATATATATATATATATATATATATATATATATATATATATATATATATATATATATATATATATATATATATATATATATATATATATATATATATATATATATATATATATATATATATATATATATATATATATATATATATCCATATCCGCCGCGAGTAACGCCGCAACTTGAACTTTCCTAACCCCTTTAGGCGCAGCATTTATGCGACTTCGTGCCGTTAGCGCGACTTTATAGTAGGCTAACTGAACCGGTTCTGACACTGACCGGCTCCAGGGGAGATTTTCAGAGAGGGTACTATCAGAGGAGCGGTGCTTGAACGGCAAACTTCGCATTGAAAAAGCGGAGCTTGAGGCTTTCGTGGTTTCCCATATTGCTTCTTTTCTCACCGAATATAAGGACAAAAGCAGACAAACACACACTCTCGAGTATTAGACTTCCATTCATATTTTTTTTCATGTATATGTAGGTCTGTACATCAAACTAGGTTGTCTAACGATGGATGCTTTATGTGTTTAATGGTCATGAATGTTTTGGAATACATAGATCTATCTCTTTATGCCTTTCTTTTTTTCCATTCACAAGGGCTTCTTTTCTGCCTCAGCTGTGTTTTATTTCCAAGCCTAGATTTTTAACAACTAACGAGGGTTTTGACCGGTTAAACGACTAACGATCTACAAAATTTCTATTACGCATATCCCTGATGGGTACTCTTATCTTTTCGCAAAGCTTAAAAAACGATAATAACTTCTTGGAACCAGCAGCTCGGGACGGGATACTGTGCAGTTTTACTATGGAGGCCTAAGAGATACTAACAATACATTTCGCTTTCGTACATGCGTTTACTCTAAACACTTCCCTTCTCAGTCATGAAGGGTGTACCAGGCAGTTTCGTCTCTCCAGCTGAGGTCGGTTTTGGCTTCTCGGAGATTGATTTCACTGTTTTTTTTTCTTGCCTCAGTGAAATAGTCTTCCAAAGAGTACCTCAGCAACCGAGGCGGTGTTTGTTTTCCAGAATCAGTCCCGTCGGTCACATCCCAGCTAACTTGAAACGGTCCCACTTTTGACCGACCACTGTTTGGCACTGTTCGGAATCTTAAACACAAAAATATATGAAAATATTTAGAGTTCACTTAATGAATTCTCAGCACTGTCTTATCTACGCGATTTATTCACACATAAATGCATTCTTTCTCAGAGCAAAGTTTACTTTGCCTCGGGGAGTGTTAGTTTTAACACATTCTTAATATTCCCTTGCTCATTAACTCTATTATAATATCTAGGGATAAAAAGCGAAACATTGTCGCCTATTACTTTTCATTTCTTTCCTTCTTCTAACACATTCAACTCCTTTCTATTTCTTCCTCCGCGGCGGCTCCTGAGCGAGGGTAGAGACAGTCAGAGAGTGTGGCGAAAGAAGAGTCATCATAGCCGGGCTCACGCGGGCAATACGAGTGAATTTCTATCCATAATGAGGTGTAGTGTAATTGGTATACATGCATATATGTACGTCAAGTGAATGTATGTAGAGAAATACTCACAAGCCTTCTTTGCGCGCATCTCGGTTAGCGTTCCTGGCTTTGGCGTGCCATATTCTGCTGAATACTTGGAGTATTTCTTAGGCACATAGGTCGGTGAGTATACGTCCTCCTTCCTGCCTTCCAACTCTTCCTTTTCGAGCACACGAAACTTCAACATTACTCGTCCAATATCGGACACTAAAATGATTCTTCATCAGGGAGGTCGTAATCTCGCTAAGCATCGATTCTGCTTACGTTCTTCTAGGACGATTGGGTCTGAGAGTCTCTCTGCATAGCCAAATACGAATGCTATTTAAAGGCAGCGTTCACGATGATCATCCTCGTGGACTTTCCACAGTGAAATGATAGGCGAGAAGGATCCTAGGCTCCCAGTGTCGAAAGAACGGTAGAAAACGAGCCAGGAGCGGCAAAATAACGGCTGCAAACAAGCGTTTTGGTGCCCCAGACACGCCTGGTGCCCCAGATCCGCCCCCTCGGAATGAACAAATGAAGACTCAGATTACAGGAATGATCAATTCAAGGAAGTGCTGATAAGTGAGCTGATCGCTTCATTGCACTGATAGGTATCATCCTTCTAGTGGTCAATTCCTCCACGCTCAAAAATCAGCGTAAACCAGAGAGGGCCTAGTTTTGCTCAAAAACGCGTCTTTCGTGTTCTTTTTAAGCATGCCTTGCTATATAGGGCACCAAACCTTCTGTAAGCCGTGGAGATATCGGAAGTGAAATTTATCGTGAACACTGCCTTTAAGAATGTTCCCCTATACTCCATCATTAAAACAGAACTGCGAACACCATTCTTATTGGGTGACTGCTGTTGTGCCTACACAGTTCGAGTGTGAATAGCTGAGGAAAGCGGAGCGAGGTGTCGGTGGTGCAATGGTAACACTTCCGCCCGTAAAGCTTGCATCGCAGGTTCAAGTCCTAACTGAGATCTAGGTTTTGTGTTCAACTCAGCTACTTTGTGATATTTTGTGATCATAAATCATGCCGAAAAAAGGCAATAAGTATTCTCAAAACATCAAATTACAAACAGAGTGATAAAAGTTGTGCACCAAAGATTTTCTCTGAATCAGTGTGCTCGAGGAGGAGGGGAAAAGTTAACTTCCGACAAATCAAGTAAGTTATTTTTGAAGGACTACGGTGAGATACGGTAGCTGAACGACAACAAACGCAACTACATAATCATTCCGAAATGGGAAAAGGATACTGGATTCGTGACCACTTTCCGATGGGACTTCTTACCAGAGATTGATGACAGTGTTCACGTAAACCTTCACTTTCGAGATTGTTCGCTTAAAGGCAGTGTTCACGATAGTAATCGTTTTTCTGTTTTTCTGCTCATCTTGAAAACGGTCTCATGCTGATTCCAATGATGTCTCTGGAATCGTACAAGACCTTCTGGGAACGGAGTTATGGTCCCTCACAATTTGAGCTAGGCAAGCATGGTGGACGAGTTGTCCGAGGCTTGTAACTTCCGTCATTTGCAGCCGATGTATGCGAGCTGACATGAGTGAAGAGAGAGGTTTTTTTCCCATTGCGCTTCTGGGGTTTGCCTTGCGCTCAAAGGGGCAACTTCGGGCTCTTTTGGGGCTCTGCCTGGCTCCTTTTCATGCGTTCTTCTGACGTTAACGTTATAGTGCGCCCCTCCGCTACCCATTCCTAGTGGAAACTGAAACATATTTTCTATCGTGAACCCTGTCTTCAAACCATTAGATGTCTGGGTTCACGCGTAAAGCTAAAATGACGCCGAAAAAGGGAAAAACGCAGCAGAAGCCGAGGAAATGCTGTAGCCTCACTCCGCTCCAGTAGTCATTGGAGCTGTTCGTTGGGACGATGAAATATTCTGTGCACTCGTCCTTTGAAAATCTCTACTCTCTGTTGCTCTGTTCTATCGTTCAAACCTTTCGAAATGATCGAGTTTGGCATAAAATGTTCGTCCACCTTCGTTTGATCTCATTTTTCGCCGGTCGCACCCACCGAAAAGTCGTTAATCCTATTGCACAACTAGTCAAGGTCAGAATTTATTTTACCAAAGTGAGAGGTGTTGGTGCGCTTCTTGCCATTTTTTCGTGATTTTAGTAGCACCTGGGGTGCTTTCCAAGAACGTTCCCACGACGCTGTGGGAGGCAAAACAACCTCCCCCTGGACAGATTTGCTTTCCATGGATGCGAATTATAACTGAAAATTGCTCCCACGTGGCCGTCGCTACGAGTCCATGGACGCATTTCGCCATTTGAATGTTCTTGGAACGCACCCCTGGTGGCCAACGCGATGTAGGTCTTTTGCTAAACGTAGTCTAGGAAATAGACCAGACGCTATCACTTGAGACCGACGTGCGGCGCTCACTACACCACCAGTGAGCAGGGTTTCGATCGCGAACGGCAATCTTCATTAAGATAGCAGGGTTCCTCAGCTTCATTGTAGTCGATGATAGTACATAGAGAAGCTGTAGTGCGACGAGAACTATGGATTTATCCCTTTATCCGCAACGTTTCGGGTTATCAACCCTTCATCAGCCAACTATAAGACATACAAACAACACACGTCAAACTGAGCACCTTTCAAAGTGATTCAGAGAGTGAGAACGCACAAGTGAGTGGAGCTGGGAGGAGTTCTTCCTTCGGCAACTGGTTGTCCCAGTGGGTGTCTAGCCGGTTGCCGAAGAAAGAACTCCTACTCCCAGCTCCACTCACTTGTGCGTTCTCACTCTCTGAATCACTTTGAACGCTGCTCAACTTGACGTGGGTTGATGTTATGTTTTATAGTTGCCTGATGGAGGGTTGATAACCCGAAACGTTGCGGATAAAGAGAATAATCCATAGTTCTCGTCGCACAACAGCTTCTCTATCTAGTATCATCGACAATTTTCTTTCCAGTTACCGGACTTAAAGGCAGTGTACACGATGATCATCCTCGTTGACTTTCCATAGTAAAATGATAGGGGAGAAGGATCCTAGGCTCCCAGTGTCGAAAGAACGGTAGAAAACGAGCCAGGAGTGGCAAAATAACGACTGCAAACAAGCGTTTTGGTGCCCCAGACACGCCCCGAGCCCCAGATCCGCCCCCTCGGAATGAACAAATGAAGACTCAGATTACAGGAATAATCAAGTCAAGGAAGTGCTTTGAAGTGAGCTGATCGCTTGATTGCACTGAATGCTATCATCCTTCATAGCGGTCAATTTCTCCACGCTCAAAAATCAACGTAAACAAGGGAGAGCCTATTTTGGCTCAAAAACGCGTCTTTCGTGTCCTTTTTAAAAGCAGCATACACGCTCGTAAACGCAATTGAGATAACCACGGAATTAGAATGGTATGGCACCCAACACAACGTTCACGCATTTTGAAGCGTCAAAAACGACCCACAATGACGCTTCACGAGTGAGAAGTTGGCCCCGCCCCTGTATTTGCCCACCCCCTGTATTTGCGTCCTCCTCCAAAACAGGGGTGCTGGGCCATTTCCACCGTCGTCGATCTGTGTGGTTCACCTATTGCACCTATTTCACCACCCACAAACGTTGCCGACGGTGCGAATGGCCCAGCTCCCCTGTTTTGGAAGAGGGAGCAAATACAGGGGGCGGGCAGATACAGGGGCGGGGCCAACTTCTTACTCGTGTAGCGTCATTGTGGGTCGTTTTTGACGCTTCAAAATGCGTGAGCGTTGTGTTGGGTGCCATACCATTCTAATTCCGTAGTTATCTCAATTACGTTTACGAGCGTGTATGCTGCCTTTAAGCATGCCTTGCTACATAGGGCACGACCTTCCGTAAACCGTGGAGGTATCGGAAGTGAAATTCATCGTGAACACTGCCTTTAAGAGCGAAAGGCCTACTGTGCTTCTCTGGGCCAAATTCCGGTCCGCAATTGCGTCTCGACACGCTTTGCGGCCGCACGCGCTTGATTCAGTCCAGTTTCCAGCGCCAATGCAGACTCGACATGGCTTTTATATACAGTTTTCTCCAATTTTGTTTAGTTTCCAGTTTCTAAAACCCACATAGAGTCAACAGATCGGCAGCTGCGGCGCTGGAAACTCCTCCGACTTGAAAGCGCGCGGCCGCAAAGTGTGTCGAGACGCAATTGCGGGCCGGAATTTGGCCCAGAGAAGCACAGTATATGCAATCTGAAGGCACTGTTTGCGATGCACCTTCTTCGTGAATTTTCAAGGAGAAAAAATTTTGATAGTCTTTGCAAGCTGAACAGCGTCGAAAAAACAGGTCCAAACACTCTCCCAAAGGCCAAAACTGCTCAGAAGAGTTTTTCAGCGCTGTAGTTGCACAAGTGTCCTACTCGGAGGGGTATCAGGCTCCTTCCATAGCAGACGTCCTAGCGTCAAGTGACCGTACAGTGACGCTGGGGGTTTGCATCTTCAGCATTTGCTATTGATCTGACTCCCCAGCGACCACTACAGCCGGCCAGTCGCTGACGGTGGAGGCATAGGGACCGTAACGGCTGTCACTAATATTATCGACACCGTCGTTAACCACGTGCCGTCCTCGGACACCTTGGTCAGTAGTATACTTCGGCGACTCGACAAAAATTTCGAATAATCGAGTTTTCGACTAACTCGATTTTCCAGAATTTCGAATAATCGAGTTTTCGACTAGCTCGATTTTTCAAAATTTCGAATAATCGAGTTTTCGACTAAGTCGATTTTTCAAAATTTCGAATAATCGAGTTTTCGACTAAGTCGATTTTTCAAAATTTCGAATAATCGAGTTTTCGACTAATTCGATTTTTCAAAATTTCGAATAATCGAGTTTTCGACTAATTCGATTTTTCAAAATTTCGAATAATCGAGTAGTCGAATTGACTCGATTTTTCGAATAATCGAATGATCAAGCTTTCGGCTAACTCATTTTTTGCAAATTTCAACAATTGAAATTCTAAAACACCTTATTTCGACTGTTTTACTCGAATCGCTTTTCTTTTCTTTTTTCGAACTAGGAGCGTACCGCGATTCTGTCAGCCTCACCCCTTATCGTACTGCGTCCTATCACCCATGCCGTCTCGGTGTTTTACCCGAACGAGTGTTGGCCATCAGATTAACCCAAAGCTATAAAGTAGTTGCCCGTGTCCTATTTCGCGCCGCTTTACAAATCTGCACAGCATGAGAGCGCTGGACCGGGGGGAACGATCATGGTAGCATCACGGTACGTGCACAGGAATGACCACGGGTCGTTCGATCGGGTAACTTTCGCGGGACGGCGGCGGATCGAGGGACAAGGGAAAGACGAGCGCCGCACAATCGCGGTACCGGCGCGAAAGATGTTTTCACAAGGGAACTATTGTTAGTTGCTCTGGCCATTCCGGTTGAGGTGTAGTTTCCCAAAACCGTTTTTGACGTAGAATCCAAGTGCGCTCTTCGAAGTTGCCTAAAGCCACTCTGTAAAAAGTTATAGGCGTTTTTCGCCGGAGTTCCGCACCTCTTGTACGTTCCAAAACGCGCTTTAGCCTTTGGCAAATCTGGAATTGGACCTCTTAATAGGTGCTCAGCGCCCAAAACAACCCCTTGTTCGAAGTTCAAGTGAGAGCATATTTTTCGATTTTTGCACAGAGTGACAGCCTTTTCCACTTTCACGGATTTCGCGCTGAGCTTTTATTTATCCTACTATATATATTTCTCTGTGTGTTTGTTTGACCGTTTGTTCGGCTTGACTTTCAAGACGGGCTACCTGGGCTCAAGAGCGCGCAGAACGCCGTAGAAAGTGTGGGACCCATGGAAGTGCGTAGGACGCCGTAGAAAGTGTGCGGGACCCAAGGTAGAGTGCGCCGGACGCCGAAAAAGTGTGGGACCCAGATGGAAGTGCGTAGGACGCCGTAGAAATGTGCGGGACCCAAGGTAGAATGCGCCGGACGCCGTAGAAAGTGTGCGGGACCTTATATCATATATAGAGGGGTGTGAAGGCGTTTATAAAAATGCTCCAGATTTCACGTGAACTCCTCCCAGGTCGATTATTTGGGGCGAATCTGGGGTTTACTTGTTTACGACTGTCTACGACTCCGAAGTCTACGACTTGCTTCGTTCAAAGCTTCGCAGCATGTAAAAACTTCAAAGGCAGAACGCGACTTCTGAGATTTGCGGATTTCTACAATAGATGTGGCTCATATTGTTTTTTGAAGGGTGCTTTGGAGTGTTCAACACGAACCTAAGGTCCAGTTGACGATTTCTGACAGATTACGGTAGATTACGGCGGGTATACGGTTTACTTAGTATCCGAATCACTCCTTTTCGGATATCCGACCGGATATCCGAGAATCGGATAATCCGATACCCGAAAATTCGAAAAAACGCATTATCTGAATGGAACCAATATCCGGGAAATTTAAAATCGGCATTATCTGAATCGAACCATTATTCGAAGGGTCGAAAATTCGGATAAAATCGGATAAAATATCGGATGAATTCGGATAAAATTTGGGTAAAATTTCGGATAAAATCGGATAATTTTTGGATGAAATCAGATAAAATTGCACTAGGCCACGCCCATTTTTCCGTACCGCCTTCTATTTAGTACATGAACCCAGGATTGTTCTCCTCCTTCCGAAATCGGAAGAGTCGTTGCGGCGCCGAAAAATGGGCGTGGTCAAGTGAGATTACCAAGTGGAGTAATTGAAGATTTAAATCACCCTTGGAGACTAGAACCGTGGAAATAGGCGGGCGTGAGTTTAACATTAATAAGTCACGACATATAGCCGTCTATTTCGAGATTTTCTAAACTCATGGAGGAGTCTCCGCCATCATGGTCCGCAAATACGTTTTCGAAAACTGGTGGCTTAGTTTCGGTTAACTACATGAAGTAATTTACCTGACAATGATTTCTTTTGACTCGAAACAGTCGACTATCGAGTTCATTCGACTATTAGGATCTATCGAATAATCGAGTCTTCGACTAACTCGAAATTCCGAAATTTCGAATAATCGAGTCTTCGACTGAGTCGATTTTTCAAAATTTCGAATAATCGAGTTTTCGACTAAGTCGATTTTTCAAAATTTCGAATAATCGAGTTTTCGACTAAGTCGATTTTTCAAAATTTCGAATAATCGAGTTTTCGACTAATTCGATTTTTCAATATTTCGAATAATCGAGTAGTCGAATGACTCGATGTCGACTGTTTCAGTCGATACCAAGACTCGATGACTCGACTCGACATAAGTATAGTCAGTAGCAATCCCCCAATGTGGTGACTTTAAAGAGGCAGCCAACCTGAGGTCGGTGACGCCTAGATGCCTCCTATGCTCAGAAGTTTCAACCCTAGTTACCTGTTTTCCTCAGTAACATATGATCTAGTTCCGCAATCGCGTTCAGTCCGCAAAGTCTCATTATCACAATCGTAGAAGCGAAGCGGTTGTTTTGAGAATGATTCTAGTTGAATTTTTCAAAAGCAACCGCTTCGCTTCTACGATTTTGATAATGAAGACTGAACGCGATTGCGGAACTGAACTATACATCGAAGCCATTACCCTTGTTGACCGTCAAACAACCGGTCAGCAAGGGTAATGGCTTCGATAAAAAGCTGTGGTTAAGGCGACTCATTTTATAACAAGGGAAGACTTCATTTCTTCACATCGGTCAACCCTTACATTCTCAAAAATATGACGTCACAAAAAAGGTCCTGCTAAGGCGGAAAAAAGGGCCTTCTCGTTTTTTTCTGCAATTCTCCCTGACACTTGCTGTCACAGTAAGCTCTTGACCTATCATAATCTGTAAGAAACTGAACATCCGCAATTTATCGTGAACACTGCCTTTAAGAAAGTTACTAGTGAACTTCAATGTATGTTACTGAAGAAAAGATGTAACTAGGGTTGAAACTTCTGAGTGGTCGCCACCTTAGAATGAGAATCATTCTCGAAGAGTAGCGTTGAATGCAAAACTCCCAGTATGTGAACCAGCACCGCACCAACTTACGAGACGGATGCCCAACACAGCGCCTTAGACCACTAGGCCACATGTTCATGTGTGAGGGACTCTTTTTGTTTTCCTACATACACTCCCTCCACAGTTCTTCGTATTCATTGTAACTTTGATCGAACTAGCAGTAGTAAATATGGGTTTCGGGAGCGTGCGAACGTGTCTATCTTTCAGATTTAATAAGTTTCCAACCTTGGTTGATGGGATTTCGGAATTTTTCGCGAAAATCATCAATGCGAGAGAATGCTAGATTCAAAAAACGATTTTGAAAATTTTTTGTTGGATGACCTCTTACCACTGAACCGCGATACACAATACTTTGTAGTATGATTGTCGAGGAGCCAACCTCGAGTTTTCGTCACAATGTACCGAAAAATTCAAAGGATTTTTTAAATTATGAACTATTTTTCTCCTTAGTCTGTTTCACGCTCCCCAGTCAACATAGAAAAAAAGAGAACTTGAAGCGAAAGAGGAAAACGAAGTTTAGATAAAAGCCGCACTTTGATGAACTATTATACAGCATTTAGTAACTAGTACACGCGGATCACGTAATTTCATGCATTTTCTGAAAAACGAAACCGTTTTTCAGTCATCTTTCTTAGATGGCTTTCTGAGCAAATCTGATTTTATTTGTGGTGAGCGACTATTGGAAAAAAATATGAAAATGGTTGAATATGGCCACAGCAACTTTTAGGAATTGGAAGTTGAGCTTAGCATAGGACTAAAGCACGTGAAATCTATAAAGGAGACCTATTCATGACAGTTACGTACAATCTGACGTTAATCTCCCACTAATCTTCGCCAGGGATCATTCAATAAAACCTTCGAACGTTCCGCCTGTCATTCCTATCAGCTGGCAGAGGTGGATGGCCGCCAGCCAGCGGGTGCAATTTTTCCTTGCTCACGTAGACAACGAGATAGGCCGCCGTGCTGTGCTGGAGTGATAAGTGGACAGCGGACTGGTCGGTTCGCAAGCGCTCCACTGCCCTTTCTTGGAGCGCACTTGCTTCAAAAAGTCAGCAACATTGGACGTGCTCGACCCCATGACCGCGGTATCGACCCAGCTCCTCTTCGTTCCGCGCGCTATTTCTCTTTCCTCTGCGGCGCTGAGCGAAGTCACCACCCGTTTCTTGTAGTCAGCCACCTCACAAAAGAACGCTCACTGCTCCCAGGTGGCTGACTGCAATGGTCATTAACTTGAGCGCCGCCTGTACATTTCTATGCCGGTTCGTCCACATTGATAGCCGAGACGTGATTGACCCAGTCACCACGCAGTGACAGCCGGTAGCTGCCACCTTTCGGGGGATTGCTACTGGCCCTTGAATGCGCAAGCCGTTGAGCGTCATGCGCCAGCGTTTCAGCGCTGGCGCATGATGCTCCGACGCCTTGACGCTTTGCCGCTGGTCGTCTGCTATGGACGGAGCCTTAAAGCCTTGAAGCCACAATCCAACCTCAGAGGTAATTTTTGATATTATGGTCCGGTCGCCTCCTATAGCAACCCTGCCAAGCGCGAAATTCTCGATTCGCTCAAATAAGCGAGAAAAAGCAAGGAAAAAGTCGACAACGCCCCCTTGAAATGGGTAACACCCACTGCCAGGTTGCCGAACTCAATAGGGAAGAGGCGCGCGAATAATTTTATTCAAAACCTATGTTCTTCCACTTGTTTTCGGTCTGGCTTTATGTTGTGGCCTGCTTCAAAACGATGGCTGCGAATAACGAGAAAATACAGGCTCGAGACAACTCGTTCGTTAACTTCTAGCCGTTCAAATTTGAAATTTTTGAGGAGCCGTAACTCCGTTCGTAGTGAGTTCTGAGCGATTCTGGAGACACCATTGCGATCAGCGTGGAAATTTCTCTAAGATAGGTAGAAAAACGAAAAATCGATTCTGAGGTTGGACTGTGCCTTTAAAGGCGGCATACACGCTCACAAAAGTGGTCAAGATAACAGCATAAATAGGCCCGCAGGACCCCTATCATATCGGCAAAGACGTTTGAAGCGCCAAAAACCATCTAATATGACAGTACATATTTGACAATGTTTGAGCAATCTTGCCTTCCACGCCTGTATTTTCGCACCCATTCGAGTACGAGAATGAGAAATGAAACTTGAGAAAACATGTGATAAGTTAGAGTGATAGCACTATCAAATGGGAGTGCACGATAGAAACAGCTTGATTCACCCGAAAATAACATGTTTGTTCACCGATGAAATCCTCCATTTCAAAAAGTCAGCCAAAGTAGAGCGGCATTCTCGAAAGTGGACGAGAGTAAGTCGGCGTTTAGGCAGGTTATGTTCAGGTAAATCAAGCTGTTTCTCTCGTGCACTCCCATTTGATAGTGCTATCACTCCAACTTGTCACATGTTTTATCAAGTATCAATCCTTATTCTGTTACTCAAAGGGGTGGGAAAATACAGGCTTCCGAGACGGAAGTCCTCGAATATTGTCATCCTGGATGGTTTTTGGCGCTTCAAACGTCGTTGACGACATGGCAGGAGCCGTGCGGTCCTATTTATGCTGTTATCTCTACCATGGTTGTGAGTGTGTATGCTGCCTTCAAAGGCAGTGTTTACGATGATATCTCACTTGAGCTCGACCCAAAAATGGGATCGTTTGGTTGTGAGGTAAATAATAGTGGAGAAACAGGGAAGAAAAACGTCCAGAATAAGTAAAAATAACGGTTTCTAAATTCAGGGCGTGGACGAGAATCATGGGCCCTGCTGATTTCGGCAAGCGCGCGCTAATCCCGAAATCTGCGCGAATCGATAATGCTAATCGCGGCAGAGTTGCTTGGCAATTTGCCATCGAAACGTGTGCGGCGCCACAAGCTCGTCCGATCGGGGGCGGACCGGGATAGGTAGGCGCACCGGGAGAGCTTTCAAAGCCATTTATTTCTGTCCAGTTTTCGTTGCTTTCTTCGACCCTATCCTCTACAGCACCTGCCAACTTAGTGTTTCACACCGAGACCTCGAGAACGAGATTTATCGTGAACATTGCCTTTAAGGACCGATCGCGGGCAGCAACAGGACCGAAGACGAGAAGGGCGAAGTTCCGACCGCTATATCCGCGCAGTGAGTACGAAAAGACTGCAAAAAGGGGCGAAAATGAGTAACATATAAAGTTTTCGACATTCGGTTTTTTAAAAATTGCTCTTCCGGAAGTCCATGGGAGCGTATATTTTTTTATAAGCAGGGTACGGCGCGAGGTGTGAGGCCTCACAAAGGTGGGGGGGGGGGGTCTGAGCTTCGGTGAACTGGGGAGGGGGGAGGGCTGAGAAGTTGAAAATCGAAACATTGACGCTGCCAATTTGTCCAACAACCCCCCTCCCGGTCGTCGTCATTTGTTTCGCCATGAAAAATCCTTATACTTAAAGCAATTATGTCCCGATGTATGTATGTATGTATGTATGTATGACTGTATGTATGTATGTATGTATGTAGATTCTGTGTATATAGAGTCCAAGAAAACCTCATTTTGTTGTCAATAAGAAGCGGTCGGCTGGGGATCAATGTGCATGAATCCCATACCAGCACGCTCGATATGTGATTGAGCGAGAGCAGTTGTGCTGCAACGAGTTTCATGTTCATTGATCTTAATCGCCCGCTTCTCATTGATTAGTAAATGAGGACACAGGCCACGGACTCCAACTATATGTATGTATGTATGTATGTATGTATGTATGTATGTATGTATGTATGTATGTATGTATGTATGTATGTATGTATGTATGTATGTATGTATGACTGTATGTATATATGTATGAATGAATGTATGTATGTGTGTATGTATGTATGTATGTATGTATGGATGTATGTATGTATGTATGTATGTATGTATGTGTGTATGTATGTATGTATGTGTGTATGTATATATGTATGTATGTATGTATGTATGTATGTATGTATGTATGTATGTATGTATGTATGTATGTACGCGATTTGAATTTACACGTTTTTTCTTGAAGAAACAGGCCGCGGATCTAACCATACATAGACTCTGTTTCATTCCAAGTGAACTCATGTTTTTGGTTATCACAGCGCGGAGCGGTGGCTTTTTCGTCGAAACCTCATTATCACTAGTTTTATTTCACAGAGGCCCACCGCCCCGCTGCTGGTGATAATCGAAATCAACAGGTCACTACGGCGGTACCAGAGTTTACATACATCGGGACATAATTGCTTTAAGTATAAGGATTTTTATGGCGAAACAAATGACGACGACTGGGGTTTGGCCAAATTGGCAGCGCCAATGTTCCGATTTTCAACCTCTCAGCCCCCTCTCCAGTTCACCGGAGCTCAGACCCCTTTGTGAGGCCTCACATCTAGCGCCGTACCCTGATTATAAAAAAATATACGCTCCCATGGACTTTCGGAAGAGGAATTTTCAAAAAACCGAATGTCGAAAACTTTATATATTACTCTTTTTCGCCCTTTTTTGCAGTCTTTTCGTACTCACCGCGCGTGTATAGCGGTCGGAACTTCGCCCTTCTCGTCTTCGGTCCTGTTGCTGCCCGCGATCGGTCCTTAAAGGCAGTGTTCACGATAAATCTCGTTCTCGAGGTCTCGGTGTGAAACACTAACAAGGGACACCTTCGAACATAAAATGGAGTTATGAAAAACGGTCTTTTGAGAGTTGTAGAGGGCGTAAAAATAAACAATTTGAGATTTTAAAATTTCTCTCAGTCCTCACGGGTAGATCAAAAACCACCAAAACAATGGGTTGCGGTAGGTAAAATGCCAGTCAATGCACCCTAACCGAACGAAATCCGCTAAAAAACAGGAAACGGACCCCATATTCGTGTTCAGCGTCCCAAACTACCCCCTGGGGCTGAGTTTGGGCGAAAAAAAATTTCGACCTCTGAACCCCAAAAAATGGCCTTGAGCTTCTTACCTCATGGGGCTACAAAGGTCGAGAAAAAATTTAGGACTCAAACTTCGCTTTCGGAGGTTATTTAAAGGCAGCAGACACGCTCAAAAATGATATCAATTTTATGGATTAAACTGAAGGTCTGAAGCTGGTAGTATTCAGAAATAACGAAAAAGACGAAAACAAATCGACGGAAATTAAGATATGACGGTACGTTCTATATTGGCCCAGAAATGGACGAGTTGTACGGCACTGGCTGAAATAGCGGAGCTAGCAACAAATTTGTTGGGATAACGACGCTAAAGGACTCGTACGACCCTTTCTGGAACGCTTACGTCGTTAGAAGCCTAAAAAGTTATCTAAAGAGGCCGTAATCGAGCATTGAATACCTGTATGGAGGGGCGGAGCCCGTATCGATGGGCGGAGCAAGGATGATTTCGTGACTGACTACGGCTCAAATACGGTCATTTGGACTCGTTTTTAACGCTTGCAACTTCGTGAGGGCTCTTCTAGGGCCTGCACGACCCCACTAATGTAGTTATCTCAACAACTTTTTCGAGCGTGTCTGCTGCCTTTAAAGTCCTCATAACGAATCTGAGGTCAGTTTATCGATTTTCGACAGATTACGGTGGATTACGGTGGGTATACGGTAGTTGGGTGAAAGTCTCAGAATTGACTCAAAATTTCTGAACAGGGTTTGTTCGGGGTGCTGAATACGAATTTGATGTTCACTTGTCAATTTTCAAATTATTAAGGTAGGTTTAGGCCCTCTATGTCATGACAACTACCGTAAACTACAGTAAACCTCAGAATTTCGGCAAACGATCTCTAGATTCGTGTTCAGCACCCTAGATTACCCCTACATACAAGTTTTGAGCCGAATCCGAAAATTTTTTCCAAACCACCCTAAAAATTCCTTGATGGGTACCCTTGCCTTGTCGCGAGGCTTGGAAAAACGACTATAACTTCTTTTCATAAAAGCTTCTCTATTTTTCAGAGAAGCTGCGGAGAGCATACTCGGATTCTACGTCCAAATGGCACCAGAAAACTACATTTAAACCAGAATGGCCAGGCTGAATAAAAGTAGTTATCTTGTAAGATGCGTTTTTAAAAGAGGGTTCTGTTCTACTCCAAATTTTGGAATTGATAACGAAACACTTTTCTTGAGTCTTCGAGCCATGCGCTAAAGTATTAGGTTGCTTCAATGGATCTTGTAGTTTAGGTAAACCCACTTCTGTTTACAATAATTACTTCTGTTGGAAAAAAAGATTGGTCTTTGATCAAGGAACAAGTCCACGAAGTTTCGTTTTGTCCGAACTTTTTTCCAGTGTCATATATCAAAATAAGTCCCCTAAAGTGTTTCTCCGAATTAAGGACGGTTTTTCTGTAACATATGTGGGGGAGAAGGGTAAGGGTATTCTTGATATTCTATCAATTGTCGAAACCTCGGAATTTCCATAGTTTCTAACATTGATGTGAACCGTTCTCCGTTTATACATATCACGTTACCTCTGCGATATAAGAAAAGAGGTATAAAAAACAAGAGACACTGTTAAAACTCAAAACAAGTAAGGTGAACACATAGAAATGTCATTACTACCAGCCATAATGCAGTAATGATCCCACAGTATTCGAACCTTCTTTCAATTGCTTCGTAATCCAACGCCTAACCGACTGAGCCACGGTGTGCTGCTAGCTCACCCCGACTATCACATTGCAGTGATCGGTGGTTTAAATGCAACGAGCATTGTTCAGGGGATCAATGAACAAGTAACTCGAGAACCTAGCTAGATTTCATCTTCAAACTTTTAGGAGAACCTTTTCAGATGATTTCAAGGCCACTGTATAGCTCACATTTGTGCTACGTCCTCCCAATCCAACGTTCTGGTTTCTTTCCTTTTTTGATCGTTTTTAATCTACCCGTGAGGACTGAGTGAAATTTTAAAATCTCAAATAGTTTCTTTTTAACTCCTCTACATCCCTCAAAAGACCGTTTTTCAAAACTCCATTTTACGTTCGAAGTAGTCCCTTGTAAGTTGGCAGGTGCTGTAGAGGATAGGGTCGAAGAAAGCAACGAAAACTGGCCAGAAATAAATACAAATGGCTTTGAAAGCTCTCCCGGTGTGCCTACCTATCCCGGTCCGCCCCCCAATCGGAAAAGCTTGTGGCGCCGCACACGTTTCGATGGCAAATTGCCAAGCAACTCTGCCGCGATTAGCGTTCTCGATTCGCGCAGATTTCGGGATTAGCGCGCGCTTGCCGAAATCAGCAGGGCCCATGATTCTCGTCCACGCCCTGAATTTAGAAACCGTTATTTTGACTTATTCTGGACGTTTTTCTTCCCTGTTTCTTCTTTATTAGTTACCTCACGACCAAACGATCCCATTTTTGGGTCGAGCTCAAGTGAGATATCATCGTTAACACTGCCTTTGAAGGCAGCATACACACAACCATGGTAGAGATAACAGCATAAATAGGACCGCACGGCTCCTGCCATGTCGTCAACGACACTTGAAGCGCCAAAAACCATCCGGGATGACAATATTCGAGGACTTCCGTCTCGGAAGCCTGTATTTTTCCACCCCTTTGAGTAACAGAATAAGGATTGATACTTGATAAAACATGTGACAAGTTGGAGTGATAGCACTATCAAATGGGAGTGCACGAGAGAAACAGCTTGATTTACCTGAACATAACCTGTCTAAACGCCGACCAACTCTGAGAGATTTGGCCGCAAAATAGCCGGGAAATAACCCAGCAGGCTCCGCAGCGGCTCCTGGTGGGCTATTTCCCGGCTATTTCGCGGCTATTTCTCGGATTCTCACGGAACGGACAAGAAGTAGCCAAGAAATAGCCGAGATATAACCGAGAAATACTCAGAAGTAAACAAAATTAACCAAGACGCAACCGTCGCCGGCTCGCCGAGCCACCATCTGGGGCCGCCAGCGCTTGGGCGGGGCCTCCAGAGGCTGAACGAGGTCCAAGTACCTCAAACTTGGGTAATGAACCGACGGAGGTGCTGACATCTGAATCATGCCTCTGGAATGCTCCGTATATCTACCGGGAGAGCATTATTTCTCGGCTATTTCGCGGCTATTTCGCGGCGAGCATTATTTGGCGGCTATTTTGCGGCGAGCATTATTTAGCGGCTATTTCTCGGCTATTTCGCGGCTAGCATTATTTCGCGGCTATTTCTCGGCCTAAACTCTCAGAGTACTCTCGTCCACTTCCGAGAATGCCGCTCTACTTTGGCTGACTTTTTGAAATGGAGGATTTCATCGGTGAACAAACATGTTGTTTTCGGGTGAATCAAGCTGTTTCTATCGTGCACTCCCATTTGATAGTGCTATCACTCTAACTTATCACATGTTTTCTCAAGTTTCATTTCTCATTCTCGTACTCGAATGGGTGCGAAAATACAGGCGTGGAAGGCAAGATTGCTCAAACATTGTCAAATACTGTCGTATTAGATGGTTTTTGGCGCTTCAAACGTCTTTGCCGATATGGTAGGGGCCCTGCGGACCTATTTATGCTGTTATCTTGACCACTTTTGTGAGCGTGTATGCTGCCTTTGAAGGTACAGTCCAACCTCAGAATCGATTTTTCGTTTTTCTACCTATCTTGGAGAAATTTCCACGCTGATCACAATGGTGTCTCCAGAATCGCTCAGAACTCACTACGAACGGAGTTGCGGCTCCTCAAAAATTTCATTTTTGAACGGCTAGAAGTTAACGAACGAGTTGTCTCCAGCCTGTATTTTCTCGTTATTCGCAGCCATCGTTTTGAAGCAGGCCACAATATAAAGCCAGACCGAAAACAAGTGGAAGAACATAGGTTTTGAATAAAATTATTCGCGCGCCTCTTCCCTATTGAGTTCGGCAACCTGGCAGTGGGCGTTACCCATTTCAAGGGGGCGTTGTCGACTTTTTCCTTGCTTTTTCTCGCTTATTTGAGCGAATCGAGAATTTCGCGCTTGGCAAGGTTGCTATAGGAGGCGACCGGACCATAATATCAAAAATTACCTCTGAGGTTGGATTGTAGCTTTAAGGCTTTAAGGCTCCGTCCATAGCAGACGACCAGCGGCAAAGCGTCAAGGCGTCGGAGCATCATGCGCCAGCGCTGAAACGCTGGCGCATGACGCTCAACGGCTTGCGCATTCAAGGGCCAGTAGCAATCCCCCGAAAGGTGGCAGCTACCGGCTGTCACTGCGTGGTGACTGGGTCAATCACGTCTCGGCTATCAATGTGGACGAACCGGCATAGAAATGTACAGGCGGCGCTCAAGTTAATGACCATTGCAGTCAGCCACCTGGGAGCAGTGAGCGTTCTTTTGTGAGGTGGCTGACTACAAGAAACGGGTGGTGACTTCGCTCAGCGCCGCAGAGGAAAGAGAAATAGCGCGCGGAACGAAGAGGAGCTGGGTCGATACCGCGGTCATGGGGTCGAGCACGTCCAATGTTGCTGACTTTTTGAAGCAAGTGCGCTCCAAGAAAGGGCAGTGGAGCGCTTGCGAACCGACCAGTCCGCTGTCCACTTATCACCCCAGCACAGCACGGCGGCCTATCTCGTTGTCTACGTGAGCAAGGAAAAATTGCACCCGCTGGCTGGCGGCCATCCACCTCTGCCAGCTGATAGGAATGACAGGCGGAACGTTCGAAGGTTTTATTGATGTTTCAATGATTCCTGGCGAAGATTAGTGGGAGATTAACGTCAGATTGTACGTAAACTCTGGTACAGCCGTAGTGACCTGTTGATTTCGATTATCACCAGCAGCGGAGCGGTGGGCCTTGGTGAAATATAACTAGTGATAAGGGGTAAAGCGAGAGCGCTTTGACAACACGTAATCACTTGTGCTTATAAAAGCCTACACCACCTACGTGAGGCCAATTCTTGAATATGTTTAATCCCTACAAAGTGAAGGACATCAACTGTTTGGAGAAAGTCCAAAGCAACTTCACAAGGAAATTGTTTATTAGGATGCATGGTTTTGTTTTTGGCCGCATACCCGACTCCGTGCAGAGAAATGAGCTATTTTATTTGAAACCATTATCCCTCAGAAGAGTAGACAATAACTTACTTCTTCTCCACAAGATCCTGTGGATTTCGGCCTAAAACCTGAGGACCTTGTGACAACGAGAGAGTCAACCACCACGGAAGGCCCCATCAAGTTCCACGGTTACACATCAACTCTCAACTGCAGGCGTCACTTTTTCATTAAAAGAACTATACCCATTTTTGAGAACCTTGGTAGAAACCATTCCATTCCTTCCAATTACACATCATTCAAAAATTTTATTCGAGTAAAAATTGAGCTGGGTGATCGTACAAGTAGCGCTTCCTGACTGGCTGGAAGTTTTGATTCTTTCCGTTAGGTTAATTAGCATGTTGTTTTTCTTGTTTCCATGGTTCAACTTCCTTTGGTTTTTTCGTATTTGTGGTCATTTTGACTACATAGGCGTGCCTATGTAATCCTTATACTTAAAGCAGTTATGTCCCGATGTTTGTTTGTATGTATGTATGTATGTATGTATGTATGTATGTATGTATGTATGTATGTATGTATGTATGTATGTATGTATGTATGTATGTATGTATGTATGTATGTATGTATGTATGTATGTATGTATGTATGTATGTATGTATGTATGTATGTATGTATGTATGTATGTATGTATGTATGTATGTATGTATGTATGTATGTATGTATGTATGTATGTATGTATGTATGTGTGTGTGTGTGTGTGTGTGTGTGTGTGTGTGTGTGTGTGTGGGTGTGTGTGTGTGTGTGTAATTGTGTTTTCCCGTGGATCTCGGGAATGGCCGATCAGAACAGGGATGAAATGGTACCAACATTTGCGTGGGTGGGACACTCATCGATTACCAAAAAATCAGCCTGAACCACCTCTTGCGCGCCTCGGGGCAACCGAGTTTGTCCGTGGAGCGCACCTTTGGCCTTGGGTCATGAAAACTTCTATGAGTCGTCTATCGCTAAAAAGGCTAAGCTCTAATCAAGGCGAGACGTATTTAATAGTGGTGGATGGGACGCCGTTCAGAACCGCCAGGGTTTGAGGAGTGTGCAGGACGTTATCGATAGTGTGCAGGACCTCAGTGGGAGTGCGCAGGACCCCAGTGGGAGTGTGCAGGACGTCACAGAAAGTGTGCAGGACCCCAGTGGGAGTGTGCAGGACGTCGTAGAAAGTGTGCAGGACCCCAGTGGGAGTGAGCAGGACGTCATAGAAAGTGTGCAGGACCCCAGTGAGAGTGAGCAGGACGTCATAGAAAGTGTGCAGGACCCAGTGGGAGTGAGCAGGACGTCATAGAAGGTGTGCAGGACCCCAGCGGGAGTGAGCAGGACGTCATAGAAAGTGTGCAGGACCTTAGTGGGAGTGAGCAGGACGTCATAGAAAGTGTGCAGGACCCCAGTGAGAGTGAGCAGGACGTCGTAGAAAGTGTGCAGGACCCCAGTGGGAGTGTGCAGGACCAAAATGGGAGTGTGCAGGACCCCAGTGGGAGTATGCAGGACGTCGTAGAAAGTGTGCGTGACCCCAGTGGGGGTGTGCAGGACCCAAATGGGAGTGTGCAGGACGTCATAGAAAGTGTGCAGGACCCCAGTGGGAGTGTGCAAACCCGAATGGGAGTGTGCAGAACGTCATATAAAGTGTGCAGGACCCCAGTGGGAGTGTGCAGAACGTCGGAGGAAGTGTGCAGGACCCCAGTGGGAGTGTGCAGGACCCCAATGGAAGTGTGCAGGACCCCCGTGGGAGTGTGCAGAACGTCGGAGGAAGTGTGCAGGACCCCAGTGGGAGTGTGCAGGACCCCAATGGAAGTGTGCAGGACCCAAATGGGAGTGTGCAGGACCCCTGTGGGAGTGTGCAGGACTCCAGTGGGAGTGTGCAGGACCCCAACGGAAGTGTGCAGGACATCATAGAAAGTGCGCAGGTTCCCAGTAAGAATGTACAGGACGTCATGGAATGGGTGCAATACTACGGTAGGGGTGTACAGGACGTCGTGAAATGTGTTAAGGGCCCAGATGGGAATGTGCAGGACGTCATAGAAAGTTCGCAGGGCCGCAGTGGAAGTGTGCAGGACGTCATTAAGAGAGGAGAACTGAAACAGCGAGTTTTTGTAAATTTTTTCATGTGAAATATTAGCCTTTGTGTAGCGAAGAAAACAGATATGAATTCATGTATCTTGAGAAGCGTGCAGCGCGTTCTGAGGAGTACGCGAAACCCTGAAGACACTTCCTCGCCATTCTGACGAAAGAAGCAGCAGCTCCACTTCCGCATCTTCTCTGTTCGTCACACATTACAACCGCTTAGTTATTTTGACTCACTAACTTCCATAAACCAATTTTATATATGTTGAAAGTCTGAGCTTATCAAAATCTGCTTCACAAAAACATAAACATCAACGGACATATTTCATTTATTGAGAACAAAGGCATGGTGTTGGTCAACAAGGGAAACCACATCTAAAATGCGAGTGCTTTTTTCTTAACATGACAGGGATGGTAAAGCGAGAATAATAGCTTGGGTACATTACAGACGGAAGGGGTCGTAAATTAGATGCCGGTAACAACCGACGATCTACCGCTGGCTTCTTATGTTTTGCTTTTTTTATGCCACGTTTTTTATACCCTGCGCCCTGCTATAAATGTCCGGCAGCCAGGTCTGCTCAGGAGAGTCCATACGGACAGCAATTTTCGGATATACGGAAGGCAGTCAACACCGTTTTGTCAGAATAATCTGCCTCAGGTAGCTAGCGGACGTGTAAATTTTTTTGAGCGAAAACTTCGCTAGGTCTCGCTAGTAAATAATAATAATAATAATAATAATAATAATAATAATAATAATAATAATAATAATAATAATAATAATAATAATAATAATAATAATAATAATAATAATAATAATAATAATAATAATAATAATAATAATAATAATGGAATGCGATGTAATAAAAACTTTAACAACTATTTTTAGCTTGAAATGTCGAAATTTTATAAATCCTTCAGGAGTTAATCACATAAAGGAGGAGGTGAAAAAAAGTGAACATGCACGGCATGTTTATAAAATTGTAGTTTTTATAATTAACTGATATATGTTCATGAATGTGTTTTAGTGAATTTTGTTCCTTGTAATAAATAAATGTTGGTAAATAATAAATATTTGTAAATAATGATATATTAAAGGCAGTGTTTAAGATGAATATCGCACTCGAGTTCGACCCAAAATAGGATTGTTTGGTCGTGAGGTAACTAAATGTGAAGAAACAGGGAAAGAAAAACGTCCAGAATAAGTCAAAATAACGGTTTCTAAATTCAGGGCGTGGACGAGAATCATGGGCCCTGCTGATTTCGGCAAGCGCGCGCTAATCGCGAAATCTGCGCGAATCGATAATGCTAACTGCGGCAGAGTTGCCTAGCAGTTTGCCATCGAAACGTGTGCGGCGCCACAAGCTCGTCCGATTGGGGGCGGACCGGGATAGGTAGGCGCATCGGGAGAGCTTTCAAAGCCGTTTGTATTTATTTCTGGCCAGTTTTCGTTGCTTTCTTCGACCCTATCCTCTACAGCACCTGCCAACTTAGTGTTTCACACCGAGACCTCGAGAACGAGACTTATCGTGCACACTGCCTTTAAGTAAAACCAGTGCAGAGATCTTCAAACTCCAGGTTAAAGGCACAGGACACCATAAAATTATTTTTCAGATTTCATGCTTTTCTTGGAGAGAGCCACTCTCTGATCACAATGGTATCTCTGAAATTGTCCAAGACTCCCTACGAACGGAGATATGGCTCCTTGAAAATGCCTGCATTTTGAGGGCAAAAATTTTGTGGACGAGTTGTCTCAGGCCTGTATTTCTTTTCGCAGCACGAGAGCAAAACAGGATGAGGGGATAGACCGGCAATGGACTGAAGAACGACGACATGCCGAGAATTCATTCATCCATTTAGCCGCTATCGAGTTCGTAAATTTGGTAGGGGCCGGGCCTATGGTGGTGAGCGAAGGAGGTTGGGCCTGTGGTGGTCGCTTATATCTCGCTTATTTGAAGGAATTGAGATCTCGCATTTGACACGTGTTATACAGGAGGGGTCCTATACGCAATCAAATAAAAATCACCAAATTCATGTCTGAGGGTGTACTGTGCCTTTAAAGGCAGTGGTCGCGATCAAATATGCTTGTCGTCTTTTCCTCTCTAAACCCTTTTCTGGGTCTCGAGTAGTAGGACCTGTAAGAAAAAATCGCGAAAAAACCACAGTTTTGGACCGAATTTGAAGCCTGAACTTTCTTGTCTTTTGATGGTGGACGAGCCCTCTCTACATCATCGGCATCGATGACCTCTTATATCAAGAACATCAGCTGGCTTGAAATTGAATTTCAATCAATGAACCTTCGAATTTATGTACACATCTAGTCAAAAACATTGACTATAGTGATGCTTTCATTGTTCAACTGTTTTTACTCGTTAAATTTGCATTTATTTCGTCCTCTGAATGTCGATGATTTTTGACTGCTCGGCATGAGACTGCGATCTTTTTCGTCATCGCTGTGCACGTGTGCACGAAGTGGCTTCTTTAGGCCCTAGAAACTCTAATTCTAGCCCGTTTTTCACCGCGCTACCTTCCTAGTTTTTCAGCTGTTTTCGATCTAAGCTGATTTTTGTAGTTTTTTCGATAAAGTTTTTCATCGTGACCACTGCCTTTAAGAGTGAAGGAGATCAACCAGTAGAGAAACTTGGTGAGCATTTACAACCAGTTGGATTATTAGGGAACTATGGAGCCAAATTTGAACAAGAAAAACAACAAATGGTTTGAACGTACGGATGAGGTGAAAATGGAAGAGGTACATATAATTGATGAAAGGGAAGCGGGAGAGTTATTCGGCGGCGGATAAATGATGTATGGTGTAATTGCACTACACCCCTTTGAAAGTTGGTGTAATTGACTTGAACCGAGGCAATGGTAACTGTTATTAGGCCTAGACGATGGACTATGGCCATTGTTATACCCCACGTCAGGCCTGTCGCGGTCGCAGAACACTGCGACGTCGCTGTAGCTGAAGTCCAACCGTCGCTGTCGCTCATTGCCAGGAAACACCCGGCACGATACTGGTTTAGGCTGGGTCGCTGTCGCTGACAGCCGTCGCAGGGCACTGCACTGCGACAGACATCCGCGACAGCGACCGATTACCGCACAGTTTTCAAGTTTTAGGGGGTGGTGGCCATCGTTTATTCCGACAACTTAAGAGGCGGAAAAGACGGGGAAGGAGCGAGGTCCCTGAATAGACGCAACACGGGGCTAGCGACAGCCTACTGGCTGCCCAGTCTCCTGTTACTCCCGCCTCTTCAGGGTTTGGAATACACGATGGCCACCACCCCGTTCCAGGCATAACATCACATTCGAGCCAATGACCGCGACAGGTGTTTCAAACTGTTCCTGCGACAGCATTTTTCTACTGTGTGGGCCTGGTTCCGGCACGATTCGTAACAATTGACCGCACCTGTCGCGGTCGCAAAGTTTTGGTATAACAATGGCCTATACACCTGTGCTAGAACAGAGAAAATTCCATGTCGAACGGCTGATGCGGAGAGGCCCCACATTTTATGTGTGAAGTCGAAAAAAGTGTAAGTCCCGAGGTGGTAGAAGTAAAACGAAGTTAATTTTCCACCTGTACAGAAATGATTTTTAGAACATTTGCAACATTTTGGGACCAAAAATTTTTTCTCAGGTGGTCCTTGTCGGGTGGTGGTGAAGGTCAAAAAAAAGTAAATTTTTTACCCAGACAGAAATGATCTTCAGGACATTTGCAACATTTTGGGACCAACTTTTTTGATACCAATTTTTTTTCTACAAAAATTTCTTTACTAAAATTTTCATAACTTTCTTTGTAACTGAGATTTACCCGTGAAACTGTGATTGGGTAAGAATTAGATACGGGGTAGTGGTCTAAGGTACTTTATAGCCCTAGAGAAGGGCTTTTTGAAAAAAATTGCTAGGTGTGAGGGAACGACAAACTCGACGATTCCCTCACACCTAAATGTATGGAACTATGTAGGTGTGAGGGAATCGTCGATTTTGTCGTTCCCTCACACCCAGCAATTTTTTCAAAAAAGCTCTTCCCTAGGGTTGTAAAGTACCTTAGACCACTACCCCGGACCTAAGCTTTACCCAATCACGGTTTCACCGGTAAATTTCGTTTACAAAGAAAGTTATAATATTTTTAGAAAGAGATATTTTGTTCGAAAAAATTTTTGGTACCAAAAAAGTAGGTCACAAAATGTTGCGAATGTCCTAAAAATCATTTCTTTATAGGTGGGAAATCAACTTTTTTTAAACCTCCACCTTCACCCGACTCGGACCACCTGAGAAAAATTAATTTTTTTTGGTACCAAAAAAGTATGTTCCAAAATGTGGCGAATGTTCTAAAAAAAAGATTTCTGTATAGGTGAAAAAACGACTTTTATCTTACCCCCACCGCTGAGTGAGGCCTTGCTGGAGGGGGCGGGGGGAGTCTGACCACCATCGGAACCCCTCACACCTCGTGCCGTACCCTGATTTCATGTTCTCAACTGTTTGAGACCTTTTCACCGGCCCTCATGATCTGACGATTAATTGCTGACGCCGCACCCTTTTCTCTGTTTTTTTTTTGCCCCAAACTCATCAGCAATATAAAACTGACCTCTCTACGCATCAAGCCATTTGAAAAAAAGCTGAAAGCCTCCAGGAGACAAACTCGCATTCAACTCTTCGAATCTTCGAAAAAACCTCGTTGAAACTTCAAGACATATGTATGTCATAAAGCACTGCAGATTTTTTGCAAAAATGGCATTCTGCGGTGTTTTCGCGCAGGTTTGCGCGCAGGGCATCTTCACAACTCTTCGAAATCCACGAAATCGAATTTCAAGGGGATTCCCGGGTTCCTGAAAGTCGGGCGAATGCAATGGCATGTTAAAAAAATCTTTCTGACCTCGGCTTCTTCCCAAAAAAATTGTGTTTCCTTCTGAAGATCCCATCGACCGCAGGTCACAACGTGACAGATTCTGATAAGGAGGGATTCTGAGGTGGAAATCTGCAATTTTCGACGCGCTTCTAGAGTTAAATCTATTACTTTGAAACACAATTGTTTGGAGATCGTTGGAGCAATTCGTAAATGACTTCATAATCGAAATGGGACCACGTTAAAGCGAGTTTTGGCGACGCGGAGCTTTGTGCGCTCAGAAAACGCTGTCTTTGCGAAGATTCTGCTCAAAGCAATATTATTATGGAAGGATAAGCGTGCTGAGGATAACAACGAAACAGTTCTGTTGTGAGGAAGGTGGGGAAAGAGTGAGTGGGTCTGTGAGTCAACAACGGCGAATATCATCCACACATCGAAGATCGTTCACTGATGCAAACAAACACTTGCCGGAACTGTCGACTGGGAGAAATGCTTTGAACGGATTGGATTTTGAGTGTCACGGCATGGGGTAGATTATAAATTGACGGCGAAGTTGGCCGTGCGAGATATGCTTATACATACTCTTTACTATGAACTTACCATTGACAGATCTACGAAGGACTTCTTGAAGCTTCACAATTGGGAGAAGCATTTACTATGTAAGTACGACAATCATTATGACAGACAAAACTTTACTTACACATGTCAGAGCTCTACATACAAACTACGGTGATATGTATAATCAGCAACTGAAATTAGTTTATATGATGACGCATTAAATGCCTTCCAATACCTTCGTAAAAACGCAAAAAACATAAGCAATCACAATAAAAGGGCACATTCCTTGCAGAAGAGCGGGATGAGCTTAGGAAAAAAACGTTAAAAACGGTGGGTCGCGATAACACCTCATTCATACTTTTGCGATAGCGGCAAATGCCGCGATTATCAGTGAAAAAATAAGAAACCAGATGTCTGATACTGCTCTAAAATGTGAAATCAGGTGTCTGATAATGGTATCAGGCATCTAAATTCTCATTTTTCTGCTGATAATCCGCGGAATTTGCCGCTATCGCAAAAGTATGAATGAGGTGTAAGACCACCACACACTGCGGAAAATGAATTAAAGCTTTATCAAAGTCAAGATACACGCTCTGAACGTTGTTGAGATAGTGCTGTAAACCGAACAGTACAGCTTACTGGGGAAGGTTTTTGGCTATACCCGGCGGTTCGCCACGAAATGTATTTCAATTAGGAGTACTTCTAAGGGCTTTCCCATATAATACAATACCGCGCGTATCTTTTGGTCATTCGGGGCGCTAGGGCGCCGGAGCGAGCCGTTTGGCGTCGTTTCTCCATAACACGGTTCAGAGTTGTTGATTTCAAAAATAGAAGTCAGATTTTAAATCAGCATGGAAAATGCGACCTAGTGAACGTACAATTGTTTTGAAAAATCCCATAAGAGAGATTTTGGGTTACGGTAGCTATCAAATGTTTCCTGTGTCCAGAAGGATTGGCGATTGAGAAGAGTAGTAAACGGTTTTTCAACGTTTCCTTGTATTTCTCACATTCGTATATTGTTTTAGACCTTTCAGTTCCTTCCGGAGCGTTCTGTAACCAACCTACCAAGAATTTTTTAATACAAAAACCACTATGGCTAACCTTATAGAGATGTGAAAGTTATCGAACTACGAGTTTCCTCTATATTAGTGAGTATTTTTGGAACAAAACGCGACAAACTCATTGAGAATTTAGGTTAGAAGAAGTCAGTCCGTCTTTAAGATGAATTGATTTTTTGTTTTCGGATATCAAGGTGGCAGGTTCCATGGCAAATTTTACCAGGCATGTCAAAGTCACAGCAATACAGTTCTTACCCTTTCTAATTGCGGGACGAAATCAGATCAAAAATCAGGTATTGCATGGAATTCTTTCGAAAAATCAACAATCGAGAATATTTTAATTTTTTGAAAAGTTGAAATTCGATTCAAGATCCCAAATTTCATTTTAATACCAAAAACCTCCAAGGACTCCACGCATTTTTTTAGCAGCGCATGAATACGCTTGGTAATGGTTTTAACACAGTGGAAGTTGCTGGAACATTCTGAATTTTTCAAAAAAAAAAGAAATTTCAAAATTGAGTTTTCATGAAAATTTCCTAGTTTGGACTAAATCCCAAACGCCTCTTGAAACAACTCATTTTTCAAAGTCCACTCATAAAACTCTGATATGACGAGGGAATCCGGAATTTCTTCGGCCCCAAATGTTCTAGCCGCTATGGTCTCACCAGTGACCTTTGCGTAGAGCCATGTACAGAGGGCTCTCGCAGCCGTTCCAGACCCCGTCTGCCGGAATCATCAATTTGCCCTAGACTGACCTTAGAGCAGGTCTCGAAACTGCCTTCACTCACTCTCAACGCCCCTTTGTGCTTCAGAACGCGTACACGAAACAGTACAAAAACAAACGAATTTACGGGTGGTTCGTTCAACTACAGGAAAACATTTAAACAGTTCAGTGAAAAGGTAATAGTGGGGTAATAGTGGGAAAAGCTCCAATAGTCGATATCCGCACTCTAGGAAGGATCAGTGGTCTCAAATCCTTCCGATTTGTGGTAGGTATGACGCACTGATCGGTATGACGGACCATCATAGCATTCAATTGAAAAGAAATCGTAGTGCATGTTTGGAGCAGTTGGCGTGCGCGCCGTTGCGATAAGAGCGTCGCAAGTTCATAACCCATACAACCATGAAGTATTTGCGTTGAAGGGTGCTTCGTCGTGACAAAAACGGAAGAAACATATGACATTAGTATTCGTTGCCATGTCTTCTCACGAAATAGTTCTCGTGTGGTTGTGAAAACACGAAGGGGTTGAGTACCAGCCCCAGACACTCGTCTTTGGGCTGGAGTAGTTCTTTTGGCACTCTATCGAGAAATGGCCTTACCTGGGGTTCAATTGAGATCTAACTTTTTTGCGATTTTCGTGAACGACTCTGGGCTATGAAATGTCAAGTTTCAGATGAAGTCAAATTATGTTTACTATTCGATTGAGAACAGAAAAAATATACTCCAGCCCCAAGATGGGGGTCTGGAATCTTAAACCAGCGTAGATTATTAGTCGCGGTTAGTTTCTGAGAGTCTACAGTAATGGGTCGCGATTTCGGGTTGCTCAATTTCAGTTCCAAGCCGAGCTCTGAGGATGGCTTACAGCACCTTCAAAACATTTTTTGTGTACCTTACCACTCTCGAATTAAAGCTCTATAGTTTACGAAGAAACGTCAGAAGGGTTCCCTTAAGCAGGCAGTTTGTCATGGTACCATCAAAAAACTGATGCTGAAAAAAACTGAGAGTGAGAGAAGGCCGTTTCCAGACCTGCTCTAAGGTCAGTCTAGGGCAAATTGATGATTCCGGCTGACGGCGTCTGGAACGGCCGCGAGAGCCCTCTGTACATGGCTCTACGCAAAGGTCCCTGGTGAGACCTTAGCGGCTAGAACATTTGGGGCCGAACAAATTCCGGATTCCCTCGTCATATCAGAATTTTATGAGTGGGCTTTGAAAAATGAGTCGTTTCAAGAGGCGTTTGGGATGGAGTCCAAACTAGGAAATTTTCATGAAAACTCAATTTTGAATTTTTTTTTTGAAAAATTCGGAATGTTCCAGCAACTTCCAAAACCTTTACCAAGCGTATTCATGCGCTGCTAAAAAAAATGTGTGGAGTCCTAGGAGCTTTTTGGTATGAAAATGAAATTTGGGATCTTGAATGGAATTTCAACTTTAAAAAAAATTAAAATATTCTCGATTGTTGATTTTTCGAAAGAATTCCATGCAATGCCTGATTTTGAATCTGATTTCGTCCCGCAATTAGAAAGGGCAAGAACTGTATTGCTGTGACTTTGACATGCCTGGTAAAATTTGCCATGGAACCTGCCACCTTCATATCCGAAAACAAAAAATCAATTCATCTTAAAGACGGACTGACTTCTTCTAACCTAAATTATCAATGAGTTTGTCGCGTTTTGTTCCAAAAATACTCACTAATATAGAGGAAACTCGTAGTTCGATAACTTTCACATCTCTATAAGGTTAGCCATAGTGGTTTTTGTATTAAAAAATTCTTGGTAGATTTGTGACAGAACGCTCCGGAAGGAACTGAGAGGTTTAAAAACAATATAAGAATGTGAGAAATACAAGGAAATGTTGAAAAACCATCTACTACTACTCTCAATCGCCAATCTTGCTGGACACAGGAAACATTTGATAGCTACCATAACCCAAAATCTCTCTTATGGGATTCTTCAAAACAATTGTACGTTCACTAGGTCGCATTTTCCATGCTGATTTCAAATCTGACTTCTATTTTTGAAATCAACAACTTTGAACCGTGTTATGGAGAAACGACGCCAAACGGCGCGCTCCGGCGCCCTAGCGCGCCGAATGACCAAAAGATACGCGCGGTATTGTAGTTAGTAGTTCCTAATGAGATCTCCGAACCGAGTTACGGAGTGTTCAGTTGGATGATAATGTAAGGGTACCTTGGCTAAGAATGTTGACCGAGGGGCTTTCCAGCGCCCTGAAAACGAGCTCACTTTTTACAAAGTAGGCTATAGCTTTTTTGTGAAATCGGTGCATCTTGTGGCGTATAATAAAAAATGAATGAACAAACAATAAATCGGAAATAACGCTACAATATCAAATGTCCTGACCTATAGTGAGAAAACCCCTCCGTGACCTGGCTTGGGGAGCTACAAACCAGAGTTCAGGAACACTTTCAGCATTACACTCAATAAAAATATATATTTTGTTGAAAACGGCTTTGCTGTCCGATGGCTGGCGGATAAAGGGCGAGGCCAACTTCATACTCATGTATCGGCATTGTGGGTTGCTTTTGAAGTTTCAAACGGCGTGGACGCTGTATTGTAAGCCGTACCGTTCGATTTGCATTGTTATCTCGGCCACGTTTACAAACGTAGACGCTGTAATCAATGCTCTTAAGAACATTTTAGCGACAAAAACTTGGGATAACCCTAAGGCCGGGATCATACTTCCAGCGACGAGCGACGAGACGCAATGTTCAGCATCAATATTGACCGAAAATTTATATGCCTGATATTTACTGTCGCTGTCGTTGGTCGAGAATGATTTCGACCTAACAATGGGAACAAAACATACGTATAGCCTATCTCCCCATACCGAGCCGGGCGAAGTATAGCCTATCATGCCTAAATCTGCTTATCACTGTTATGTTCTGCCATAATCGTCCGCTCCGCCGCATGCTCCGCCCGGACTCAAACGAGAGAGAAAGCCTTTACATATCCTTTGTTTTGGAGCCAAATTTACTTTGTTCCTTCCCGTGCTTGTGCGGAGCGTAGGTAGAGACAGCGAGAAAGTGTGAAGGAAAAGGATGCGCAGAATACGCACCCTTATGGGCTAGGTCAACGGCAGTACATAAATTTGACTCCGATATAGAGGATATCCAGGTACTGCTGCAAGTTCCGTTTAAAAAATCAATTACGTAGGAGCGAGAGTCTCCCGCCACTCAACGTTGATGATTTTTTATACTTTTAGCGTTGGTTTTTCAGCACAGTGTGATAAATTATTCAAAGGCATCAATTAGTCTCTGTTAATGTTTTTGCACTATGAAAAAAGTGGTGGCTTTCGAGCTATATGCCAAAGTTTAGTGTAAATCTCGAGTACTGAGCATCTTTGAGTGTTTCTATCTAATACATCTAATCAGACCACCAAGGCTGCCAAATTCATGGGACATTTGAACCCATCCAGGCTTAGATAATAATTGTTGCGGAAATTCTTGACGGGGCATGATTATTGATTAGTTGAGAATTTTGTGAATTTGCATGTTCGGTCACTTCTTCCCTACAGAGCGAGTTTCAGCAGCGAAACTTTGCTGTTAAATAATGATGACAAGTCCCTACCCAACCGCGTTTATTTTGCAATGTATGTATTCTTACAAATTTCTGAAAGAGCAAGGTTCAAACTAATCGTCGTTGAGAGCCGTAGTAGCACCTTCCCAAAACCTACTCATAAATGAGAATTTCGCTCCAATTAGAATTTTCGCAGATATCATCATCTAGTGATCCAAATCAGGGTAGGGCATGCCGTGGCTATTACCCATCGGAAGTGCGCCCTTCCCCCTCCATTCTGGGGCGACATGCACGAAGACTGCGAATGAAGTCAGGGAGCCGCTCCGCGTCCTCCGTGCGAAGCGTCGAGCCAGAGGTGACCCGAAAAAACATGTCGTCCCCTTTGTGTACGGACGCAACCTCACCACGCACGGTGAACTCCCCGGCAAACTGTTTTTGTTTTGAATTTTAATAGTGCTTAACTTTTTTTTATTTCTCCTTCATAGTTGATTATTTGTTGAATAATTTTCCCGTTTGGCTGTAAAGTTTCTCAGAAATAAAGCCGTTCTAGATAAGAACCAAATCAAAAAACAGCTGTTAGGCGTGGGGTTTGCCGTGTGTAGTGAGTTTGCGTCCCAACGTCGAGCCGACGGCATGTTTTTCGGGTCACCTCTGGCTCGACGCTTCGCACGGAGGACGCGAAGCGGCTCCCTGACCTTCTTCGCAGCGTTCATGCACGCCCCTGAAATTTTTTGCGCTTTCCTTCCCCCCCCCCCCTCCCCCAACTCAAAGTGGTAGTGACTGTACCACGTAAAGAGAGTGAATTGTGCTGGAATTCAGTTATAACAGCTGAAAAAAAGGATAATCATGAGTAAACCTTCCAAAAATGAGGTCCCCTAGGCGAAACCTTCATTTCAAAACCTGTTTTGCTACAGATGCGCTAAGTCAAAACAGCATTTTTTAGCATCTTTGACGCTCCGCGAGACACACTCATCGTCCTTCGCTCGGCCGCAAGAGGTCCGGGATTTTCGATGACCAGAAAAACCCCTGCGACCCCCTCCCTTCCTCAGGGCACAGAGCTGCGTCCCCCCCTTGGTTATGATAGCCGAGGGTGCTCGACCCTGATCCAAATGCCCAGTTAACTTTGGCACCTTTACTGTGCCAGTCAGCAATTCGGATTTTCGCCAAATTGCGGTGTGAATATCGGAAACCAACAAGTTTTGTTGAGAGCCCAAAATCAGAAGATAGTAGAAGATTTTCTCTTTTGAATGGCATAACACACTTCGCCAAAAAAACAGCGCTGGAAATTTGGACGGATTACACAAGAAAAGAGTGACGGGAAACTTTCTTTCCAATATAATACGTACTATCAGTTGTCAAATGATACCAGGTCTACGCGCTCATTTCCCCCACTTTTAGTGCCACTGGGTGTTAAAACCCTGCATGGAGAAATGGGACAGTAAGCCGCGTCTTTTGGATATGTGTTCTGCGTCACAATCAGTAACTTTAAAAAAACAAACCAGTGTCAAACTCAACTACAGTTACACTTCGGGGATCTAACTTCTGGTACGTGACCACGACATTCAAAGTGAAAAAAAATGATGTTAACAGGCAAGTTGGGGCGGCTCTATCTAATACGGGATTGGGGGGGGGGCACTGAAGATTTATTCGTAGAAAGGGACCATAACCTTGATATCAGATGCTTGATATCGCTTTCAGTGTTGTTTTGGAGGTCCTATGGAATTACTTCGATTGATAGCGTTATCAGTCCGCTATTCACTTCAATTTGGCCTCGAATCCTGAGTGCCCCCCATTGTCTAGGATAGTACAAATGGGGTAGATCATACATGTTGAGGGGAGAATCGAGTGAGATTCAATCATACATTTCCTACGCAAAGGTTTTCAAAACTACTTGACAGGTTATGAGAAGAAGAAAGGGATAGATAAATATTTTGTAGTCCTCCAAAAGTTCACAGAGGAAGTAGAAGCGGTCGGACGGAGAGACATGCATAACATCGGCATGGATCGGGAAGGGACTTCGCGTGCATTGTCGAAGGTTGGCGCCAACTCGGTGCACCCATGTTATAGCACATGGCACCGAGCTTGCGCCAACTTTCAACAGTGAACGCGAAGTCTCTTCACGATCCATGCCGACGTTAGGTATAAAGCTCACTGCAACACGACGGCACTCGTTCTGCCAATGGCGAACGTTTTCTTTGGGATTCATGTCTGCTGATCTTCAACCGACCGCATCTACTTCGTCTGTAAATGTGCGACTTTTGGTAGATCACAAAACATTCGTATGTGAGTATATATGCAAATGCACAAACAGGGAAGACGATATCGAGCCTCATGCGATGGTGGCTTGCTGCTCCGAACGGATTAGGTGCACAGTCAGTTCGATAGTGGCGACTTCTTCTGCGATCATACATAGGATTTATTCGATCAAAACGTGTTCCAATGTCTTGCATTAACTGGATATGGTAAACTTCTAAATATGCAATTGGCGACCAACCATGTGCGCATTGTATGCGAGTACAAATCTTCAGCCTACAGGCCTTCGGCGGAATAAACCTACACCCCAAGATAGGAGACATGCATCCGTAACGGATCAATACCAAATGGAGGAACGAAGCTTCGATTTTATTTTTTTTCTGACATCACTACATCGGTCTGACATATTACCAGACCTGGGAGTACGAGAAGGCTACATATATGTCGTTATCGATTTTTAGTTTTCGAGCTTTTTTCTGGGACTGATCCCAGAATAAAGTAGAGTTTCGGAAAATAAACTGTTCAGTGTTGCAGGTGAGATAAAAAGGATTATCTCCGAGTTTGTTGGACTTCCTGAATGCACACGCGTAGATCGAAAATTGCGAAAACTACAACTTTAGAATATCAGAATTTCAAGCATTTTTTAGTGCGAACCCAGGGAGGTCATTTGGGGAGCACGATTAGAAGATCCGCTCTCATTTTTTCGATAATTTGCTCTAGGTTACGGTAGAAGAAGTATGATTTTGCTTATAGTAACCTACCACTCTCCTCGAACAAGAAATTGAAAATGGACCTTATATTCGGGTTCAGCGCCCCAAATAGCCCCCTCCACATGTACACTTAAAATGTTTGAATTTCAAAAGTCCGAAGGATTTAAATTTTCTTTCACAAAGGCCCCACATTTCTGGCCTTGGAGTGGATATCTGAGATTTCTGTTTATTCTTACGTGTTCTTTGTTCCTTTGTTCAGTTACTTACCATAGAAGCTAAAGTTGTTCCCTCAATATCAATCCTAAGCCTTCATGCCATGCACACATTGATTACAAAAAATATAAACAATGAAGGCATAGATGCTGTTTCACAACGCCACGGGGAAAAATATCTCTGAGCGTTAACAGACAGGAAAACTTACCGGTGCTAGACTTAATCAGGCCAGTCGTTTTATCTTTGCCTTCATTCAACTTGTCGAAGGAAGCTACCTGAAAAAATCCTTCTATGAGCTCAAACGCATTGAACGCGCAGAAATTTATTTACTCTTTTTTTCACGTTTCTGTATAAGTTAGATTGCATAGTGAACGATAGCGTCGAAGGGATTACGTGGCAAAAAACGGGTTTGAAATCCCTGTTTTCTTTCGAAGTCGTTTGACTGTCCTATGGTTATTCTATTGAAAAGTGCTCATCGATCAATTCAAAAGCGCTAGACGACCTACATACCTCAAGCCCATTTCCAGTTGGCTATATGTTTTTGAGAGGTACAACATTTTTCGGGCCTTAAGCACTGTGAGTGATCTCGGCCAGACACACTCACAAGGGAAGTGTTTAGAGTGGTAAACGCATCGGCCAAAACGACTAGTACCGTTAGTATCTCTAGTGGCTCAATAGTAAAACTGGGCAGTATCCCGCTCCGAGCTGCAGGTTCCAAGAAGTTACAAACCTAAAAAGGTCGTTTTTTTTGCTTTTTGTACCCTCCAAAAAGGGCATTAATCCATTAAGGGCATTTCAGGGCATTACTCTTTTGAAAATTGGAAAACGGATCTTAAGGCATTCAAAAAGGCATTCAAAAAGGCATTTGAGGCATTCAAAAAGGGCACTTGAGGGCATTAGTCTTTTGAAAATTGGAAAACGGACCTCATAAAGGTGGGGGGCTGTTTTGCACAGGTTGTCAGCAAGCGTGCGCGTGGTGGCCGCCATAAAATTATTGACAGCTGACCTCCAAGTATACTGTAGGTTGGCGAAACTCGTCAGATCGCGCGTTTTTGAGGCGGAAAAGCTGGGATTTTGTCATGTCAGGTTGAATGTCCTGATTGTAGACCATCTTAACACTATTCAGGCACTGATAGCTTATCAGAATCAACTGATAAGGGGAAAACTGCAAGCATTTTGAGCCGGAGAACCGGGCATCAAATTATATTAACACGGACATTGCCAAATGAATCATTTTCAACACAATTAAAGAACTGATACCTTACTGATAAGGTCAGAATTCTGCGATTTTCATGTTTTCACCTCAGAGGAGCGAATTTGCTCTCTGATGTACTGGGCATAGCTAAACTAATCTTTGCTCAACACAACCAGGGTACTGATACCTTATCAAAACGGACTGATAAGGTCATAACTCTACGATTGCCAGCTTTTCATATCTGACGAGCTAGAAATTGCTCCCCTGTTTGCGTGGCAGCCGCAAAATAGACTTCGTTCAACGTGCGGAAAAGAACTTGATAGCTTATCAGATTTACCTGATAAGAGAAAACTACACGATTTTCAAGCACATTTTGAGCCATAGAACCGGGGCTCAACTTATTTTAACACGGACATTGCCCAATAAATCCTTTTCAACACAAATAAGGAACTGATACCATATCAAATCGCACTGATTAGGTCATAATTCTGAGATTTTCAGGGGTCGTATTCGCCAATAACCCGCCGGGTAGTCGAAGGGTAAATGAGGTGAAATTTCAGTACAAAACGCGCGCTCCACGGCCACCTTCCTCGCGACCGCCGAAAGTTTTTGCATCGCTTCGGGAAAATTGGCCGCATCGCGGCGAAATTTGTTGCAAATTGCACAGACGTTAGATTCATTCATTTTGATTTCTTAAACCCCTCATTTTCTCAATTTCCGTGTGATTCTGCTCTTTGTTTCTTTCATTGGTGACTCAGATCCTTTTTCGTTACAGTTATACATTTTTGACTGTGAATGTTCATTTTTTGGCTATTTTTTTCGCATCGTTGTCATTGAATTTTTACCAAAAAAATTGAAAAGCGATTTATGCCAACATCTTAATTATCCAGAGCTGCGGGCTCTCATCTTTATTTCCAAGTATTATAGACAGTGTGCAAAATAACGATCTTTATTCTGCCACAGGTTTCATTTTTTTAAATGTGAATATCGAATTTTGAAAGACCGATCCATTTGTGGTAAAATAAGTCTCATTTTGGATGAGCCACTGTTCCATAATACTCTGAATTATAAAGTTTTGAAAATCAGAACGCGAGCTTTAAAAGCGCTGATTTACTAGGAACTACGAATTAAACTTCCAGTAAAACATGTTATACTATTGTTCTGGCAACAAAGGAAATTAGTTTTCAACATTCCTATGCTAGAAACAAGTCTAAAAATGCAAAAAGAAGCGAACGAAAACAGAGAAAGTACACAATATTCTCGAAGGGAAGTCCACGGGAATCTCGAAGGGTAATCGATCAATACGTTCATTTCCATCTTTACAGCGTGTAAGATGCCGCGCGCGGTATCATCCCTTCCGCTTCCTTCGACTACCCTCGGCGGGTTGCTTGGCGAATACGACCCCAGGTTTTTAGCCCGTAACAGCGGGAGTTTGCTCATGATGTACTGGGCATAACAAAACTAATCTTATACAACACATTTCAGGTAACTGATACCTTTATCAAATCGGGACTGATTAGGATCATAACCCTACGACTGTCAGGTTTTCACACCAGTGGAGTGTAGATTTGATCCTGATAAACCTGGAAGCCGCAAAATAGACCCCCGTTCAACACACAAAAGAAACTGATAGCTTATCAGAGTAAGCTGATAAGGTGAAAACTCCATGATTTCAAGGTTTTTTAGCCGGAAAACCGGGGCTCAACTTATGTCAGCACGGACATTGCGAAATTGGATTCTTCGAAACACGTTTTTCGGCACGAAAATGATTGGTCTCTTCCTGTTATCACGAGAAATGCGAAAATATTCTCTTTCTTAGGATTCCGCCTCTATTTCTAAAACTTCAGGCCAGAGAAGCTTCCACTCTACCATGTACAATAAAAAAGAATCTTTGACTAATTAAAAACACTGATAGGACGATTAGAAAATTTCGAACTCCATCTTTATTCTTTCGGAATTCGCTTGACCTCATAACTCTTTCTCAAACTTCCGAATATTGATTAATATTTTATTAAGAGCACTATAGAGTCTTTCAATGTCTCTGTGACATGTTTACTCAAATATTTTTAACATGGCGTTCTCGGGCGTGATAAGGAATCAGGAGTACTACTTTCTCCTAAAATATCCAAAAATGCTCCAGAGAGTTCGGTTTCCTAAATTTTCTAAGAATTTGTTCAACATCTGCAGATTCGAAACGTTTTTGGAGGTGTGCGATTTGGAGGATTTCCCGGACTCCCCAACTTCAAATTCATAGATTTTTCTAAAATTGAAAATAGCGCTTCTCACAACTGCAAATTTAAAAATTAGAGAATTTCTCCTAGTTGAAGGTTTTCCCTGAATTTCCTTAGTTGATTTCTGTGAAGTTTTATAAAAATTTAAAAATCTATCTCACATCTTCAAATTCTGAAAATTGTTCATGTTGGAGGTTTTCCGGATTTCCTTCTGTTGAATTCTACTACAAGACAAAAACGCTTATAAAATTGAAAAACAATGTTTGCGTTGTGATGTATGTAGAGTTCATATGTTTAAGAATATACATCAAGTATGGACAATGACATAATTGAACTCCGACCGCTGCATAGCGGTCCTCGACTGCTGACCTATCGCCCAAGGTTCCAGGAGCTGTGTGCCTCGTCTAACGCCTCACGTGGGGATGCGGCCTACATGCCAGTAATTACATGACAAAATACACGTGTGTACACCGTTAAATTACACTACGATGCATGTAAAGTTCATGTGTATAAGACGAAATATATAACAAGTACGGACAAATGAAAGAATTGCCATTTTCTAATTATATTATGCCATTTTCTAATTATATATCTTATTCTACAATTTTGTGTGTATTCTATTATTATTTATTTCTATACTAATATCTAAATAATTGCATTTATAGGATTATTGCGTCTTTTTGAGTTCCAATACATTCTTGCATATTAGTGAAATTTGACTATCCACAAATGTTTCATCTTTATTATGGATTATAAGCAAGTCATCCATATATCTAAAAGGTTTGAAAAAACGTTATTTTCAATTTTTCGTTAATAGAGTACCCATACTCCAACATGGAAACTGTAATATCGGCTAACAATGGGCTGAAGTTACCTCCTAAGGAACTCCTTTCATCTGTTGAAGCACAAGTTCTCCGAAACGACTGTAACTGTTGCGTAAAAGGTAGTCAGTGTGACATATCAAGTCTGTGATGGTATAATACCTGTAAAGGCCTTTATCTAGCTCAGAATCTCGATAAAATACTCTGTATCCATTGGTAACTATCCATTTTTTATTAGCATTTTTGAAGCAAATTTTCAAAATTCTTTCATGTTGTACAGAATAAAACTGTGTAGGCTAGTTAACATATCCATAAAATCAGCAGCATAAACTTGAACCCCATCGTTACTCAATCCGCACAACCCAGCTGCTATGTTAATGTTGGAGATAGACCAATAGTAGGTCTTGAGTCCTCCCTTCCCTTGGTAACTCCATTGGTGTAACTAATGAAATGTGTCTTCAAAAACCAGAATTTTTTTTGTAGTTCTACTGCTAATGGTTTCATACTGCTGTTTCTTGCCCCCATGATAAATCTGAATTTTATGGGATCCTTATGTAATTTGGGCAAAGCGTAGATGATGGGTAACTCACAATCTATGTCAAATTTAAGTCCTGCTTTGATATTAAAAACTTATGCTCTAAAGTGGTTGTTTGTCTGTTGGCATTTTGAATCAGCTTATATGTATCATTCTGGTTTTGTTCTCTTTCAAAATTACCGTTTATGGTATTATTTCCAAGTTCTCTTTATAAGAGTCATGATATAGTATTTCTTACAAATAATCCTGTAATTATTGCTGACTTCGTCTGAAGGGCAGAAAATGAAATGTTTCTGGTGTTCTTTATACTTTATACTGTTTCTGGTGCTATCAGACTTACTGAAGGAAGTCCCTTGCAGTATTGGTTTGAGTCTTTTTCTGTATTGTTTTTTTGAAATGCAACTGCTAGTTATCTATTTTCATTAAATTGGTTGTTTTGGATTAAAATGTTTTAGATATCAGAAAAACACATTCTAGCAAACAAGTGAAATCGAGGAAAATCATGCTCACAAGTATATGGAAGTGTTTCAAAATTGGCATTTAAAGAAGGTTTTTCATTCGAAGTCCCTTTTCATGCTGAAATCTTCATCGGTTTCTAAGAATTTCATGTGGAGCGTATGAGTTTGTTCGGAAGTCGTTTCAAAACTATAAAATTCAAAGCTATGGAATGTGAGCATTCTTTTTTTCCCCAATTTTCAAGTGAGAATTTCTGAATTTTTATTTCCAACGTTTTTCTCAATTTTTTTCTATGGCATTCATCAATGTCTATGGCATTGAATTCTCTTGTGAAAATCCATTTCTGACTTCACATTACAAAATGATTTTCCAAAAAAAAAGATGCAATACTGAGGTTTCTAATTCTAACAAAATATTAAGTTCGTGCTCTTTCTCGCTTCGATTTTCTGAAGGAATTAGAGATAAATGGAACAACCTTCTACCTACCTTTGAAGGCACTGTTCGCGATAAACTTCATAATCGAATTTTTCATGACAAACGCTTCTCGTGGCTCTCAGAAGCAAAACAGCGTCGAAAAAACGGGAAGAAAGCTACCCAGGAGCCGCAAAACGGCTTAGAAAAGTGGCAAACCCCGCCGCTGTGGGAAAGCCCGGTCCCTTCCGCCCCTCGACGTGAACAAAGGAACACTCGAAATCGTGAGTTGAGCGATGGTTTCCTGATCAAAGCCCCGGTCTTCCCTTCATTCTGAACTTTACTCAGGTCAGCTCGCATACATTGGCTGCAAAAGACGGAAGTTACAAGCCTCGGACAACTCGACCACCATTTTCCCTAGCTCAATTTTTAAGGGACCATAACTCCATTCCAGGTGGTCTTGTACTATTCCAGGGACATCATTGGAATCAGCACGGGACCGTTTTCATGATAGGCGGAAAAACAGAAAAACGACTTTTATCGCGAACAGTGCCTTTAAATCTCGAGATCTCCTACATAAATCATGCATCGACAGTTTTTTTCTTTCTTTCAAGATGTTCCCAGTTTCCCGGACTTTATACATCCACAGATATGTTTCCTCTTGTCACATCATATCCTTCTACAATACCACAACCTAGCACTCCTACACGACGAGGTAGATTTTGCATAGAGGGCATTCCGACGAATTTAGTGAATTTTATAATATCAGGTCTTCAGTCATTCTCAGTAGCTGCTCTATTAGAAGGGACAGATTTTTCAGAAGGTGGGTGAATTATAGTGTATATAAATGCTCACACCTATACCAGTTGAATTCTCCTAATCCAGATCCTCTTCCACCAGTCAACAACAAACAACTCGGTAATAACGGAATTCACGAAGTATCCATTGACCACGCCTCCGGACACCAATTCTCTGCCTTCGGATCACAAATTTAGGGAAAACAACAGGGTGCCACGTAATCAGGAGCAATTTCTAGCTCCTCAGATGAAAAGCTGGCAATCGTAGAGTTAATGATCTTATCAGTGCTATTTGATAAGGTATCAGTTTCTTATTTGTGTTGAAAAAGGTCTATTTTGCGGCTTCAAGGTAACCAAGAGCAAATTCTCGCTCCTCTGAGGTGAAAAAACATGAGAATCGCAGAATTAATGACCTTATCAGTGCAATTTCTCTTTAATTGTGTTGAAATTGATTCATGTGGCAATGTCCGTGTTAACACAATTTGATGCCCGGTTCTCCTTATCAGTTGATTCTGATAAGCTATCAGTGCCTGAATAGTGTTAAGATGGTCTACAGTCAGGACTTTCACGCTGGGATACGACAAAAATCCCAGCTTTTCGCTCAAAACGCGCGATCTGGACGAGTTTCGCCGAACTACAGCATATACTTGGAGGTCAGCTGTCAATAATTTTATGGCGGCCACTGCGCGCGCTTGCTGACAACCTGTGCAGAACAGCACCCACCCCCTCATAAATGTGTTCAGCTCCTAAAACTATCCCCCTGAGCAAAACTTGAGTGAAGGCGCAGTTTCCATACTTTGTCCTTACAGATTTTCGGTTCAGTGTTTATTTATATACAAGGTGCACACCCACGCCGCTTCGCGGCGTACTTGTAGGCTTGTATTTTGACGCATAAAATGATAGAATTATTGTCAAATAAGAACATACTTATAATCGTTCCTCGAAGCCCAGTCCGATCCCACACACTTTCCTCTGCGTTAGCGCACTTACAGTTGGGTCCAACACATTTTTCCTGGCGCTTCACGCATTCCCAGTTGGGTACAACACACCTTACCCGGCGCTCGGCGCACTCCCAGTCGGATCCCGTACACTTACTTCGGCGCTCGGCGCACTCCCGGTTGGGTCCATCACACTTTTACCGGCGCACGACGCACTCCCAGTTGGGTCCCACATACTTTTCCCGGCACTCGGCGCACTCCCAGTTGGGTCCAACACACTTTTCCCGGCGCTCGGCGCACTCCCAGTTGGGTCTAACACACTTTTCCCGGCGCTCGACGCACTCCCAGTTGGGTCCAGCGCACTTTTCCCGGCGCTCGGCGTACTCCCAGTTGGGTCCAACACACTTTTCTCGCCGCTCGGCGCACTCCCAGTTGGGTCCAACACACTTTTCCCGGCGCTCGGCGCACTCCCAGTTGGGTCCAACACCCTCTTCTCGGCGCTCGGCGCACTCCCAGTTGAGTCCCACACACTTTTCCCGGCGCTCGACGCACTCCCAGTTGGGTCCCACTTACTTTTCCCGGCACTCGGAGCACTCCCAGTTGGGTCCCACACACTTTTCTCGGCGCTCGGCGCACTTCCAGTTGGGTCCCACACGCTTTTCTCGGCGCTCGGCACACTCACAGTTGGGTCCCACACGCTTTTCTCGGCGCTCGGCGCACTCCCAGTCGGGTCCAACACCCTTTTCTCGGCGCTCGGCGCACTTCCAGTTGGGTCCCACACGCTTTTCTCGGCGCTCGGCACACTCACAGTTGGGTCCCACACGCTTTTCTCGGCGGTCGGCGCATTCACATTTGGGTCCCACACACTTTTCTCGCCGCTCGGCGCACTCCCAGTTGAATCTCACACACTTTTCCCTGCGCTCGACGCACTCCCAGTTGGGTCCCGCATACTTTTTCGGGCACTCGGCGCACTCCCAGTTGGGCCCAACACACTTTTCTCCCCACTCGGCGCACTCCCAGTTGGGTCCAGCGCACTTTTCCCGGCGCTCGGCGCACTCCCAGTTGGGTCCAACACACTTTTCCCGGCGCTCGGCGCACTTCCAGTCGGGTCCAACACCCTTTTCTCGGCGCTCGGCGCACTTCCAGTTGGGTCCCACACGCTTTTCTCGGCGCTCGGCACACTCACAGTTGGGTCCCACACGCTTTTCTCGGCGCTCAGCGCACTCCCAGTTGGGTCCAACTCACTTTTCTCGCCGCTCGGCGCACTCCCAGTTGGGTCCCACACACTTTTCCCGGCGCTCGGCGCACTCACATTTGGGTCCCACACGCTTTCCCCGGCCCTCGGCGCACTCCCAGTTGGGTCCAACATACATTTCTCGGCGCACTCCCAGTTGGGTCCCACATACTTTTCCCGGCGCTCGGCGCACTCCCAGTTGGGTCCAGCGCACTTTTCCCGGAGCTCGGCGCACTCCCAGTTGGGTCCAGCGCACTTTTCACGGCGCTCGGCGCACTCCCAGTTGGGTCCAACACACGTTTCCCGGCGCTCGGCGCACTCCCAGTTGGGTCCAGCGCACTTTTCCCGGCGCTCGGCGCACTCCCAGTTGGGTCCAACACACTTTTACTCGGCGCTCGGCGCAATTCCAGTTGGGTCCCACACGCTTTTCTCGGCGCTCGGCACACTCACAGTTGGGTCCAACACACTTTTCTCGCCGCTCGGCGCACTCCCAATTGGGACCCACACACTTTTCCCGGCGCTCGACGCACTCCCAGTCGGGTCCCGTACACTTACTCCGGCGCTCGGCACACTCCCAGTTGGGCCCAACACACTTTTCTCCCCACTCGGCGCACTCCCAGTTGGGTCCAGCGCACTTTTCCCGGCGCTCGGCGCACTCCCAGTTAAGTACAACACACTTTTCTCGGCGCTCGGCGCACTCACATTTGGGTCCCGCACGCTTTTCTCGGCGCTCGGCGCACTCCCAGTTGGGTCCAACTCACTTTTCTCGCCGCTCGGCGCACTCCCAGTTGGGTCTCACACACTTTTTCGGGCACTCGGCGCACTCCCAGTTGGGCCCAACACACTTTTCTCGGCGCTCGGCGCACTCCCAGTTGGGCCCAACACACTTTTCTCCCCACTCGGCGCACTCCCAGTTGGGTCCAGCGCACTTTTTCCGGCGCTCGGCGCACTCCCAGTTAAGTACAACACACTTTTCTCGGCGCTCGGCGCACTCCCACTTGGGTCCAACTCACTTTTCTCGCCGCTCGGCGCACTCCCAGTTGGGTCCCACACACTTTTCCCGGCGCTCGGCACACTCACAGTTGGGTCCAACACACTTTTCTCGGCGCTCGGCGCACTCCCAGTTGGGTCCCACACACTTTTCTCGGCGCTCGGCGCACTCCCAGTTGGGTCCCACACACTTTTCTCGCCGCTCGACGCACTCCCAGTTGGGTCCCACACCCTTTTCTCGCCGCTCGGCGCACTCCCAGTTGGGTCCCACACGCTTTTCTCGCCGCTCGGCGCACTCCCAGTTGGGTCCCACACGCTTTTCTCGGCGCTCGGCGCACTCCCAGTTGGGTCCAACTCACTTTTCTCGCCGCTCGGCGCACTCCCAGTTGGGTCCAACACACTTTTCTCCGGCGCTCGGCGCACTCCCAGTTGGGTCCAACACACTTTTCTCGGCGCTCGGCGCACTCCCAGTTGGGTCCCAACACACTTTTCTCGGCGCTCGGCGCACTCCAGTTGGGTCCAACACACTTTTCTCGGCGCTCGGCGCACTTCTAGTTGGGTCCAACACACTTTTCTCGGCGCTCAGCGCACTTCTAGTTGGGTCCAACACACTTTTCTCGCCGCTCGGCGCACTCCTAGTTGGGTCCCACACACTTTTCTCGCCGCTCGGCGCACTCACATTTGGGTCCAACACACTTTTCTCGGCGCTCAGCGCACTCCTAGTTGGGTCCAACACACTTTTCTCGGCGCTCAGCGCACTTCTAGTTGGGTCCAACACACTTTTCTCGCCGCTCGGCGCACTCCCATTTGGGTCCAACACACTTTTCTCGCCGCTCGGCGCACTCCCAGTTGGGTCCCACACACATTTCTCGGCGCACTCACATTTGGGTCCCACACGCTTTTCTCGGCGCTCGGCGCACTCCCAGTTGGGTCCAACACCCTTTTCTCGGGGCTCGGCGCACTTCCAGTTGGGTCCCACACGCTTTTCTCGGCGCTCGGCACACTCACAGTTGGGTCCCACACGCTTTTCTCGGCGCTCGGCGCACTCCCAGTTGGGTCCCACATATTTTTCCCGGCGCTCGGCGCACTCCCAGTTGGGTCCAACACACTTTTACTCGGCGCTCGGCGCACTCCCATTTGGGTCCAACGCATTTTCTCGCCGCTCGGCGCACTCCCAGTTGGGTCCAATACGCTTTTCTCGGCGCTCGGCGCACTCTCAGTTGGGTCCAACGCATTTTCTCGCCGCTCGGCGCACTCACATTTGGGTCCCACACACTTTTCCTGGCGCTCGGCGCACTCACATTTGGGTCCCGCACGCTTTTCTCGGCGCTTGGCGCACTCCCAGTTGGGTCCAACATACATTTCTCGGCGCACTCCCAGTTGGGTCCAACTCACTTTTCTCGCCGCTCGGCGCACTCCCAGTTGGGTCCAGCGCACTTTTCCCGGCGCTCGGCGCACTCCCAGTTAGGTCCAACACACTTTTCCCGGCGCTCGGCGCACTCCCAGTTGGGTCCCACACACTTTTCCCGGCGCTCGGCTCACTCTCATTTGGGTCCCACACGCTTTTCTCGGCTCTCGGCGCACTCCCAGTTGGGTCCAACACACTTATCCCGGCGCTCGGCACACTCACGTTCGGATCCCACACGCTTTTCTTGGCGCTCGGCGCACCCCCAGTTGGGTCCAACACGCTTTTCTCGGCGCTCGGCGCACTCCCAGTTGGGTCCAACACACTTATCCCGGCGCTCGGCGCACTCCCAGTTGGGTCCAACACACTTATTCCGGCGCTCGGCGCACTCACATTTGGGTCCCACACGCTTTTCTTGGCTCTCGGCGCACTCCCAGTTGGGTCCCACACTTTTTTTCTTGCCGCTCGGCGCACTCCCAGTTGGGTCCCACACACTTTTCCCGCCGCTCGGCGCACTCCCAGTTGGGTCCAACACACTTATACCGGCGCTCGGCGCACTCACATTTGGGTCCCACACGCTTTTCTCGGCTCTCGGCGCACTCCCGGTTGGGTCCAACACACTTTTCTCGGCGCTCGGCGCACTCCCAGTTGGGTCCAACACACTTTTCCCGGCGCTCGGCGCACTCCCAGTTGGGTCAAACACACTTTTCCCGGCGCTCGGCACACTCCCGGTTGGGTCCAACACACTTTTTTCGGCGCTCGGCGCACTCCCAGTTGGGTCCAACACGCTTTTCTCGGCGCACGGCACACTCCCAGTTGGGACCAACACACTTTTTTCGGCGCTCGGCGCACTCCCAGTTGGGTCCAACACACTTTTCATGGCGCTCGGCGCACTCCCAGTTGGGTCCAACACACTTTTCACGGCGCTCGGCGCACTCCCAGTTGGGTCCAACACACTTTTTTCGGCGCTCGGCGCACTCCCAGTTGGGTCCAACACACTTTTCCCGGCGCTCGGCGCACTCCCAGTTGGGTCCCAACACACTTTTCTCGGCGCTCGGCGCACTCCCAGTTGGGTCCAACACACTTTTCTCGGCGCTCGGCGCACTCCCAGTTGGGTCCCACACACTTTTCTCGGCGCTCGGCGCACTCCCAGTTGGGTCCCACACACTTTTCTCGGCGCTCGGCGCACTCCCAGTTGGGTCCACACACTTTTCTCGGCGCTCGGCGCACTCCCAGTTGGGCACCACACGCTTTTCTCGGCACTCGGCGCACTCCCAGCTGGGTCCAACACACTTATCCCGGCGCTCGGCACACTCCCAGTTGGGTCCCAGCCGCTTTCTCGGCGCTCGGCGCACTCACATTTGGGTCCCACACACTTTTATTGGCGCTCGGCGCACTCCCGGTTGGGTCCAGCACACTTTTCTCGGCGCTCGGCGCACTACCAGTTGGGTCCCACACACTTTTCTCGGCGCTCGGCGCACTCCCGTTTGGGTTCCACACGCTTTCTCGGCGCACTCACATTTGGGTCCCACACACTTTTCTCGGGGCTCGGCGCACTCCTAGTTGGGTCCAACACACATTTCTCGGCGCTCGGCGCACTCCCAGTTGGGTCCCACACACATTTCTCGGCGCACTCCCGGTTGGGTCCCACACACTTTTCTCGGCGCACTCCCACTTGGGTCCAACACACTTTTCTCGGCGCTCGGCGCACTCCCAGTTGGGTCCCACACACTTTTCTCGGCGCTCGGCGCACTCCCAGTTGGGTCCCACACGCTTTTCTCGGCGCTCGGCGCACTCACAGTTGGGTCCCACACGCTTTCTCGGCGCCCGGCACACTCCCAGTTAGGTCCAACACACTTTTCTCGGCGCTCGGCGCACTCCCATTTGGGTCCAACACATTTTTCTCGGCGCTCGGCGCACTCCCAGTTGGGTCCAACACACTTTTCCCGGCGCTCGGCGCACTCCCATTTGGGTCCAACACATTTTTCTCGGCGCTCGGCGCACTCCCAGTTGGGTCCAACACACTTTTCTCGGCGCTCGGCGCACTCCCATTTGGGTCCCACACACAATTCCCGGCGTTCGGCGCACTCACAGTTAGCTTCAACACACTTTTCTCGGCGCTCGGCGCACTCCCATTTGGGTCCAACACATTTTTCTCGGCGCTCGGCGCACTCCCAGTTGGGTCCAACAAACATTTCTCGGCGCTCGGCGCACTCCCAGTTGGGTCCATCACACTTTTCTCAGCGCACGGCGCACTCCCAGTTGGGTCCAACACACTTTTCCCGGCGCTCGGGGCACTCCCATTTGGGTCCAACACATTTTTCTCGGCGCTCGGCGCACTCCCAGTTGGGTCCAACACACTTTTCTCGGCGCTCGGCGCACTCCCAGTTGGGTCCCACACACTTTTCCCGGCGCTCGGCGCACTCCCAGTTGGGTCCCACACGCTTTTCTCGGCGCTCGGCGCACTCCCAGTTGGGTCCAACATCCTTTTCCCGGCGCTCGGCGCACTCCCAGTTGGGTCCAAAAAACTTTTCTCGGTGCTCGGCGCACTCCCAGTTGGGTCCAAAAAACTTTTCCCGGCGCTCGGCGCACTCACAGTTGGGTCCCAACACACTTTCTCCCGGCGCTCGGCACACTCCCAATTGGGTCCAACACACTTTTCTCGCCGCTCGGCGCACTCCCAGTTGGGTCCCACACGCTTTTCTCGGCGCTCGGCGCACTCCCAGTTGGGTCCAACACACTTTTCCTCGGTGCTCGGCGCACTCCCAGTTGGGTCCAACACACTTTCCCCGGCGCTCGGCGCACTCCCAGTTGGGTCCCACACCCTTTTCCTGGCGCTCTACGTACTCCCAGTTGGGTCCCACACACTTTTCCTGGCGCTCTACGTACTCCCAGTTGGGTCCCACACACATTTCTCGGATCTCGGCGCACTTCTAATTGGGTTCAACACACATTTCTCGGCGCACTCCCAGTTGGGTCCCACACACTTTTCCCGGCGTTCTACGCACTCCCAGTTGGGTCCCACACGCTTTCTCGGCGCTCGGCGCACTCACATTTGGGTCCCACACACTTTTCTCGGCGCTCGGCGCACTCCTAGTTGGGTCCAACACACATTTATCGGCGCTCGGCGCACTCCCAGTTGGGACCCACACCCTTTTCTCGGGGCTCGGCGCACTCCTAGTTGGGTCCAACACACATTTATCGGCGCTCGGCGCACTCCCAGTTGGGTCCAACACACTTTTCTCGGCGCACGGCGCACACCCCGTTGGGCCAAACACACTTTTCCCGGCGCTCGGCGCACTCCCAGTTGGGTCCAACACGCTTTCCTGGCGCTCGGCGCACTCACATTTGGGTCCCACACGCTTTTCTCGGCGCTCGGCGCACTCCCAGTTGGGTCCAACGCATTTTCTCGCCGCTCGGCGCACTCCCAGTTGGGTCCCACACACTTTTCCCGGCGCTCGGCGCACCCCCAGTTGGGTCCAACACGCTTTTCTCGGCGCTCGGCGCACTCCCAGTTGGGTCCAACACACTTATTCCGGCGCTCGGCGCACTCCCAGTTGGGTCCCACACACTTTTCCCGGCGCTCGGTGCACTCCCAGTTGGGTCCAACACACTTTTCTCGGCGCTCGGCGCACTCCCAGTTGGGTCCAACACACTTTTCTCGGCGCTCGGCGCACTCCCAGTTGGGTCCCACACACTCTTCCCGGCGCTCGGCGCCCTCCCAGTTGGCTCCAGCACACTTTTGTCGGCGCTCGGTGTACTCACACTTGGGTCCCACACGCTTTTCTCGGCGCTCGGCGCACTCCCAGTTGGCTCCAGCACACTTTTCTCGGCGCACTCCCAGTTGGGTCCAACACACTTTTCCCGGCGCTCGGCGCACTCCCAGTTGGGTCCAACACACTTTTTCTCGGCGCTCGGCGCACTCCCAGTTGGGTCCAACACACTTTCCCGGCCCTCGGCGCACTCCCAGTTGGGTACAACACACTTCTCCCGGCGCTCGGCGCACTCACACATGGGTCCAACACACTTTTTTTCGCCGCTCGGCGCACTCCCAGTTGGGTCCCACACACTTTTCCCAGCGCTCGGCTCACTCACATTTGGGTCCCACACACTTTTCTCGGCGCTCAGCGCACTCCCAGTTGGGACCAACACACTTTTCTCGCCGCTCGGCGCACTCCCAGTTGGGTCCCACTTACTTTTCCCGGCACTCGGAGCACTCCCAGTTGGGTCCCACACACTTTTCCCGGCGCTCGGCGCACTCCCAGTTGGGTCCAACTCACTTTTCTCGCCGCTCGGCGCACTCCCAATTGGGTCCACTTACTTTTACCGGCACTCGGAGCACTCCCAGTTGGGTTCCACACACTTTTCCCGGCGCTCGGCGCACTCCCAGTTGGGTCCAACTCACTTTTCTCGGCGCTCGACGCACTCCCAGTTGGGTCCCACACGCTTTTCTCGGCGCTCGGCGCACTCCCAGTTGGGTCCCACATACTTTTTCGGGCGCTCGGCGCACTCCCAGTTGGGTCCAGCGCACTTTTGCGCTCGGCGCACTCCCAGTTGGGCCCAACACACTTTTCCCGGCGCTCGGCGCACTCCCAGTTGGGTCCAACACACTTTTCTCGGCGCTCGGCGCACTCCCAGTTGGGTCCCACACACTTTTCTCGGCGCTCGGCCCACTCACAGTTGGGTCCAACACGCTTTTCTCGGCGGTCGGCGCACTCCCAGTTGGGTCCCACACACTTTTCTCGGCGCTCGGCGCACTCCCAGTTGGGTCCCACACGCTTTTCCCACCGCTCGGCGCACTCATATTTGGGTCCCACACTTTCTCGGCGCTCGGCGCACTCTCAGTTGGGTCCCACACACTTTTCCCGGCGCTCGGCGCACTCCCAGTTGGGTCCCACACACTGCTCGGCGCTCGGCGCACTCCCAGTTGGGTCTCACACACTTTTTTCGGCGCTCAGCACACTCCCATTTGGGTCCAACACACCTTTCCCGGCACTCGGCGCACCCCTAGTTGGGTACAACACACTTTTCCCGGCGCTCGGCGCACTCCCAGTTGGGTCCAGCGCACTTTTCCCGGAGCTCGGCGCACTCCCAGTTGGGTCCAACACACTTTTCCCGGCGCTCGGCGCACTCCCAGTTGGGTCCAACACACTTTTCCCGGCGCTCGGCGCACTCCCAGTTGGGTCCAACACCCTTTTCTCGGCGCTCGGCGCACTCCCAGTTGAGTCCCACACACTTTTCCCAGCGCTCGACGCACTCCCAGTTGGGTCCAGCGCACTTTTCCCGGCGCTCGGCGTACTCCCAGTTGGGACCAACACACTTTTCTCGCCGCTCGGCGCACTCCCAATTGGGACCCACACACTTTTCCCGGCGCTCGACGCACTCCCAGTCGCGTCCCGTACACTTACTCCGGCGCTCGGCACACTCCCAATTGGGTCCAACACACTTTTCTCGCCGCTCGGCGCACTCCCAGTTGGGTCCCACACGCTTTTCTCGGCGCTCGGCGCACTCCCAGTTGGGTCCCACACACTTTTCCCGGCGCTCGGCGCACTCACATTTGGGTCCCACACACTTTTCCCGGCGCTCGGCGCACTCCCAGTTGGGTCCAACTCACTTTTCTCGCCGCTCGGCGCACTCCCAGTTGGGTCCCACACGCTTTTCTCGGCGCTCGGCGCACTCCCAGTTGGGTCCAACACACTTTTCCCGGCGCTCGGCGCACTTCCAGTCGGGTCCAACACCCTTTCTCGGCGCTCAGCGCACTCCCAGTTGGGTCCAGCGCACTTTTCCCGGCGCTCGGCGCACTCCCAGTTAAGTACAACACACTTTTCTCGGCGCTCGGCGCACTCACATTTGGGTCCCGCACGCTTTTCTCGGCGCTCGGCGCACTCCCAGTTGGGTCCAACTCACTTTTCTCGCCGCTCGGCGCACTCCCAGTTGGGTCCCACACACTTTTCCCGGCGCTCGGCGCACTCACATTTGGGTCCCATACGCTTTTCCCGGCGCTCGGTGCACTCACATTTGGGTCCCACACGCTTTTCTCGGCGCTCGGCGCAATTCCAGTTGGGTCCCACACTTTTCCCGGCGCTCGGCGCACTCCCAGTTGGGTCCCACACACTTTTCTCGGCGCTCGGCGCACTCCCAGTTGGGGCCAGCGCTCTTTTCTCGGCGCTCGGCGCTTTCCCAGTTGGGTCCAACACTCTTTTCTCGGCGCACTCCCAGTTGGGTCCCACACACTTTTCCCGGCGCTCGGCGCACTCACATTTGGGTCCCACCCGCTTTTCTCGGCGCTCGGCGCACTCCCAGTTGGGTACAACGCATTTTCCCGCCGCTCGGCGCACTCCCAGTTGGGTCCCACACACTTTTCCCGGCGCTCGGCGCAATGCCAGTTGGGTCTCACACGCTTTTCTCGGCACTCGGCGCACTCCCAGTTGGGTCCCACATATTTTTCCCGGCGCTCGGCGCACTCCCAGTTGGGTCCAGCGCACTTTTCCCGGCGCTCGGCGCACTCCCAGTTGGGTCCAACACACTTTTACTCGGCGCTCGGCGCAATTCCAGTTGGGTCCCACACGCTTTTCTCGGCGCTCGGCCCACTCACAGTTGGGTCCAACACACTTTTCTCGCCGCTCGGCGCACTCCCAGTTGGGTCAACCACCCTTTTCTCGGCGCTCGGGGTACTCCCAGTTGGGTCCAACACCCTTTTCTCGGCGATCGGCGCACTTCCAGTTGGGTCCCACACGCTTTTCTCGGCGCTCGGCGCACTCCCAGTTGGGTCCAACTCACGTTTCTCGCCGCTCGGCGCACTCCCAATTGGGTCCCACACACTTTTCCCGGCGCTCGGCGCACTCCCAGTTGGGTCGAACACACTTATTCCGGCGCTCGGCGCACTCCCAGTTGGGTCCCACACTTTTCTCGGCGCTCGGCGCACTCCCAGTTGGGTCCCACACGCTTTTCTCGGCGCTCGGCACACTCACAGTTGGGTCCCACACGCTTTCTCGGCGCTCGGCGCACTCCCAGTTGGGTCCACCGCACTTTTCTCGGCGCTCGGCGCACTCCCAGTTGGGTCCAACTCACTTTTCTCGCCGCTCGGCGCACTCCCAGTTGGGTCCCACACGCTTTTCTCGGCGCTCGGCGCACTCCCAGTTGGGTCCAACTCACTTTTCTCGCCGCTCGGCGCACTCCCAGTTGGGTCCCACACACTTTTCCCGGCGCTCGGCGCACTCCCAGTTAGGTCCCACACACTTTTCCCGGCGCTCGGCGCACTCCCAGTTGGGTCCCACACATTTTTCTCGGCGCTCGGCGCACTCCCAGTTGGGTCCCACACACATTTCTCTGCGCTCGGCGCACTCCCACTTGGGTCCCACACACATTTCTCGGCGCTCGGCGCACTCCCAGTTGGGTCCAACACACTTTTCTCGGCGCTCGGCGCACTCCCAGTTGGGTCCAACACACTTTTCTCGGCGCTCGGCGCACTCCCAGTTGGGTCCAACGCATTTTCTCGCCGCTCGGCGCGCTCCCAGTTGGGTCCAACACACTTATCCCGGCGCTCGGCGCACTCACATTTGGCTCCAACACTCTTTTCTTGCCGCTCGGCGCACTCCCAGTTGGGTCCAACACACTTATACCGGCGCTCGGCGCACTCCCAGTTGGGTCCAACACACTTATTCCGGCGCTCGGCGCACTCACATTTGGGTCCCGCACGCTTTTCTCGGCGCTCGGCGCACTCCCAGTTGGGTCTAGCGCACTTTTCCCGGCGCTCGGCGCACTCCCAGTTAAGTACAACTCACTTTTCTCGCCGCTCGGCGCACTCCCAGTTGGGTCCCACACGCTTTTCTCGGCGCTCGGCGCACTCCCAGTTGGGTCCAACTCACTTTTCTCGCCGCTCGGCGCACTCCCAGTTGGGTCCCACACACTTTTTTTTAGCGCTCGGCGCATTCACATTTGGGTCCCACACGCTTTTCTCGGCTCTCGGCGCACTCCCAGTTGGGTCCAACGCATTTTCTCGGCGCTCGGCGCACTCCCAGTTGGGTCCAACACACTTATCCCGGCGCTCGGCGCACTTCCAGTTGGGTCCAACACACATTTCTCGGCGCTCGGCGCACTCCCAGTTGAGTCCCACACACTTTTCTCGGCGCACTCCCAGTTGGGTTCCACACGCTTTCTCGGCGCTCGGCGCACTCACATTCGGGTCCCACACACTTTTCTCGGGGCTCCGCGCACTCCTAGTTGGGTCCAACACACTTTTCTCGCCGCTCGGCGCACTCCCAATGGGGACCCACACACTTTTCCCGCCGCTCGGCGCACTCCCAGTTGGGTCCCACACGCTTTTCTCGGCGCTCGGCACACTCACAGTTGGGTCCCACACGCTTTTCTCGGCGCTCGGCCCACTCACAGTTGGGTCCAACACACTTTTCTCGCCGCTCGGCGCACTCCCAGTTGGGTCCAACACCCTTTTCTCGGCGCTCGGCGCACTTCCAGTTGGGTCCCACACGCTTTTCCCGGCGCTCGGCGCACTCACATTTGGGTCCCACACACTTTTCTCGCCGCTCGGCGCACTCCCAGTTGGGTCCAGCGCACTTTTCCCGGCGCTCGGCGCACTCACATTTGGGTCCCACACGCTTTTCTCGGCGCTCGGCGCACTCCCAGTTGGGTCCAACACCCTTTTCTCGGCGCTCGGCGCACTTCCAGTTGGGTCCCACACGCTTTTCTCGGCGCTCGGCACACTCACAGTTGGGTCCCACACGCTTTTCTCGGCGCTCAGCGCACTCCCAGTTGGGTCCAACTCACTTTTCTCGCCGCTCGGCGCACTCCCAGTTGGGTCCCACACACTTTTCCCGGCGCTCGGCGCACTCACATTTGGGTCCCATACGCTTTTCCCGGCGCTCGGCGCACTCCCAGTTGGGTCCAACTCACTTTTCTCGCCGCTCGGCGCACTCCCAATTGGGTCCCACTTACTTTTCCCGGCACTCGGAGCACTCCCAGTTGGGTTCCACACACTTTTCCCGGCGCTCGGCGCACTCCCAGTTGGGTCCCACTTATTTTTACCGGCGCTCGGCGCACTCCCAGTTGGGTCCAGCGCACTTTTCCGGGCGCACGGCGCACTCACATTTGGGTCCCACGCACTTTTTTCGGCGCTCGGCGCACTCCTAGTTGGGTCCCATTCACTTTTCTCGGCGCTCGGCGCACTCCCAGTTGGGTCCAACACACTTTTCTAGGCGCTCGGCGCACTCCCAGTTGGGTTCAGCGCACTTTTCCCCGCGCACGGCGCACTCACACTTGGGTCCCACACTTTTCTCGGCGCTCGGCGCACTCCCAGTTGGGTCCAACACACTTTTCTCGGCGCTCGGCGCACTCCCAGTTGGGTCCCACACACTTTTCCCGGCGCTCGGCGCACTCCCAGTTGGGTCCACACACTTTTCTCGGCGCTCGGCGCACTCCCAGTTGGGTCCACCACACTTTTCCCGGCGCTCGCCGCACTCCCAGTTGGGTCCAACACACTTTTCTCCCCACTCGGCGCACTCCCAGTTGGGTCCAACTCACTTTTCTCGGCGCTCGACGCACTCCCAGTTGGGTCCCACATACTTTTCCCGGCGCTCGGCGCACTCCCAGTTGGGTCCAACACACTTTTCCCGGCGCTCGGCGCACTTCCAGTCGGGTCCAACACCCTTTTCTCGGCGCTCGGCACACTCACAGTTGGGTCCCACACGCTTTTCTCGGCGCTCAGCGCACTCCCAGTTGGGTCCAACACCCTTTTCTCGGCGCTCAGCGCACTCCCAGTTGGGACCAACACACTTTTCCCGGCGCTCGGCGCACTCCCAGTTAAGTACAACACACTTTTCTCGCCGCTCGGCGCACTCCCAGTTGGGTACCACACACTTTTCCCGGCGCTCGGCGCACTCACATTTGGGTCCCATACGCTTTTCCCGGCGCTCGGTGCACTCACATTTGGGTCCCACACGCTTTCCCCGGCCCCCGGCGCACTCCCAGTTGGGTCCCACATACTTTTTCGGGCACTCGGCGCACTCCCAGTTGGGCCCAACACACTTTTCCCGGCGCTCGGCGCACTCCCAGTTGGGTCCAGCGCACTTTCTCGGCGCTCGGCACACTCACAGTTGGGTCCAACACACTTTTCTCGCCGCTCGGCGCACTCCCAGTTGGGTCCAACACCCTTTTCTCGGCGCTCGGCGCACTTCCAGTTGGGTCCCACACGCTTTTCTCGGCGCTCGGCACACTCACAGTTGGGTCCCACACGCTTTTCTCGGCGCTCGGCGCACTCCCAGTTGGGTCCAACTCACTTTTCTCGCCGCTCGGCGCACTCCCAGTTGGGTCCAGCGCACTTTTCCCTGCGCTCGACGCACTCCCAGTTGGGTCCCACATACTTTTTCGGGCACTCGGCGCACTCCCAGTTGGGCCCAGCGCACTTTTCTCGGCGCTCGGCGCACTCCCAGTTGGGTCCAGCGCACTTTTCCCGGCGCTCGGCGCACTCCCAGTTAAGTACAACACACTTTTCTCGGCGCTCGGCGCACTCCCAGTTGGGTCCCACACGCTTTTCTCGGCGCTCGGCACACTCACAGTTGGGTCCCACACGCTTTTCTCGGCGCTCGGCGCACTCCCAGTTGGGTCCCACACGCTTTTCTCGGCGCTCAGCGCACTCCCAGTTGGGTCCAACTCACTTTTCTCGCCGCTCGGCGCGCTCCCAGTTGGGTACCACACACTTTTCTCGCCGCTCGGCGCACTCCCAATTGGGTCCCACTTACTTTTCCCGGCACTCGGAGCACTCCCAGTTGGGTTCCACACACTTTTCCCGGCGCTCGGCGCACTCCCAGTTGGGTCCAACTCACTTTTCTCGGCGCTCGACGCACTCCCAGTCGGGTCCCGTACACTTACTCCGGCGCTCGGCACACTCACATTTGGGTCCCACACGCTTTTCTCGGCGGTCGGCGCACTCACATTTGGGTCCCACACACTTTTCTCGCCGCTCGGCGCACTCCCAGTTGAATCTCACACACTTTTCCCTGCGCTCGACGCACTCCCAGTTGGGTCCCACATACTTTTTCGGGCACTCGGCGCACTCCCAGTTGGGCCCAACACACTTTTCTCCCCACTCGGCGCACTCCCAGTTGGGTCCAACACACGTTTCCCGGCGCTCGGCGCACTCCCAGTCGGGTCCAACACCCTTTTCTCGGCGCTCGGCGCACTTCCAGTTGGGTCCCACACGCTTTTCTCGGCGCTCGGCACACTCACAGTTGGGTCCCACACGCTTTTCTCGGCGGTCGGCGCATTCACATTTGGGTCCCACACACTTTTCTCGCCGCTCGGCGCACTCCCAGTTGGGTCCAACACACTTTTCTCGGCGCTCGGCGCACTCCCATTTGGGTCCCACACACAATTCCCGGCGTTCGGCGCACTCACAGTTGGGTCCAAAAAACTTTTCTCGGCGCTCGGCGCACTCCCAGTTGGGTCCAAAAAACTTTTCCCGGCGCTCGGCGCACTCCCAGTTGGGTCCAACACATTTTTCTCGGCGCTCGGCGCACTCCCAGTTGGGCCCAGCGCACTTTTCTCGGCGCTCGGCGCACTCACATTTGGGTCCCACACGCTTTCTCGGCGCTCGGCACACTCACAGTTGGGTCCAACACACTTTTCTCGCCGCTCGGCGCACTCCCAGTTGGGTCCCACACGCTTTTCTCGGCGCTCGGCACACTCACAGTTTGGTCCCACACCCTTCTCTCGGCGTTCGGCGCACTCCCACTTGGGTCCCGCGCGCTTTTCCCGGCGCTCGGCGCACTCCCAGTTGGGTCCCACACACTTTTCTCGGCGCTCGGCGCACTCCCAGTTGGGTCCAACACACTTTTCTCGGCGCTCGGCGCACTCCCAGTTGGGTCCACACACTTTTCCCGGCGCTCGGCGCACTCCCAGTTGGGTCCAACACGCTTTTCTCGCCGCTCGGCGCACTCCCAGTTGGGTCCCACACGCTTTTCTCGGCGCTCGGCACACTCACAGTTGGGTCCCACACGCTTTTCTCGGCGCTCGGCACACTCACAGTTGGGTCCCACACGCTTTTCTCGCCGCTCGGCGCACTCCCAGTTGAATCTCACACACTTTTCCCTGCGCTCGACGCACTCCCAGTTGGGTCCCGCATACTTTTTCGGGCACTCGGCGCACTCCCAGTTGGGTCCAACACACTTTTCCCGGCGCTCGGCGCACTTCCAGTCGGGTCCAACACCCTTTTCTCGGCGCTCGGCGCACTTCCAGTTGGGTCCCACACGCTTTTCTCGGCGCTCGGCGCACTCCCAGTTGGGTCCAACTCACTTTTCTCGGCGCTCGGCGCACTCCCAGTTGGGTCCCACACGCTTTTCTCGGCGCTCAGCGCACTCCCAGTTGGGTCCAACTCACTTTTCTCGCCGCTCGGCGCACTCCCAGTTGGGTCCCACACACTTTTCCCGGCGCTCGGCGCACTCACATTTGGGTCCCATACGCTTTTCCCGGCGCTCGGTGCACTCACATTTGGGTCCCACACGCTTTCCCCGGCCCTCGGCGCACTCCCAGTTGGGTCCAACATACATTTCTCGGCGCACTCCCAGTTGGGTCCCACATACTTTTCCCGGCGCTCGGCGCACTCCCAGTTGGGTCCAACACACTTTTCCCGGCGCTCGGCGCCCTCCCAGTTGGGTCCAACACCCTTTTTCTCGGCGCTCGGCGCACTCCCAGTTGGGTCCCACACACTTTTCTCGGCGCTCGGCGCACTCCCAGTTGGGTCCCACACACTTTTCTCGGCGCTCGGCGCACTCCCAGTTGGGTCCCACACGCTTTTCTCGGCGCTCGGCGCACTCCCAGTTGGGTCCCACACACTTTTCTCGGCGCTCGGCGCACTTTTAGTTGGGTCCAACACGCTTTTCTCAGCGCTCGGCGCACTCCCAGTTGGGTCCAACACCCTTTTCTCGGTGCTCGGCGCACCACCAGTTGGGTCCCACACACTTTTCTCGGCTCTCGGCGCACTCCCATTTGGGTCCCACACACTTTTCTCGGCGCTCGGCGCACCCCAGTTGAGTCCAGCACACTTTTCTTGGCGCTCGGCGCACTCCCATTTGGGTCCCACACTTTTCTCGGCGCTCGGCGCACTCCCAGTTGGGTCCCACACACTTTTCCCGGCGCTCGGCGCACTCCCAGTTGGGTCCCACACACTTTTCCCGGCGCTCAGCGAACTCCCAGTTGGGACCCACACACTTTTCTCGGCGCTCCGCGCACTCCTAGTTGGGTCCAACACACTTTTCTCGGCGCTCGGCGCACTCCTAGTTGGGTCCAACACACTTTTCCCGGCGCTCGGCGCACTCCAAGTTGGGTCCAACAAACTTTTCCCGGCGCTTCACGCATTCCCAGTTGGGTCTAACGCACTTTTTTCGCCGCTCAGCGTACTCCCAAATGGGTCCGACACATTTTTCCCTGCGCTCGGCGGACTCCCAGTTGGGTCCGACACATTTTTCCCTGCGCTCGGCGCACTCCCAGTTGGGTCTTCCTCGGCGCTCGGCGCACTCCAAGTTGGGTCCCACACGCTTTTCCCGGCGCTCGGCGCACTCCCAGTTGGGTCCCACACACATTTATCGGCGCTCGGCGCACTCCCAGTTGGGTCCCACACGCTTTCTCGGCGCTCGGCGCACTCACATTTGGGTCCCACACACATTTCTCGGATCTCGGCGCACTTCTAATTGGGTTCAACACACATTTCTCGGCGCACTCCCAGTTGGGTCCCACACACTTTTCCCGGCGTTCTACGCACTCCCAGTTGGGTCCCACACGCTTTCTCGGCGCTCGGCGCACTCACATTTGGGTCCCACACACTTTTCTCGGGGCTCGGCGCACTCCTAGTTGGGTCCCACACACTTTTCTCGGCGCTCGGCGCACTCCCATTTGGGTCCAACACACTTTTGCAGGCGCTCGTCGCACTCCCAGTTGGGTCCCACACACTTTTCCCGGCGCTCTACGCACTCCCAGTTGGGTCCCACACGCTTTCTCGGCGCTCGGCGCACTTCCAGTTGGGTCCCACACACATTTCTCGGCGCTCGGCGCACTCCCAGTTGGGTCCCACACGTTTTTCTCGGCGGTCGGCGCACTCACATTTGGGTCCCACACACTTTTCTCGCCGCTCGGCGCACTCCCAGTTGGGTCCACACACTTTTCTCGGCGCTCGGCGCACTCCCAGTTGGGTCCCACACTTTTCTCGGCGCTCGGCGCACTCCCAGTTGGGTCCCACACACTTTTCTCGGCGCTCGGCGCACTCCCAGTTGGGTCCAGCACACTTTCTCGGCGCTCGGCGCACTCCCAGTTGGGTCCCACACACTTTTCTCGGCGCTCGGCGCACTCCCAGTTGGGTCCAACACCCTTTTCTCGGCGCTCGGCGCACTCCCAGTTGGGTCCCACACGCTTTTCTCGGCGCTCGGCACACTCACAGTTGGGTCCCACACGCTTTTCTCGGCGCTCGGCCCACTCACAGTTGGGTCCAACACACTTTTCTCGCCGCTCGGCGCACTCCCAATGGGGACCCACACACTTTTCCCGCCGCTCGGCGCACTCCCAGTTGGGTCCCACACGCTTTTCTCGGCGCTCGGCACTCTCACAGTTGGGTCCAACACGCTTTCTCGGCGCTCGGCGCACTCACATTTGGGTCCAACACACTTTTCTCGGCGCTCGGCGCACTCCCAGTTGGGTCCAACACACTTTTCTCGGCGCTCGGCGCACTCCCAGTTGGGTCCCACACGCTTTCTCGGCGCTCGGCGCACTCCCAGTTGGGTCCAACACGCTTTTCTCGGCGCTCGGCGCACTCCCAGTTGGGTCCACACACTTTTCTCGGCGCTCGGCGCACTCCCAGTTGGGTCCAACACACTTTTCTCGGCGCTCGGCGCACTCCCACTTGGGTGCAACACACTTTTCTCGGCGCTCGGCGCACTCCCAGTTGGCTCCCACTCACTTCTCCCGGCGCTCGGCGCACTCCCATTTGGGTCCCACACGCTTCTCTCGGCGCACTCCCAGTTGGGTCCAACACACTTTTCTCGGCGCCCGGCGCACTCCCAGTTGGGTCCCACACACTTTTCCCGGCGCTCGACGCATTCCCAGTTGGGTCCTGCACACCTTTCCCCGCGCTCGACGCATTCCCAGTTGGGTCCCACTCACTTTTCTCGGCGCTCGGCGCACTCACAGTTGGGTCCCACACGCTTTTCTCGGCGCTCGGCGCACTCACAGTTGGGTCCAACACACTTTTCTCGCCGCTCGGCGCACTCCCAGTTGGGTCCCACACCCTTTTCTCGGCGCTCGGCACACTCACAGTTGGGTCCCACACGCTTTTCTCGTCGCTCGGCGCACTCCCAGGTGGGTCCACCTCACTTTTCTCGGCGCTCGGCGCACTCCCAGTTGGGTCCAACACACTTTTCTCGGCGCTCGGCGCACTCACATTTGGGTCCCACACACTTTTCTCGGTGCTCGGCGCATTCCTAGTAGGGTCCAACACACAATTCTCGGCGCTCGGCGCACTCCCAGTTGGGGCCCACACACTTTTCTTGGCGCTCGGCGCACTCCCAGTTGGGTCCAACACACTTTTCTCGGCGCTCGGCACACTCACATTTGGGTCCCACACGCTTTCTCGGCGCTCGGCACACTCACAGTTGGGTCCAACACACTTTTCTCGCCGCTCGGCGCACTCCCAGTTGGGTCCAACACCCTTTTCTCGGCGCTCGGCGCACTTCCAGTTGGGTCCCACACGCTTTTCTCGGCGCTCGGTGCACTCCCAGTTGGGTCCCACACACTTTTCTCGGCGCTCGGCGCACTCCCAGTTGGGTCCACACACTTTTCTCGGCGCTCGGCGCACTCCCAGTTGGGTCCCACACGCTTTTCCTCGGGGCTCGGCGCGCCCCTGGTTCGGTCCAACACACTTTTCTCGGTGCTCGGCGCTCTCCCAGTTGGGTCCAACACCCTTTTCTCGGCGCTCGGCGCACTTCCAGTTGGGTCCCACACGCTTTTCTCGGCGCTAGGCACACTCACAGTTGGGTCCAACTCACTTTTCTCGGCGCTCGGCGCACTCCCAGTTGGGTTCAACACACGTTTCTCGCCGCTCGGCGCACTCCCAGTTGGGTCCCACACACTTTTCCCGGCGCTCGGCGCACTCACATTTGGGTCCCATACGCTTTTCCCTGCACTCGGCGCACTCACATTTGGGTCCCACACGCTTTTCTCGGCGCTCGGCGCACTCCCAGTTGGGTCCAACTCACTTTTCTCGGCGCTCGGCGCACTCCCAGTTGGGTCCAACACACGTTTCTCGCCGCTCGGCGCACTCCCAGTTGGGTCCAACACACTTTTCTCGGCGCTCGGCGCACTCCCAGTTGGGTCCAACTCACTTTTCTCGGCACTCGGCTCACTCTCAGTTGGGTCCAACACACTTTTCTCGCCGCTCGGCGCACTCCCAATTGGGACCCACACACTTTTCCCGGCGCTCGGCGCACTTCCAGTTGGGTCCCACACGCTTTTCTCGGCGCTCGGCACACTCACAGTTGGGTCCCACACGCTTTTCTCGGCGCTCGGCGCACTCCCAGTTGGGTCCAACATACATTTCTCGGCGCACTCACATTTGGGTCCCACACGCTTTTCTCGGCGCTCAGCGCACTCCCAGTTGGGTCCAACGCATTTTCTCGCCGCTCGGCGCACTCCCAGTTGGGTCCCACACACTTTTTTCGCCGCTCGGCGCACTCCCAGTTGGATCCGACACACTTTTGCCGGCGCTCGGAGCACTCCCAATTGGGTCCCACACACTTTTCCCGGCGCTCGGCGCACCCCCAGTTGGGTCCAACACGCTTTTCTCGGCGCTCGGCGCACTCCCAGTTGGGTCCAACACACTTATCCCGGCGCTCGGCGCACTCACATTTGGGTCCCACACGCTTTTCTCGGCTCTCGGCGCACTCCCAGTTGGGTCCAACGCATTTTCTCGCCGCTCGGCGCACTCCCAGTTGGGTCCCACACACTTTTCCCGGCGCTCGGCGCACTCCTAGTTGGGTCCAACACACATTTCTCGGCGCTCGACGCACTCCCAGTTGGGTCCAACACACGTTTCTCGACGCTCGGCGCACTCCCAGTTCGGTCCCACACACTTCTCCCGGCGCTCGGCGCACTCCCATTTGGGTCCCACACACTTTTCTCGGCGCTCGGCGCACTCCCAGTTGGGTCCAACACACGTTTCTCGTCGCTCGGCGCACTCCCAATTGGGACCCACACACTTTTCCCGGCGCTCGACGTACTCCCAGTCGGGTCCAACACACTTTTCTCGCCGCTCGGCGCACTCCCAGTTGGGTCCCACACGCTTTTCTCGGCGCTCGGCACACTCACAGTTGGGTCCCACACGCTTTTCTCGGCGCTCGGCGCACTCCCAGTTGGGTCCAACTCACTTTTCTCGGCGCTCGGCGCACTCCCAGTTGGGTCCCACACGCTTTCCCCGGCGCTCGACGCACTCCCAGTTGGGTCCCACATACTTTTTCGGGCACTCGGCGCACTCCCAGTTGGGCCCAACACACTTTTCTCCCCACTCGGCGCACTCCCAGTTGGGTCCAGCGCACTTTTCCCGGCGCTCGGCGCACTCCCAGTTAAGTACAACACACTTTTCTCGGCGCTCGGCGCACTCCCAGTTGGGTCCAACTCACTTTTCTCGCCGCTCGGCGCACTCCCAGTTGGGTCCCACACGCTTTTCTCGGCGCTCGGCGCACTCCCAGTTGGGTCCAACTCACTTTTCTCGCCGCTCGGCGCACTCCCAGTTGGGTCCCACACACTTTTCCCGGCGCTCGGCGCACTCACATTTGGGTCCCACACACTTTTCCCGGCGCTCGGCGCACTCACATTTGGGTCCCATACGCTTTTCTTGGCGCTCGGCGCACTCCCAGTTGGGTCCAACACACTTTTACTCGGCGCTCGGCGCAATTCCAGTTGGGTCCCACACGCTTTTCTCGGCGCTCGGCATACTCACAGTTGGGTCCCATACACTTTTCCCGGCGCTCGGCGCACTCACAGTTGGGTCCCACACACTTTTCTCGGCGCTCGGCGCACTCCCAGTTGGGTCCAACACGCTTTTCTCGGCGCTCGGCGCACCCCCAGTTGGGTCCAACACGCTTTTCTCGGCGCTCGGCGCACTCCCAGTTGGGTCCAACACACTTTTCCCGGCGCTCGGCGCACTCCCAGTTGGGCCCAACACACTTTTCCCGGCGCTCGGCGCACTCCCAATTGGGTCCCACACACTTCTCCCGGCGCTCGGTGCACTCATATTTGGGTCCAAAACACTTTTATCGCCGCTCGGCGCACTCCCAGTTGGGCCCAACACACTTTTCTCGCCGCTCGGCGCACTCACATTTGGGTCCAACACACTTTTCTCGGCGCTCGGCGCACTCCTAGTTGGGTCCAACACCCTTTTCTCGGCGCTCAGCGCCCTCCTAGTTGGGTCCAACACACTTTTCTCGGCGCTCAGCGCACTTCTAGTTGGGTTCAACACACTTTTCTCGCCGCTCGGCGCACTCCCAGTTGGGTCCCACACACTTTTCTCGCCGCTCGGCGCACTCCCAGTTGGGTCCCACACACTTTTCCCGGCGCTCGGCGCACCCCCAGCTGCGTCCAACACGCTTTTCTCGGCGCTCGGCGCACTTTTACTTGGGTCCAACACACTTTTCTCAGCGCTCGGCGCACTCCCAGTTGGGTCCAACTCTCTTTCTCGGCGCTCGGCGCACTCACATTTGGGTCCCACACGCTTTTCTCGGCGCTCGGCGCACTCCCAGTTGGGTCCAACACACTTATCCCGGCGCTCGGCGCACTCCCACTTGGGTCCAACACACTTATCCCGGCGCTCGGCGCACTCACATTTGGGTCCCACACGCTTTTCTCGGCGCTCGGCGCACTCCCAGTTGGGTCCAACACACTTTCCTCGCCGCTCGGCGCACTCCCAGTTGGGTCCAACACACTTTTCTCGGCGCTCGGCGCACTCACATTTGGGTCCCACACGCTTTTCTCGGCGCTCGGCGCACTCACATTTGGGTCCCACACGCTTTTCTCGGCGATCGGCGCACTCCCAGTTGAGTCCCACACACTTTTTCCGGCGCTCGGCGCACTCCCAGTTGGGTCCCACACACTTTTCTCGGCGCTCGGCACACTCACAGTTGGGTCCCACACGCTTTTCTCGGCGCCCGGCACACTCACATTTGGGTCCCACACGCTTTCTCGGCGCTCGGCACACTCACAGTTGGGTCCAACACACTTTTCTCGCCGCTCGGCGCACTCCCAGTTGGGTCCCACACGCTTTTCTCGGCGCTCGGCACACTCACAGTTGGGTCCCACACGCTTTTCTCGGCGCTCGGCACACTCACAGTTGGGTCCCACACGCTTTTCTCGGCGCTCGGCGCACTCCCAGTTGGGCCCAGCGCACTTTTCTCGGCGCTCGGCACACTCACAGTTGGGTCCCACACGCTTTTCTCGGCGCTCGGCGCACTCCCAGTTGGGTCCAACTCACTTTTCTCGGCGTTCGGCGCACTCCCAGTTGGGTCCAGCGCACTTTTCCCTGCGCTCGACGCACTCCCAGTTGGGTCCCACATACTTTTCTCGGCGCTCGGCGCACTCCCAGTTGGGTCCAACACACTTTTCTCGGCGCTCGGCGCACTCCCAGTTGGGTCCCACACGCTTTTCTCGGCGCTCGGCGCACTCACACTCGGGTCCCAAACGCTTTTCTCGGCGCTCGGCGCACTCCCAGTTGGGTCCAGCGCACTTTTCTCGGCGCTCGGCGCACTCCCAGTTGGGTCCACACACTTTTCTCGGCGCTCGGCGCACTCCCAGTTGGGTCCCACACACTTTTTCGGCGCTCGGCGCAATTCCAGTTGGGTCTCACACTCTTTTCTCGCCGCTCGGCGCACTCCCAGTTGGGTCCAGCGCACTTTTCCCGGCGCTCGGCGCACTCCCAGTTAAGTACAACACACTTTTCTCGCCGCTCGGCGCACTCCCAGTTGGGTCCCACACGCTTTTCTCGGCGCTCGGCGCACTCACATTTGGGTCCCATACGCATTTCCCGGCGCTCGGCGCACTCACATTTGGGTCCCACACGCTTTTCTCGGCGCTCGGCGCACTCCCAGTTGGGTCCAACTCACTTTTCTCGCCGCTCGGCGCACTCCCAGTTGGGTCCCACACACTTTTCCCGGCGCTCGGCGCACTCACATTTGGGTCCCACACGCTTTTCTCGGCGCTCGGCGCACTCCCAGTTGGGTCCAACACACTTTTCTCGGCGCTCGGCGCACTCCCAGTTGGGTCCAACTCACTTTTCTCGGCGCTCGGCGCACTCCCAGTTGGGTCCAACTCACTTTTCTCGCCGCTCGGCGCACTCCCAGTTGGGTCCCACACACTTTTCCCGGCGCTCGGCGCACTCACATTTGGGTCCCATACGCTTTTCCCGGCGCTCGGCGCACTCACATTTGGGTCCCATACGCTTTTCCCGGCACTCGGCGCACTCACATTTGGGTCCCACACGCTTTTCTCGGCGCTCGGCGCAATTCCAGTTGGGTCTCACACGCTTTTCTCGGCGCTCGGTGCACTCCCAGTTGGGTCCCATACGCTTTTCTCGGCGCTCGGCGCACTCCCAGTTGGGTCCAACACCCTTTTACTCTGCACTCGGCGCAATTCCAGTTGGGTCTCACACGCTTTTCTCGGCACTCGGCGCACTCCCAGTTGGGTCCCACATATTTTTCCCGGCGCTCGGCGCACTCCCAGTTGGGTCCCACACGCTTTTCTCGGCGCTCGGCACACTCACAGTTGGGTCCAACACACTTTTCTCGCTGCTCGGCGCACTCCCAATTGGGTCCCACACACCTTTCCCTGGCGATCGGCGCACTCCCAGTTAAGTCCAAAACACTTTTCTTGGCGCTCGGCGCACTCCCAGTTGGGCCTCATACGCTTTTCTCGGCGCTCGACGCACTCCCAGTTGGGTCCAACTCACTTTTCTCGCCGCTCGGCGCACTCCCAGTTGGGTCCCACACACTTTTCCCGGCGCTCGGCGCACTCCCAGTTAAGTATAACACACTTTTCTCGGCGCTCGGCGCACTCCCAGTTGGGTCCAACTCACTTTTCTCGCCGCTCGGCGCACTCCCAGTTGGGTCCCACACGCTTTTCTCGGCGCTCGGCGCACTCCCATTTGGGCCCAACACACTTTTCTCCCCACTCGGCGCACTCCCAGTTGGGTCCAGCGCACTTTTCCCGGCGCTCGGCGCACTCCCAGTTGGGTCCAACACGCTTTTCTCGGCGCTCGGCGCACTCCCAGTTGGGTCCCACACTTTTCTCGGCGCTCGGCGCACTCCCAGTTGGGTCCCACACTTTTCCCGGCGCTCGGCGCACTCCCAGTTGGGTCCCACACACTTTTCCTGGCGCTCGGCGCACTTCCATTTGGGTCCCACACACTTTCCCGGCGCTCTACGCACTCCCAGTTGGGTCCCACACGCTTTCTCGGCGCTCGGCGCACTCACATTTGGGTCCCACACACTTTTCTCGGGGCTCGGCGCACTCCCAGTTGGGTCAAACACACTTTTCCCGGCGCTCGGCGCACTCCCAGTTGGGTCCCGTACATTTTTCCCGGCGCTCGACGCACTCACATTTGGGTCCCACACGCTTTCCCACACGCTTTTCTCGGCGCTCGGCGCACTCCCAGTTGTGTCCAACACACTTTCATCGCCGCTCGGCGCACTCCCAGTTGGGTCCACACACTTTCTCGGCGCTCGGCGCACTCACAGTTGGGTCCCACACACTTTTCTTGGCGCTCGGCGCACTCCCGGTTGGGTCCAGCACACTTTTCTCGGCGCTCGGCGCACTACCAGTTGGGTCCCACACACTTTTCTCGGCGCTCGGCGCACTCACATTTGGGTCCCACACACTTTTCTCGGGGCTCGGCGCACTCCCAGTTGGGTCAGACACACTTTTCTCGGCGCTCGGCGCACTCCCAGTTGGGTCCCACACACTTTTCTCGGCGCTCGGCGCCCTCACAATTGGGTCCCAAACGCTTTTCCCGGCGCCCGGCGCACCCCTAGTTGGGTCCCACACACTTTTCCCGGCGCTCGGCGCACTCACATTTGGGTCCCACACGCTTTTCTCGGCGCTCGGCGCACTCCCAGTTGGGTCCAACACCCTTTTACTCGGCGCTCGGCGCAATGCCAGTTGGGTCTCACACGCTTTTCTCGGCACTCGGCGCACTCCCAGTTGGGTCCCACATATTTTTCCCGGCGCTCGGCGCACTCCCAGTTGGGTCCAGCGCACTTTTCCCGGCGCTCGGCACACTCACAGTTGGGTCCAACACACTTTTCTCGCCGCTCGGCGCACTCCCAATTGGGACCCACACACTTTTCCCGGCGCTCGACGCACTCCCAGTTGGGTCCCACACACTTTTCCCGGCGCTCGGCGCACTCACATTTGGGTCCCACACGCTTTCTCGCCGCTCGGCGCACACTCCCAGTTGGGTCCCAACACACTTTTCTCGGCGCTCGGCGCACTCACAGTTGGGTCCAACACGCTTTTCTCGGCGCTCGGCGCACTCCCAGTTGGGTCCAACTCACTTTTCTCGGCGCTCGGCGCACTCCCAGTTGGGTCCCACACGCTTTTCTCGGCGCTCGGCACACTCACAGTTGGGTCCCACACGCTTTTCTCGGCGCTCGGCGCACTCACAGTTGGATCCCACACACTTTTTCCGGCGCTCGTCGCACTCCCAGTTGGGTCCCACACACTTTTCTCGGGGCTCGGCGCACTCCCAGTTGGGTCCCACACACTTTTCCCGGCGCTCGGCGCACTCCCAGTTGGGTCCCACACGCTTTTCCCGGCGCTCGGCGCACGGGTCCCACACACTTTTCTCGGCGCTCGGCGCACTCCCAGTTGGGTCCCACACACTTTTCTCGGCGCTCGGCGCACTCCCAGTTGGGTCCCACACACTTTTCCCGGCGCTCGGCGCACTCACAGTTGGGTCCCACACACTTTTCTCGGCGCTCGGCGCACTCCCAGTTGGGTCCCACACACTTTTCTCGGCGCTCGGCTCACTCCCAGTTGGGTCCTACACACTTTTTCTCGGCGCTCGGCGCACCCCTAGTTGGGTCCCACACACTTTTCCCGGCGCTCGGCGCACCCCCAGTTGGGTCCAACACGCTTTTCTCGGCGCTCGGCGCACCCCCAGTTGGGTCCAACGCATTTTCTCGCCGCTCGGCGCACTCCCAGTTGGGTCCCACACACTTTTCTCGGCGCTCGGCGCACTCCCAGTTGGGTCCCACACGCTTTTCTCGGCGCTCGGCACACTCACATTTGGGTCCCGCACGCTTTTCTCGGCGCTTGGCGCACTCCCAGTTGGGTCCAACATACATTTCTCGGCGCACTCCCAGTTGGGTCCAACTCACTTTTCTCGCCGCTCGGCGCACTCCCAGTTGGGTCCCACACACTTTTCCCGGCGCTCGGCGCACTCACATTTGGGGTCCACACGCTTTTCTCGGCGCTCGGCGCACTCACAGTTGGGTCCCACACGCTTTTCTCGGCGCTCGGCGCACTCCCATTTGGGTCTCACACACTTCTCTCGGCCCTCGGCGCACTCCCATTTGGGTCCCACACACTTTTCCCTACGCTCGGCGCACTCGCAGTTGGGTCACACACACTTTTCTCAGCGCTCGGCGCACTCCCAGCTGGGTCCCACACACATTTCTCGGCGCTCTGCGCACTCCCGGTTGGGTCCCACACACTTTTCTCGGCGCTTGGCGCACTACCGGTCGGGTACCACACACTTTTCTCTGCGCTCGGCGCACTCCCATTTGGGTCCCACACACTTTTCCCGGTGCTCTACGCACTCCCGGTTGGGTCCCACACACTTTTCTCGGCGCTTGGCGCACTGCCGGTTGGGTCCCACACACTTTTCTCGGCGCTCGGCGCACCCCCATTTGGGTCCCACACACTTTCCCCGGCGCTCGGCGCACTCCCAGTTGGGTCCCACACACTTTTTTCGACGCTCGGCGCACTCCCAGTTGGGTCCCACACACATTTCTCGGCGCTCGGCGCACTCCCGGTTGGGTCCCACACACTTTTCTCGGGGCTCGGCGCACTCCTAGTTGGGTCCAACTCACTTTTCTCGGCGCTCGGCGCACTCCCAGTTGGGTCCAACACCCTTTTCTCGGCGCTCGGCGCACTTCCAGTTGGGTCCCACACGCTTTTCTCGGCGCTCGGCACACTCACAGTTGGGTCCCACACGCTTTTCTCGGCGCTCGGCGCACTCCCAGTTGGGTCCAACTCACTTTTCTCGGCGCTCGGCGCACTCCCAGTTGGGTCCAACACACGTTTCTCGCCGCTCGGCGCACTCCCAATTGGGACCCACACACTTTTCCCGGCGCTCGACGTACTCCCAGTCGGGTCCCGTACACTTACTCCGGCGCTCGGCACACTCACATTTGGGTCCCACACACTTTTCTCGCCGCTCGGCGCACTCCCACTTGGGTCCCACATACTTTTACCGGCGCTCGGCGCACTCCCAGTTGGGTCCAGCGCACTTTTCCCGGCGCTCGGCACACTCACATTTGGGTCCCACACGCTTTTCTCGGCGCTCGGCACACTCCCAGTTGGGTCCAACTCACTTTTCTCGCCGCTCGGCGTACTCCCAGTTGGGTCCCACACACTTTTCCCGGCGCTCGGCGCACTCACATTTGGGTCCCACACGCTTTTCTCGCCGCTCGGCGCACTCCCAGTTGGGTCCCACACACTTTTCCCGGCGCTCGGCGCACTCACATTTGGGTCCCACACACTTTTCCTGGCGCTCGGCGCACTCACATTTGGGTCCCGCACGCTTTTCTCGGCGCTTGGCGCACTCCCAGTTGGGTCCAACTCACTTTTCTCGCCGCTCGGCGCACTCCCAGTTGGGTCCCACACACTTTTCCCGGCGCTCGGCGCACTCACATTTGGGTCCCATACGCTTTTCTCGGCGCTCGGCGCACTCACAGTTGGGTCCCACACACTTTTCTCGCCGCTCGGCGCACTCACATTTGGGTCCCATACGCTTTTCCCGGCGCTCGGCGCACTCACATTTGGGTCCCATACGCTTTTCCCGGCACTCGGCGCACTCACATTTGGGTCCCATACGCTTTTCCCGGCACTCGGCGCACTCACATTTGGGTCCCACACGCTTTTCTCGGCGCTCGGTGCACTCCCAGTTGGGTCCAGCGCACTTTTCCCGGCGCTCGGCGCACTCACATTTGGGTCCCACACGCTTTTCTCGGCGCTCGGCGCACTCCCAGTTGGGTCCCACATATTTTTCCCGGCGCTCGGCGCACTCCCAGTTGGGTCCAGCGCACTTTTCCCGGCGCTCGGCACACTCACATTTGGGTCCCACACGCTTTTCTCGGCGCTCGGCACTCTCACAGTTGGGTCCAACACACTTTTCTCGCCGCTCGGCGCACTCCCAGTTGGGTCCAACACCCTTTTCTCGGCGCTCGGCGCACTTCCAGTTGGGTCCCACACGCTTTTCTCGCCGCTCGGCGCTTTCCCAGTTGGGTCCCACACACTTTTCCCGGCGCTCGGCGCACTCACATTTGGGTCCCACACCCTTTTACTCGGCGCTCGGCGCAATGCCAGTTGGGTCTCACACGCTTTTCTCGGCACTCGGCGCACTCCCAGTTGGGTCCCACATATTTTTCCCGGCGCTCGGCACACTCCCAGTTGGGTCCCACACACTTTTCCCGGCGCTCGGCGCACTCACATTTGGGTCCCGCACGCTTTTCTCGGCGCTTGGCGCACTCCCAGTTGGGTCCCACACACTTTTCCCGGCGCTCGGCGCACTCACATTTGGGTCCCATACGCTTTTCCCGGCACTCGGCGCACTCCCAGTTGGGCCCAGCGCACTTTTCTCGGCGCTCGGCGCACTCCCAGTTGGGTCCAGCGCACTTTTCCCGGCGCTCGGCGCACTCACATTTGGGTCCCACACGCTTTTCTCGGCGCTCGGCGCACTCCCAGTTGGGTCCAACACCCTTTTACTCGGCGCTCGGCCCACTCACAGTTGGGTCCAACACACTTTTCTCGCCGCTCGGCGCACTCCCAATTGGGACCCACACACTTTTCCCGGCGCTCGACGCACTCCCAGTCGGGTCCCGTACACTTACTCCGGCGCTCGGCACACTCACATTTGGGTCCCACACGCTTTCTCGGCGCTCGGCACACTCACAGTTGGGTCCAACACACTTTTCTCGCCGCTCGGCGCACTCCCAGTTGGGTCCAACACCCTTTTCTCGGCGCTCGGCGCACTCCACAGTTGGGTCCAACACGCTTTCCCGGCGCTCGGCGCACTCACAGTTGGGTCCCACACGCTTTTCCCGGCGCTCGGCGCACTCCCATTTGGGTCCCACACGCTTTTCTCGGCGCTCGGCGCACTCCCATTTGGGTCCCACACGCTTTCTCGGCGCTCGGCGCACTCCCAGTTGGGTCCAGCTACTTTCCCGCCGCTCGGCGCACTCCCAGTTGGGTCCCACACGCTTTTCTCGGCGCTCGGCACACTCACAGTTGGGTCCCACATACTTTTTCGGGCACTCGGCGCACTCCCAGTTGGGCCCAGCGCACTTTTCTCGGCGCTCGGCGCACTCACATTTGGGTCCCACACGCTTTCTCGGCGCTCGGCACACTCACAGTTGGGTCCAACACACTTTTCTCGCCGCTCGGCGCACTCCCAGTTGGGTCCAACACGCTCCTTTCTCGGCGCTCGGCGCACTCCCAGTTGGGGTCCCACACGCTTTTCTCGGCGCTCGGCGCACTCCCAGTTGGGTCCCACACGCTTTCCCGGCGCTCATGCACCCACATTTGGGTCCCACACGCTTTTCCCCAGGCGCTCGGCGCACTCACATTTGGGTCCCGCACGCTTTTCT